>JAQQZU010000003.1:924271-938322 GCA_030068025.1 Parauchenoglanis punctatus | reverse complement strand
CCCCGTGTCGCTCTCTCACTCCACCCTGCGAGTCTCTCTCCGCGTGTCCCTCTCTCCCTCCACCCTGCGTCTCTCTCTCCCCGTGTCCCTCTCTCTCTCTCCACCCTTCGTCTCTCTCTCTCCCCGTGTCCCTCTCTCTCCCCATGTCCCTCTCTCCCTCCACCCCGTGTCTCTCTCTCCCCATGTCCCTCTCTCTCTCCACCCTGTGTCTCTCTCTCCTCCATGTTTCTCTCCCCGTCTCACCCCCCAAGTATAATAAATACAGTCATGCGCTGGTATTAAATGAGTAATTATGGTAATCTGTACGCTTCGTTGCCTTTTCTCTAAACTTATTTTCATAATCAATATTTTGTTAGTTTTTTTAAACAATAAATGAAATGGGAATAGAATTCGTGGTCAGGTGTCTCACTCATCACCCCAGTGTCTAACACACATTACTAACACACAGGATGTCAGGTACAGAGCGTGAACACTCACACTGCTCTCGCTCTGTCGATACCATTACCATTTTACCCTCTGTAGAATTTATCAATACATCATGTCAGTACGTTTATGTTTTCACTACACAATATAATAATTCATATCAATACAATATTAATATAATACACAATAGTAATGTTTACATCCTTTTTAAATTTTATACTTTATGTTAAAAAGAGGTCTGATTTTTCACAATTCAGTCGATTCCTACACTTCAAGTTCTTCTCAACTTTGCTGTATTTATTTCTTTTGTTTAACATTTAAAACATGCAAATTACGGAAAGTTCTTTTTTTTAAACTACAAAATACAACATTACCATATATTTAAAAATATAATAATTATATCATGGACATAAAATGTTCAAATTCTCCAGTGAAATCAGTATTATATTGCGTAAAGGAATTATTTATTTATTTATTTTTATCCACGGGATGGGCAAACATTACCTCACCACACTTAACGTCAATTTTGCGAGACAAATAAGTAAATAAATTTTAACAGGAGACTATAAACGTTACGACATGACTCATTTCACATGCAAGGGCTTACATGCCAATTTAAATAAACAAATTCATGAAAAATTATTTTTATTATATGCTGTATATTTTTATAGTAATATAGAATGAATGAATGAATGAACGAGTGAATTAATAAACAACTGTGGTACTGTTTAAGACAATAAACCTCACCAATAACCACAAAACAGTTTAGAAAATTCCATCAAAGATCCCGAGGAACATGCTGACCTCTCGGTCCTCGTCCGTCTGACTCCTGTACAAAACACACATGTGTGCAATCATTATAACAATAAATCAGTGAATAATTTCAGCTTAAACACTGACTGCGTGGCTGAGCGCTGAAGGCATGTTGTTGAATACCTGCTGGTGTACTCCTCTTCGGCTGAATCTCTCTTTGTAAAATGATTCAGCCGCCTCCCCAGTGAGAGATTTCCGCTCGGTTTCGTGAGCGGCTCTTTCACTACGGTGACAGAAAATTCCGGACGCTCTCTCTGTCAGGTGAATAAAAACAATCATGTTTGCATTTTCAAAGGAGTGAAATGTGTGAAAGATGGTGGTGGAGTTACCGTTCCTGCAACAAAGCCGATTAATTTCCTATAACTATAAAACTCCCCAAGTGTGTTGTTGCTTTTACATCACAGCGATTTCTCAACTACTACACTTCTTTCGTTTATTTAAAGTTGCTGAACGTCAATTGCAAACTCCTCTTTCTGTTCTGAAAACTACAGCTTTACCTCCGACACTGGAGACTCCTTCCATAAATGTCACATAAACACATTTCTCCTTAGAGAATACGTCACGAGAATGGGCTGTTACTATAGAAACGATAACGCAGCTGCACTACTGCTGACCAATCAGAATCCTGCAGTGCTGGGAGATAACATAAATAAATAAATAAATAAATAAAAAGTCGCATTGTGAGTGAAATGTCACATTCGTGCAGGAATAACGTCAAATGTGAACGCGCAGTGATGTCATCAAAGATCAGAGGCTGTTTGAGGCGGAGCTAAGTCTCTGCACTTTAATAGAGATTGCACATTGTATGTAATTAATCTTTATTAATGGTTCACAGTCTAACCAAGGACATGACCTAACTGATCAGCGAGTTAATAAGCAGACCTCAGGTGAGTTATAGCAAGCGCACCTTTGTAGTAAAACTCACTTTTGTGGTATTTTGCGTCGACAGAGCTGAACATCCAACGCTGAAAATAAAAATGAAAACCTGATTTACGCTTAGAAACTAAAAAAAATAAACACAATACAGTGCAAATAAACGTGTTAAATCTGACCTTGGTGGTGTCTGAGGTGTCAGTGCTGCTGGTTTCACTCCCACACAGACCGGAGGAGCTGAAATCAGACCATCTAAACACACAAACTGAACATTTATCAAACCTTCGTAAATTTCCATTTCAGTTTCCTTTTTTTTTTTATCATCAAGTGGGTGATTTGATGATACAGTGTGTACTTGGTTCCACAATATACTACAAAAGAGTGCAAGTATCATTACTACAACACTGACTAATTTTTTTTTATTAAAAATTTACATGTATAAAGAACAAAAAATTCATTTGTCAAATTTGTACCTTTGTAAAATTGAACGAAATTCAAACTAGAAGTGTCCAATATGAGAAAATATCTTATCATGATACTCAAAATCTGTACAATACACCTTATGTGAGACGATATTCAGGTCCGCAAACAAACTGCTTGCAGAATTGTCGTGTTACATTAAAAAAAACTGAGATTTATGACACTTTTTTATTTCTATAGAAATATGTAAATTAACACAAAAAGAGGAAAAAATAAAAACCCTGTAAATTCCAACATTTATCATTTTAAAGATTCAAATCAGTATGAAATCATGACGGCATATCAGGGCCACTATAGGTAAAAAATAAAAAATAAAGAGCTGGGGAGAGGGGGAATATTCCAAGAAAAAACAAGGAATTTCTGAGATTAATTCAATAAAATTACAAGGAAAACTCAGATATTCTCTAAGATTATAAAGTCGTAAATTTGAGGGAAAAAAGTCACAAATTTGCAGCCACATCACATCGTGCTGTGATGACGATCCAACTTTTCAGGGTTTTGTTTTTCGCAGATCTGTGACTTATTTCTTGCCAATTTAAGCACATTAATAGCATAATAATGCTATTACTTTAGATGTGGTTATTAACTACACTTATTTGTTGTTTGAACATTTGTTGTTAAATGGCTAAAAATTGTGAATTGTTATAATGTCGTTATAAAAATATGATAATAGCTATCTGTCCAAATGATAAATATGGCTGTATGTTATTGTGATATTTAAAAGCATTGGTGCAGGCTACACGACATGTCTCACTGCTGCATTCATGCTGTTCCAATCTGTTCCAAGACGTTCACGATATCTAAGATATCAACACCGACAATACCGTCATGTCGCCAGTGTTAACCAATATGTTAATTACAAATATATTCAAACCAATGAATCCAATCAAAACGAAGCACCTGTTGTTTGAGCAGAGCCACACCCCTGATGGTACGAATCCTCACAAGCTGCCATGAATTTATCATCACTGAAATCATCCCAGTCGTCCAGAGCCAGGTCAAAGGTCACGTTGAGGGCGTCGGATGAAAAGCCGCTGTCGGTGCTGAGGTCTGTGTGCGAGACGGAGCCGTGAGCTGGGGCTTCACTGGGAGGGATTCTGCTCGGTGCTCGCTTTGTGACCTCTCTTCCCAGGGAAACATCTAGAACGACAGGACAGGCATGGGTTAGCGTTCGTGTCCGAGGTTGATCCGGGTCAAGTTTTCCAAAACAAGGGTCATCGCTAAATGGTCGAGCGAGCATTACACTGAACACTCTCTCTCTCACACACACACACACACACACACACACACACACACACACACACACACACACACACACACACACACACACACACACTTCTTTTGTGATGCCTCATGAGTACAATGACACACATTTGCAATTTCAAGATCGCAGTTTTATTATCTGATGGATAAATAACATGTAGGCTATGTATAACCCAGTCTCAGTATTTCCAGACAGATAATAAATGATAATAAATAAAACTGACTTGTAGTGTTACCGTTTGTCTGGAAGACCTGTTCCTCCGCTGCGTCGTCCATTTCAGAAAATAAATCTTCGGTGTGCTCACTGAACTCTGCATGGATGTAAAAAAACAAAAACAAAACAGATACATGAAGTAAAAATGTGAGGACGACATGAGTACGCTCTCAGTAATTCAGTAGCTTCCTACATAACATCAGTGATGCAGAACTGTACCAGTTCCTTCATTCAGATGGAGTCAGAGGGAATAATGATGTAAAATATGTATTTGTAACATCTACAAATATTAAAATTCATAGATTTACAAAACTCACTTCCATACCCAGGTCAAGTTTGGAGCAATACTGAAGACGTATTTATTACATTTTAGCGAGTAGCAAGTCGCCATTTTCGATGCCATCGATATTCCAAAAACAATCCGGTGACACCCTAGGTCCTAGATCTTAAACTGTGGCATAAAAAAATTAAGATATATTGTCGAGGGATCTATATTTTTAATCCTTTTGACCGATCCGTTCTGCTTTCCTGTGGTTATTCTGTATGTAATGGACCAAAAGGTAGCAGTCACTTGCTTCAAAATGAAAACAAAGAATTGGATTCTGGGAAGGGTGAGCCGGGGTCTTTAACCTCTTTGTAACAAGTATTAGACACGAGCTTCTAAAGTGCTAAGACTAATATCACTTTGAAAGCTTCTACGAGCAAGCTAGATAGTTAGGTAGCCGATATAAACACATATTTCTGTGCCATAGTGTGAAAGTTATAAACCTAAACAACACATGAAAATCAGTGGAAAGCTGTGAAAACTACTACAATAATTACAGACTAAATAACTTCCAAAATGCCATAGCAGAGAATCTGAACCAGAAGCCGTGATGGTTCATGTTTAGAAAGTTGGAGTGGCTAATTACGGCCAGATTTTGTTCCTGAACAAACACAGTTTGTTATTGTGTTGAAATACTTGGGCAGTCCACCTTTAGATGACCCCTAATTATGGGTCAGTGATTTAGAGTTACAGCGCCACCTGCTGGACAAATAGCTCATCATCTTGCTTTATTTCTCACCCAGAGTTCTTACTGTGTCTTTTAAAACACACGCTTACCATCATGATGTGGCTCGAAATACGTCTGCTGTTGAGGTGCAGCAAGACGTTTCTGAATCCTGCAGGAAAAACATCCAAACAAGCAACACACTCTTAAATATTAAAAATCCTCTAATAATCTTAATCATGAAGGAATTGAGGTTTATACGGACCTTACCCTTTGAGGCCATTATTTACTCAGGAGTTGATGCTTACACGTTAGTCCTACATTATTCTGTTCATTTAAAGGAAAGCTCCACACTGAAACGTAGCTAATATGTTTATATATAAGGAAATATTTGTGATGTGTTTATTCCTGTGAGCAGTTGATGGTTATGTGTCGCTCTGACATCACAGCGGGACACTGTTATTGCTAGCGCAGCTACAATGGCATTAGGTAGGAGGAAACGTTTTCAACAATATTAAACACAAGGTCAGAGCAAGAGCTGGTTTTGTTTTCCAGTGATGTTCAGCATCACATTAATGAGAAACCCAGAGTATAAATAGTGGGCAAACACTGGACCCAGAAGATGCTGAGTTACGGCAGAGAATTAGCTTGGATAGTTAGCGATCTAGCTGGACAGACTAAAGGACTAAAGTGCTGCTGCATCGCTCTCGTTATACAGAGATGAAGCGAGGGCTAATGATGCATTTTGAGCTGCAAGAACATGACAACTCCATATTCATTTTTTGGTAGCAAGAAGCTAGCCAACTAACCGTGATGCATGATGTATATTTATTTAAGATTCAGATTTAGATTTAACCAGTAAATATGTCTATGTAAGCTAACACTTGTTTATACAGTATAACTCATTTACAAGTAAGCAGTGCTAGCTGCTTTGTTTACTGTGAGCGGCCATGTTAATTTGATGTCACTCCATCCTGAGTTCCTGAATGGGAATTCCCAGTTGACAGGGCGTTTTCTGTGGGTTTTTCCAAGTCGGTGTGTGGAAAATTTCCAAGTTACGCCTTTCAGCCAAATGCAGCATTAAGCCCAGTGGACCTCTATGAGCAGAGAGTCGAATGGCATTGTGGGTAATGTAGGAAACCGTTAACGGAAGCGAAAACACATGAGCATGTTAACGAAAGAGGTTAAACCAAAGAAAACCCAACTCTTAATGTGTTAGTATAAAATAAATCTTGGATTCCACTGAAGATCAGGTGTGAAATATACAACGATTAACATGCAAGTCGTTCAGTGAGGAGTTTGTCACAGATACCACGTAGCAGCAGGCATTGGTTCTTTCGGTGTGTAGGAGAACTGCTGCATGTTGATGGTCTCTGCCTCACTTTTCATCTTCATCTGTAAGAAAGCATGCAGTTTACTAAACCCAGAGATATGTAAAGAAAAACAGGACTGACATCCGTGTGTTTGTGGACTGAGTGCTCTGATTAATGCACAACATCACTGTATATGCTGGGTGTGTGCATACATTATAGCAGAGTATTGTTTGTGCTATTTTAAGAATGTTATTTTGGTAATGGATGTTATACAACAACAAGTATGAAGTATAGGAATGCCCATCTTTGGACCGTGTGATTTTGGAAAAAACAGTGATATTAGCTTATTGATATTATTAATAATATTGAGTTTAGAGTTCTCTAATTTAAAAAAAATGTAACCTATCTTTAACAAGGATGCCAATCCTTCAGGAATTATAATGTCAAATAAAAATCTGATTATTCTGAAATAATAAGGATTACCTGAATAACATGTTATATATTAGTGTTTAATAAATTAGAAGCTTCTTACTCAAGAGCCTTCCCAGGTATTACAATTCACTCCAGAATAAATATATAAATAGATATGATAGTAAGGAGGACAGGTTGACCTTCAAGCGCTTGACCGGGGTCTCCATGAGCTTCTCGTTCCTGGTCTTTAG
Source organism: Parauchenoglanis punctatus (assembly GCA_030068025.1). Lineage (NCBI taxonomy): Eukaryota > Metazoa > Chordata > Actinopteri > Siluriformes > Auchenoglanididae > Parauchenoglanis > Parauchenoglanis punctatus. The sequence goes on along the minus strand of JAQQZU010000003.1, from coordinate 931,292 downwards.
ATCTTGGAGATATGATGAGAAAGTGGGTTCTTGAGTCATGAGCCGTTTCTGTACGCCGAATTTGCCTGAAGTGAGAGAAGAATCGTTTCGTCTCATTTGATAACCAAATTTCATTTTAATAATCAAAATCAGCTTGTACTCACAGCATTCATGACCACAGAGCTGCTTGTTCTTACAAAAATGGTTACACTGCCGTTTGCTGGGATCTACCTGAGGGGGATCTGCAGTGAGCACAGAGTTTTGAGTAGTTAATAGAAGACTGTCCTTGAACACATCGTACTCAGTGTGTTTATTACCTGCCTGCTGATACAGAAATGCTAAATACATTCCACCCTGTTTGATAGATTCAACCCATTTCATTTTCTACCACTTCGATCCAGCTACGCTAACTGATGTCATAATAAACCTGTGTCTCAATTTGTGTACTTCTGTCAGCACACTTCCATGTAAAACACTGTGCATACTATGTGTAGTGTGCGGCTTTCGACAGGGTAGTGTTGCCTTAAATCAAACACTGCAAGGTGTGCGCTTAACAGAATTGACGATCGCAACATTTGATTGTCGTATAAACAGCCAAAACATATCTGCCAGCTTTTTTGCTCGTCTCTTGAAAAATGAAAATGTTTTTAATTTTCCTTGCTTGTGTGCGTAGATATTCCACACAATGTGGAAATTATGCCCTCCTTCGAGGTGCCTGACAATAGATGGGTCCCTTCCCTTCTGCTACGTAGCCAAGATGGCGACTGAGGGTGAGAAGTGTGCAGCGTTGCACACTCAACATATCGACCGTTTTGATTACCCCATCCAGGTACTCTTCGTGCGCTGCATGTTTACATACTTCTCAGTGTGAACGCACTTAAGCAAGTGTAAGTATGTGAATTGAGACACACGGTAAGCCTGGTGTGATGCTAAGTAATAATTAGGAGCTCCTCCATTTTTTCACAGAAACAAAGAGACCTCGGTCGCACCTTACTGGCTCACAAGACCGAGTCAATGCAATGTGACTGCAATTAATAACAGAAATGAATGTTTCACGTCCCGTGTCCTTTCCTGCTCAGTGAACTGGAATTCCGCCGTGTGAATTTTATTGTGAAATACAGCTGCAAGCAGTGATGAGGGGGCCAAGCAGGGGGCATACGCTGCGTTTGAATGCTATCTCATGACGGTGTCTAACATGACAGCGGGGCATCAAGGACCGTTTGAAACTGATCGAACTCTTGTTTCCTGTCTTGTAAGATGCTTTCAAACTACCCTTAGAACGTTCTTTTTTGAAGCCATCGATGCATCTTCAATGCTGACTATTAGCCATAAATAACCCCATGACTGTAACCAAGTAAATTTGTTTGAAATTTGTGAGGCATCTCATTAGCTAGCTAATACGGTTTAGTTACATGGCAAGCTGATGTCACACGTCATCGTAAATGCTATCCTAAATGGTTGTTTGAAATGAACATCGAACAAAGCCGAACGTTATGCCTTATGAGACACAAGGCAGCAATGTTCTATTTCAAATGCAGCCAAAGTTGCCATGGAAACATCATGTCATTTTCAAGGGCAAGTTTCATACAGACTGACCTTGTTTTTTTTCCAGATTCTTCCCAATAATTTAGTCTTGGCCAATTCACATGGATCTATCATATGATGGTTACCAACCCAGGAGGGAGAAGGCTAACATGATGCCTCCAACACACCTAAAGCCATCTCTGGAGAACAAGGCAAACACTTTACTGTTGCATCCTCCAGAATTTACTGTACTATACTAGAATAGTATGCAATTATTCAATTTGTAACACCCTGTGAATCTCGTTAGCTCTTACACATTCTACACCAGTCCCTGGATTTCTGCTTTCTGCCAGTATTTAAATAAACTTACGGAAACGGATACGCAACAATCAGCTGAGTGTGTTCTAGTACAGATACGAAACATATTGTATATGAGTAAATGTGACGGTGTGTGTCTGTAAGATGACCACATGTCTGTATTGCCTGTTTTAAATCGATCTCTCGGCACTGTAGCCCGTGCTGTGGCAGGTTTCTCTGGGCTCTGCGGAGTTTCTGTCGTGTTCCTCATGAACGCTGGACTCTCTGCTCTGTACGATTCAGCTCTAAATGTCTTTGCTCCTGAGTAGAAGGCACTGAATTTCTGTTGGATATCCAGTCCCACTAAACAACATCAAAATACACAAACACACACACACTGCATAATATATTACTTAATTTTACAGTATGCAGTGATGAAGAAAAATTACATTTACACTGAACATTAATCAAAAGCCTCTGACCAATCAGAATCAGTGCTGTGTAAACGTGTAGAAGAGCGAGTGAACATCACACACCGTACTCAGAGCTGATTAAGTTGATGCTGATCTCATCTCCGGTAGGCTTCCTCGCCACATCGATCCTCCTCGACCAGCTTCCAGACCTCAGCAGTAAGGTGTCTCTGTTCATTGAAACATTATCTCTATTATGTAATATTTTACTAAAAAGGCCTCTTAGCAAAAAAGATGCAGAATTGCGTCTCTCACGAAATCTTCTGCTGGAAGACGACGCTGTTGCCACAGTCTCCGATTAGGAGCGTGACATAATGATAATCCGGAGCAGTCCTTTTCAACATCAGCTCCTCAAAGTTCTTCAAGTTCACTGTGATAACGATCTCTGCTGTGGAGACACTGTAACGGGGAAGCTAGAAAAACACATTTCTGTTTTAATGCATTTTAAGTCTAGGGAAAGAGGCATGGACTTTGTATCCATCAATCCCAGGAAAATGGCCTCTGTGTGTCAGTCACAGTAAACTGGGTGTGGTCTCTGTGTCTATCTGTCATAATAAAGGGAAGTGGCCTGTGTGTAAGTCAGTTCTAATGAAGGCTTTCAAGCCTGTCAGTCCCAAAGACAGAGGTGTGGTGGTTGTGCATATCAGTCATAGCAAAGGAGGTGTGGCCTCAATGTATGTGTGTGTGTGTGTGTGTGTGTGTGTGTGTGTGTGTCTGTGCTAATCCCAGTAAAGGAGGTGTGGCCTTAGTGTGTGTGTTAAACCCAGGAAAGGAGGTGTGGCCTATGTGCCTGTCAGTCCCAGTAAAGGAGGTGTGGCTTCTGTGTATGTCAATCTCTGTAAAGGAGGCGTGTCGTAAGTGCCTGTCAGTCCTAGTAAAGTTTGTCTGTAACATTAAATTTGACCCAATCCATTCGAAACATAAACTTATATGAGTCGATATTAAAAATAAAAAGAAATAAAAAGAAATAACTATTACCTGTTCCAGACTAACTTCATATTTAGGCAGTCTGCTGACGGCTTCTTTGATCTGATTTCCAAACGGAGGGTGTCGGTTCACGATCTAGACGAAAGTACATAACAGCCATTTATATGATTATGAGGACAGAGGCATTGGGTTTGTGTTTCGAGGAGACGGCAATATGTATGTTTAGAGATGGTTAGCGATGGTTATTAGTGGTTAGTGATGGTTATTAGTGGTTAGTGATGGTTAGTGATGGTTATTAGTGGTTAGTGATGGTTAGTGATGGTTATTAGTGGTTAGTGATGGTTAGTGATGGGTATTAGTGGTTAGTGGTTTGTGATAGTCTGTACCAGCTCCAGTTCTCGAGCATTGGTGGCTTCTATGTTGCTGAATGAAGTTAGTCCTGCATTCACCATTGCATTAGCCAGAGATAAACCTAGAACACAAAATATATACTGAATATTTAACTGCAAGACCTGATCTCTGATGTCACATCATTCTAATTCCAATTCACTCCAAAAGGTATGTCGGCAGCATTTAAGCTCTCTGTCTCATACCTGTCTCACAACTGACTCACATAACTGATGAGCTTCCAATTTAACCCACACCAATTCAGTGGCACATTATTCATGTATAACTATCATCCATCTGTAACCATGGATGGAAGCCATCCATCCATCCACCCATTCAGTTCTCAATCTATACATGCATTTGTACATGGCTTCACTTAGGCCACTCCAGAATATCCTCATTGTTTCTAGCCATCCACTCCATGCTAGCTTTGGCCTTATGCTTGGGGTCATTGTCCTAATGGAATACGAATTTTCTGATCCATTTTCTGACATTTTTGCAGACTTCGTCAGGTTCTTTTCCAGAATCTCCCTATACTTGGCTCCATCCATCGTCCCCTCAATCATTACAAGTTCTCCAGTCCCTGCAGATGAGAAACATCCCCACAACGTTATTCTTCCACCACAATGCTGGGGATGGGCCATCTGCCAGTTTGCTCCAGGACCCTCCAGGTGTCTGTGCATACGTCATACAGCACTCCAGGTGGACGTTTTTGAGAAACCTTCTTTTGCCATCTTTCCATACAGGCCAGATTTGTGCAATAACACTGTTGTCTATTGTACATGTGCTCCTCTTTTGGTTATAAAATCCTGTAGATCTTCTTTCCTGGTTTTAGTTTTGATGAACTCCCAGATTTTTGCAGACTGTGGGCGGTGCCATGCACTTTGCACTTCTCAGTGATGGACTTAACAGTGTTGTGCAGTATCTTCAAAACCTAGAAGCCTTTTTATATCCCTCATATCTTTCCACAATTTTGTCATGGAGTTGTTTTGGGAGGTCATTAGAGCCTATTATATGCGTGGATCTTCCACACATATGAACAAAAAATTAACTGAGTCTGTGACCTTGACGAGCCCTGGTTATTCCTGAGATTGTTTAATGAATGAGACATTAAAGGGGGCATAAAATTATCAAACCAAGATTTTGTAGTTGTAGTAGCTGTTGTGCTACATCCATCTACTGATCTGTCCATGCACCTTTCTGTTTCCTAAAGTGTTTATAAAGCTATCTCACCAATCCTGTCCAGTTGTTTGGAGACGTAGGGCGAATCCTCCCACAGCTTGGCTCTGAAGCACTTGCCCAGAATCACGGCGTTGAGTTGGGCTGAGAAATTCTTCTTGGAGTGCTGAGTGAGAAACTCCACCAGGCCTGGCACAGAGCACACAAACACCACATTTCTCAAACACACGATCACGGGGGCCAAACGATCCGACACTGACAGACTGAGGCAATTAAAAACACATTATTAGGGTAATTACTAAAGACATGATCACACTGCAGTTTCAACAAAGGCAGGTTACATTTGCTAAGTCTGATTCCACTCCTGAAAATCTTCCCAGTGTCTTGCGTGAGTCCAAATTCCTGAATTGGGATGCAGCCCAGCTGAGCCTGAATCAAGCTGGTGAGAAGGGAATCAACAAAAAATAAAACAGAACAAAAAGTATGGCATCAGAAATAAATTAGTATTAAAAGTCAATTCATCACACAACTGCTCTGCACTGTTTAATGCAGAAACGATGATAAGACGAAACCATCTTCACGTACTTAAAAGCTCACATACTTTCTGCAGATTCGTTCCAATCGTAGTGTACATGTTCTCCAGTACTGCAGGTGGCGCTATTAAACTTTCATGACAATTTCCACAAATACAGTAAGATGACTTCTGATTCTCAAAGTCATCCATCTTGGAATGAATCGGCTTGGAAACAACTCTGTGAACAGCTCTGTTTCGGGGGTTCACTCGACGATGTCATCTGTTTACTCCGCAATTACTTTATATTATTTGTGGAAGTCAGCTGAAGATCGTCTCTGCATTAAGTTTCTCGAGGCTTTCAGGACGTCAGCATGATTACGGGCGATTTCATACAAGTGTTATCCCATCATAAATACCTTCAAATCTACATCCATAACTGCTTTGATCATTTTTGTTTATTTATGTCTGTCAACTGGAGATCATAATGTTGAAAATCTGAATCATACCAATTAACCTTCATGTCATTGCTTTTGATCTTTCCCTCCATCGGATACCTACAAGACAAAAAAAAGAGTTCATTTCTATTTAATTAGAGGCCGAGAAGCATTATTTCTAAAATGAATGTGTATAAATAGTTGTACTGACCGGATTGTGACCCTGTTCTTATCCTTGTTCAGCATGTTCAGGGTTCTCCTCTCACTGACTCTCAGCTGGACGTCACTGAACTCCTTCACCTTCGATATTATCTCAATCTGTCATGATTAACAAATCAATATTATAAGATAGAATATACAATGATGTAGTCTTGATATAATAAGTGCATAAAATGACTAATAGCTCACCAGTTCAGACAGGGTTTCTGTACCGGTCACCTTCATAAACTGCTTCATGGTGTCAAATGCAACACAATATCGAGCCATCAGCTTCCCGCTCTCTGTGTACAAGAGACGTTGATTTATCTAATCAGTAACATCTGTCGGTAGTAATTAATGCGACTATAAAACGTGTCAGTTTGAGAAAACTTATCAGATGTTGTTGAATGGTCAGAAAATACAAAAAATCCGATATAAAATGATGTAGAAATGTTTTTAGTTACTTTAACTCTGTCTATGTTTTCTGTCTGACGTGATCACGTTAGTTAGATAAGGAGCGCGTTGAACAAACAGGGCTGTAAAAACAATATCATTCTGCTTAGGATGTGATTTCTATCTTGCTAGCTGAGTGTGCTTTCCTTACATGGTGAATATCAGGCTTTTATCAAGTAGTTGGTTATGTGCCACTGCAAAACAGGCCTGGATTCAACTTGTAAAAGGTCTGAATACAAGATGTCGAATTGTCTTGTTACTTGTCTTGCCACATGTCTTGGTACTGTCACTGATCTCTACGATGGCAGCGGATGAATTGCAATATCTGAATACTAATTTTAAAAAATGGGAAACTTAGCCAAGATGAACAAAACTAGCTGATTTAATCAGCAATTAATTCTGCATTGATTAGACAAGTCAAGTTCCTGTCCATCAAATGCCATAAGTGATATGGATGACGCTTATAATCAAAGTGATTACTCATTTTCAACTGTTGTTTTATAATCTTTACTAAAGTACTTCTATATATTAAATTACATACAAATCATATACAATACCGTGCAAAAGTCTTGCTGTAAAGTAAAAAGAAAAACGCTGCAACATGCAGTAAACAGTAATAAAGTTAACAAAGACAATATTTTCCTTTTTTTTCTGAAACA
>JAQQZU010000003.1:901929-924171 GCA_030068025.1 Parauchenoglanis punctatus | reverse complement strand
GAAATCTAAATTGTTTTTTGTACTGACTCAGTGATGCAAAATTCATAGAATAAATATCCATAACAAAACTTGTACTAGGGGGTGCCTAAGACTTTTGCACAGTACTGTACCTTGAACAGCAGTTGCATTTAGACAAATTGTGCCTTTTAGTGAAACTGAAATGCATTCTTTTAGTGAATTTTTCTCCATTTTAACATTTTAGAGACTTTACAATGTTCCAGATTTACTTCAGTTCAGAAGATGGTAGTTAATTATAGTAGAAAATGCCAGTTTTCTGCTTTGAGAGGTTTCCCAGGTGGCCATACAAACACAGAAGGAAGATATCAGTGTGGAACATGTTCATAAATGAAAATAAATGAAAAGCATGAGGTCTGTTTCTCTGTTTAATTTCGTAAGCTGCATTCTGCCTCTTGGTCCTAACATGGCAGAACACTACGGTGTTACACACACTAACAAATGGGGTTCAGTGACGTTCTGCAACTTGCTGTTGAAATCAGCAAAATGCATCTAAAATTGTTGCTGATAAACAAAATCGGTGCTGTATTTGCAAAGCTTGTGTACAAAATGTTCATGTTTAATAAAGCTTGTGCATCAAAGCACATCGTGCACTTCATGCTCCATCAGTCCTTGAATTTATTCCCCATCACTTTTCTAAATGACCTCAATTCAACTTGGAATAGAAGAATAAATTTTGAGAGAATAAAGAATTCTCGTCAAGAAGGCGGCACAACTCAACGCAGCCCTGAACGCAGTACCTCACCTGTAGGTTTGATGTTTATGTCCTCATCCATTGTGATCAGATTAAAGGAAGCCAGTGCGTTCAGGTTTCTTAGACACAGCTCTGAAACATGGCACAGAATTACAACCGTACTAAGCTGATCAATCTGTAATGCCTGGACACAAGCACGTGAGAGATTCGTCACACCTTGCAGTTTGGTTTCAATTCCACATTTGTCGAGATCAGGAGAAAAACCTGGAAAGACGAATTCGAACGATATACTATATTCACAACGTGCTAAGTGTATATTAATGTGTCTGTTATAACAATTTTCTAAATTCCATATTACCATAATGTTTGGGATTCTTCAAAGCTCGGATGTAGAGGAACGTGGAACGAATCCAGTCTAAAGCCATGTTCACGTCAGAGATGGTGTAAAGGACAATCTCAGCATTCAGATGCTCTACCAGGTTTGTGTGCAAGCTTAAAACAGTTCATTGAATTAGAAGACAAGCTTAATTAAAATACAGACCGATTCAGGAAAAATGAGATTTAAATGATTCATACTGTAAAGCTGGTCAGTACTGAACATGTGATATAACAGTCTATCATCTTCCAGTGTGAGGGCTGGGGGCGTTTCCTATTTGCTTATTCACAGAATCGGGATTTCTTGATGAGACCCATGCACTTCTGGGTAGTGAAATATTTCTCATTAAAACCCAACAATACTCATCACCTTGAGACCGCCACCTTACCGTGAAGCATGGTGGTGGTTGCTTCTCTGACTAATCCCCTCTTTACCTGCTTACCTGACTCTTACTGACATGCTTCCTCGAGGCATGATGCTGTATAGTAATAATGAACATAATGCTGCTCTGCAGGAGGTTCAAAATTTAGGGAATTTAACCAAAACCTGATTTAAACTTCTCCAGAACTTTGCCCTGGACTGATCGCTCCTCTGTCTTTATGATGCTGTTTGTTAAAGTAAATTCAAGGTTCTTTCCAGAAACAGCAGTATTTATATATATATATTTATATACTAATTTACGAGCTTCACAGCAACATGGCTAAATCGTTTTATGTGTTTTGATTTGCAAATAATTTGGTAAACTATATAAATTTTCCCTCCCACTTTACTATTACGGCTTACTCTGTGTCTTCTGTGGGCATTTATTACAAAATATAGAGGAAAGTAGCCAATGTGTGGCCGTACCTGCTCTCTATGGTCTCTGAACCACTCACTAACTGCAAGTACTTGTGTCTAGTCTGAGATCGAGTCATGATCACAGCAGTGGCTGATGTGTCGAACTAAAACAAATTAAAAAATAACAACAAGGATAAAAGTTTAATAGCACTAGCACTCGATCACCAGGATTATGTCCCGGAGTAATCAGATTACTAATCAGATTACTATTACTACGATCATGATGAAACACATAAAGAATCACACAGTAAATTCCCTTTTTTTTAACATACACTACACAAATTTAAGAATTATTTACCAGCAACAGCTATAAACAGTTACAATAACAAAATAAACACATTTGTGTTAAAAAGCAGACTGTATTTCTGTAGCCAGTGTTTCTGACTTCTAGTTTCCATGTCCTGAGTTTTATTTAAGAAGTGTGTGAGGTGGATTTGTGTCAGTAAAGAGACAAATCCAAATGACTGCACTGAAGGATTCCTCAGACCAGACCAGTCGCATGATGAGTGCGGCCTGTCGTTTCTGCAGTTCCCCCGCTCACAACTTTAGCTCCTACCTGCAATTCTCATTTAATGCTGAAGAAAGATCTAAAACTGTAGTTTCACCTACGTGGGTCTGCCTGTCACATACGACATGTTATTAAATGTGTAGGAAGAAAAATAAAGCCTGGAAGGGAAGTAGCAGAGCTCGCTGGTGCCTCTGGTGTGCGTACGTTGCTAGTACAGTTAGCTCGCTTTGCTAATCTAATCTGAAATGGAAGCTAGCATGAAGCCAAGTATGTGACATGTAAATCAAATAATAATATTGAACAAAAATGGTGTGAATAAACTGAATATTGGGCTGTAGGCTACTACCGTTTCTCAGAAACATAATGCTGGACAGGCCACGCCCACAAAAGACATGCTAGTGTGATTGTAACGTAAGTCATACAGTTAATTAGCGCAACATTTCTAATGCGACGTTAGGGTCGGTACCTGTGGTCTCCCCGCTCGACCAATCATCTGCAGTATGTCTGCTTCGCTGTACTCCTCACACGCTCCACCCACGTAGTGCATGGTGGATTTGATCACCACCAGGTGAGCTGGCAGGTTCACACCCATTGCCAAAGTGCTGGTAGTGACTGGGAAATGACACAACAAAAAAAGGGCTGTGTAATGTTCTGTGCAAAACAAACAATTTAGATAGTAAACAAATAAATAACGATATTACAGCAGCACTGAAGGTGTACTTTCGCAGCACATACACATTTGACTGAATAAGTAAGGAATAAAACACTATGTGCCATGCTGTTACAGGAAACGAATTAACTTCAGGGTGGCGTTACTGTTATTTTGTTCCTCTTACACCACAGCAATTTGACAACAATTAGATTTTTTTTAAAGATTAAAGAATTACACCGATGTGAAACAAGTTGGTTTGTGTTCTCACATACGTTATAAAGCGCCTATAAACAGTCGTTCCCTCTCTGTTCGCTTCTCTTGAAGTTAATAAAACCATAAGCCACAGCTTGTCGTAAGACGTCTACAGAATTAAAGTTACAGCAGCTTTTCTTCTGACACTGAAGACATTAAATAAACATCTCCTTACAGAAAACCGTCCCTGTGAACGAACGGTTGCTATAGAAACAATAGCGTATCAGATCAACCGCATTAATAAATCAGAGTTGCTGTTTTATTTCTTATTACACGTTCTAACCGATCAGAACTGAGAATTCAAGAGTGCTATGGTATTAAACATTATGTAAATCTTTTCATATTTTTAATATATTAAAGTAAATGATGTCATCAATTTTATAGGTGCTTATAAGTGTACGGTATATGTTTGGAGCAAGACAGCAAAACACTGTACTGAAGTGAAAGCTGCACTCACAGAGAACGGGCAAGTCGCCGAATGTAAACGCATCTTCCACCAGCTTCCTGTCTGACACACTGACACCGGCATGGTGATACCCCACACCACACACTATTAGATCTTAATGAGGGTGGATATGAAGGAAAATTCTGCATTAGTGCACAGAACACACACACACACACACACACACACACACACACACACACACACACACAAATACACACAGACCTCTATCTCAACTGTTAAGGAATAACTTACAAACACATACCTCTGAGTTTAGTATCGAGAACAGAGTTGGCATATTTCATCAGCCTGTGAGTGAATAAAGAGATTTATACTGACTATGGATCAATAAAAAATATAAAATATAAAATGAAATAGAAGACAGCGTGAGAAAGTAAACCCGCCTCTGTCTGTGATCAATACTCATGATGAATCTGGCGTCCTTGGCAAGCACACCAGCAGACTGCTGAACGCCTTTCCTTGTGGAACAAAACTTTGGTGCACATATATATATATATATTATAAAATATATAATATATATATATATATATATATATATATAAAAAAATTATTCTGCATTCTGATTGGTTAGAACGTGCTTATTAATTTTCTATAACAGCAGTGGTGACAATAGCTTGTTCTGATACGTTACCGTTTCTATAGTAACCGCTCACTCACTGGGACTAATGAAATCGTTACTATGGTGATGGTTTCTGCGTTAGTGCTACGTAGAGAATGGAAACAATAACATATTCGATATTTGATTTCTCTCACCACCAGTGTAGGTTTCTGGTCGGAGTAGGTCTGAATGATGCTAGCCATCTTGTAGTTGAGAGAGAGGTCGAATTTGAATTCGTTCTGGTTGTTTCCACACGGAAATCCCAACACCACTTTCCTGAGTTTCACCGGTCTGTGGCTCTCGTCCATCTTCAAACAAGCGGCTGGACCTGATTCGTCTGACAGCCACTCGGATATCTACACAATCAGTCCTTTATTACAGTAACGCTTATTAATAAACCATCATTTAATCTACTATGCAGCAAACCATACACGTACACTGTAGTCAGCTCGTTACAATACATTTGAATGTACATTAGAAATATTTTTACTTTATGTTTTGCTGGAGTTATATCCATTATGCTTATTTATCTGTTTTCAGTCTCTGCCTGTCCATTTATTCATCTTTCTTTATCTGTCTATCTATCTATCTGTCTTTTTCTATTCATCCATCACTCTTAGTCTATCCATCATTGCATCTATCTGTCTATACGTACATCAGTCTGTTTGACTATCCATCCTTCAATCTACCTATCCATGGTTGTCTGTCTATCTATCTATCCATGCATCTATCTTTCTTTTTTATCTATCCATCTATCGTTTGTCTATCTAGCTATCCTCCTTCTTTGTCCGTCTATCTATCTATTCATCCATCCATCCTCCATCTTTGACTGTCTGTCTATCTATCTATTCATGCATCCATCTATCCTCCTTCTTTGTCTATCTATCTATTCATCCTCAATCATTTTCTGTTTATCTGTCTGTCTATTCATTCATCCATCTATCGTGCATCTTTGTCTACCTTTCTATTGATCCATCAATTTTTGTCTTTCAGGCTGTTTATCTATCATTTATCTGTCTGTCTGTCTATCATCTATCCACCCCTCCACTGTTGACCCAGCATACATCCTGTAGGTTCGGGACGGTGGCTGAGACTGCTACAAATCTCATGCAGGTCTTTGAGTGTGGATCTTCAGCCGTGCGGTACGACTGCATGGTCTTCATTCTGCTGACCACAACCTCCAGAGTGGCTCCTCGGGTCACATCTTTCACCACGTGTATCTACAACACAGTGCAATAAAGCAGGGGGATTAAAACTGTACGTCACTGCCACTGTTACTCCAGTGACTGGCTTATTGCAGACCTCGTCAATCAGGAAGAGCCGGACCGAGTGTAGTAAAACATTATCTCTCCACTTCCTCGTCATACTGTCCCACTTCTCCTGCACGGAGGAACCATGTAGCGTTAATGAAGCACACTCTCTCAAGGGTTTTGTTTTATTCTGAAATAAAACATCTTTAAAACGCAAAAAAAGGTTTTAATTACTGGTGTTGTCATGATGAGGTGTGCACCCTGGATTTCGAAATAGTCGTCAATCTCAGTGTCTCCTGTCAGCTCTTTGCAATTCAGTCCCAGTGGCCCGAATTTCTGCTTCCAGTTTTCATATCTCTGGCTGCAAAGAGCCTTAATGGGAGCCACTGCGGGACAAGAAGAAACATGACAGTAGTGCGGCTGCTTAAGTTTATATTAATGCGCTCGTTCTAATACGTCTAAATCGTTTCTATAGCAACAGCTCACTCGCAGGGACGTGTACAGCAGACGCTCCACATAAATAGGTTAAAAAAAAAAACAGGTGTAAACATTGATATGGTAAGGTTTCTGTAAGATGGATAAAGACAGACAGAGATACAGACAGATAAAGCTGTAACTTCAAGTTTTCTGACATCAGAGGCACTTAGGTTTCTTTGCGGTTTCTCTGTAACATGACAAGCTGCGTTTTTTTTGTCTTTTAACTTCGAGACAGAGAAAAAAGAGAGACACACATAACAGCACTCTCTGTTATGATTTAATCTTTACCTTAATAAAGTAAAGCTTTTACAAAATAAAAACAGAATGAACAAACATCCAGACTTGTACACGTGTACTGCTTGTGAGATGACTGCTTTAAACATATAAATGCATCAGTTTTAAACGTGTTGTGACCCACTGTAGACGGCTTTGACGTCATGCCATGGTTCCATTGTCTCCATTAACACTCGAATGATAGCCAACTCAAACAGCACCGTCTTCCCTGAGCCGGTGGGGGCGCAGGCGACAAAATTCCTGCTGCTGTAAAGAACCTGAAGCACAGCGGCAATCAGTGCACATTCACTAAAAAATTATATTAAGTAGCGTGTTATCACAAAATGTAGTACACGAGATAGGAATGAATGATACTCACATCATCCAGTGCTTTAGACTGTACGTAGTTGAAGTACGGGAACTCGTTGAAGATGCTCCTGAATTTAACAGCTGTGCAAATATCACTAAGGGAATTTTTACAATCTAGGAGATATTTAACACTCAGCAGGCAGGTCGGTAAAGGATACGAATTTCAGACACGGGACGGAGGATCCCTGCTCCTGATGTGCCTTAAATGATGTGGGGAAAAAATGACTTATTTAGTTCTCATCATTATGATGCTTGTTTCTTATTTTGTATGCACTGATCTGACGTTTGCCTTTTATGAAACACTAAAATGGTCTCTTTCACGTGTGATGCAAGGACAGAAAACCAAACCAGGCTCAATCAGCTAACTAGCTACATTTTCACATTAGCTTCATGCCTAGGCAATGGCAGCCCAAATATGGAACAGTGCAACACCGTTGTAGAGTTTACTTACCTGGTGGTCTAGATATTTAAATTAAGATTTGCCCACCAATGGGTGGTGGTCCACTCCACTCTCAGTACAGCAGTGACAGACACGGTGTGTATATGTGTGTATCAGACTCAGCAGCGTTGGTAGGTTTTTAAATACTTTATTAGACACTCTGTGCATGTTGAGTCTATAATCACCTTGAATCTGAAGAGGCTCGGGAGCAATAGGGTGAACAACAGAGCAGTTTCGGTGTGGACTGCTGCATCCCTCTGTCTGGCTGAGCTCTCCGAAAGGGCTACAGGAAGCAGCCACGGTGCGAGGCAGGGGCGGATACTCCGTCGCCATAGCAACTGAACTGACGCTGTCATGGTCCGTCGCTGGAACGTAAACATAGCCGAGCTTCCTCGTGGGAGGTTTAAATAACCTACATGGTTGTAAAGAGAAGTTCAGAAGGAATAAAACACTTCATGTCACGATTTCTTTAATTATAACTGCATGATACAGAAGGTGTCATTCCTTATTATTTAAATTAGCATCCAGATATTAGTTATTTGACCAAGCATACTTTAGTATCACTAAATAACCGTGACACATATCAATCAGCACAGAGAGAAAGACAGCACATATGGAAGTGGCGATTGAGCTAACCATGGTTACCGTAGCAACAAGTTGCTAACGCTGGTCAAGTAAAGTGTAATGATCTGGATGACAATTATGCAAGATGTAACACTGTGTTTAGTATACGATTAATGAACTAGATCTAAAATCATTAGCACTTCAAACAGAAAGGAACAGAAATTTGGGTTAAAATGTTTACCTGCTTTTCAGGTGAGCACCAGTGGGATGAAAATGTCGCGTTTCTCCTGAATTCTGCGATGAGACAGGGCAGCTCTGATGGCTACTGACACTGGGATGGAATCCAGACGCAGATATTTCAGGCCTCCATACTTCAAACACCTGCTGGTCTTCTGCTTCACATGTCTGACTTTGGACAAACCCTCCTACACTGCCGCTGGGTCTTCGAAAAGGTGGCAAAAACTTCTTTGGCTTCTGAGAGTAAGCTTAATTTAGGACAAAAAAGGATTTAAGGTTGGCAATATTGAATTTAGAGAAAAAAAATTATTAGAGAAAAAATATATATGTTTGTAATACAGTTTGCACAACGTTAACCTTGCAGCTGTTAACCTCGCTATCTAAAGCCCAACTTCTTTAGACCCGAACTATGATGATGACACTGATGTATCTACACTGACCAGTAGAAGCCAGGCTTTCTGCCTCTTTCTGGAGCTCCTGAGTCGCTGGGATTGCTGAAAGTTCGGGCGCGGAATCCGGCTTCCACACACTCCGTTCCTGACATAATGGTTTTCTGTGTGATAATGAACAACCAGAAGATCAAATGCAAAAATTCCCTCCTCCAAAAAAAGCTGATCTGCAAAGAGCTCTGGAACGAGAACCCTATTACAGATGCATCAGCCGTCAGCATGAACACTGAAATTCCCAGTCAAATGTTGTGATTTGATTCCACACACGGACATGGTTTCCTTTAGAGCTTCAAAGTGATGGCATGTTGGAGTGCTTTTATTGATTTACGCAACAGCTGATAGCATTCGAGATACACGACATTCTCCCTGGATCTAAACAAAACTGACAGCAGATCAGTGAGCCAGATACTGTAAAATGGAGAGTTTATAATGAGTGGGGTTTTTTTCAGATGTGGAGGATTTCAGAGAGCTGAGGTCCCGTCATCTAATGAGTCTGAGTGGGAAACGAAATGACATTACTGGCTCTTACTGATATAAAGACAGAACTGTCCATCAGCCTGAGATAGTGACATTCTGGCTTTGAACAGCTCAGTTTGGTAAAACCCTCCCAGAGCAGCCACTCTAACACCACCCTCTTCCACGTGAATAAACTCCAACCATTCTTTTCTCTCCCAAGTGATGGTTGTGAAAGGACATAGTGTGCGCAGCTAAAAACATACCAACAAACCATGTTCCATGCTAACAAGCTTAGCATGACACCACTTTCTAGACCAGTGGTCACCAACCCTGCTCATGGAGATCTACCTTCCTGCAGATTTCCAAAATATCCAACCTAAAAATCTAACACACCTCTTTTAGCTGAACAAGAACGTCTTCAGGCAATGATTGGATCGTCAATTGGAGCTAAAGCCTTCAGGGAGGTTGATCTCCAGGAACAGGGTTGGTGTCCACTGATCTGGACAGTGTTTAGCGTCAAATATAGGATGAGTCAAATTGAAACACCAATTTTGATTTCATGGACACTTTAAATATAACCGTTCTCTCACACTTTATGAACCACTGGTCTGTCAAAGAACAGATTATCCAAGGAAAAGGTGAAGTCTGATGATGATGATGATGATGATGACTCTACCATCCTCTGGGTTCAGGTGAACTTCTGCTCATAATAATCTGTAAGCAAAGCAGAGGTGTGTAGCTAGATTATCTCAACTAGCATTCCCAAAAGGTGTTCATAAACTAATTTATCTCCCATTCCTCTAGAAATAAAGGAGTGGCATAAAACATTTTGTACAATAAAGAGGCACAATTTCCAAATGTAACCGGTCTTTTGACAACAATACCTGTAAATTCGATAATAGCTAATTAACTCAGAGTTAGCTAGCAATAGTTAAATGGAGTTATCCAGTTCATATATATTTTACATCTGCAATAGAGTTGAGACACGGTATATTTCTTGTAGGCCAAAATTTTGATGTTGCTGTATTATTTATTAATATCTTTGTAAAGTTTTTTTTTTTTGTCAGATTTTCATGAAGATAGCTAGCTGAGCTAACGTACCTACTCTGTCCCTTCTTTCCGTCTCGCGACGCAATCTCGCGCCACGCTATTTTTTTTCTAGCTAGCTAGGATATGTAACGTTAGGTCGTCGATGTTACATTTAGTTCGGTTCAAAACAGTTTCATTTCATTTGAACAAAGTTTGTAAGTTTCGGTTAGCATAATAAACAGTCACAAACACATAAATAAGGGTTTTGAACGTTTAAAATCAAGCCAAGGGCGAGGTTGAGGCGAGAAAACCAGTGATTGTGTTCCAAACGGCTTCCTAGTGCACTAGATATGACGTTTAAGCCGTTAAGAGTTATATCCTGTGTAGAGTACATGTAGAAGAAGTAAGGATCAATTTTGGATGCGGCCCGTGAGAGATTGAAAACAAGCACAAGTTCCATCCTATCCTAGATGAATGTAGGAAAAATACTATTTAAAACCTTGAACTTTGAATTAAACCAGAAAAGATCAGCCTCATAGCATGTGTGAAGAGTGCTAAAAAATAATAATAAGGGGCTGCTGTTGGCATAAAATAACACGGAAAAATAAAAATAAAGCAAAAATCCTGCACTTGATCAACGTTAATGATCATTTCTGTTGCTGAATTAACATATTACCGTATATTAAGTTGCTCTTTTGGTCATCTACATTAAATTTGGTAATTAACAGATTATAAACAATTTTTAAGGAGAGAACTTTGAGAGAGGGCTATAAATTATTCTGAGTCAGTTTACACCTCTCCTCAGTTCTTATCGTATTAAAGTCGGCTTCATGGTTAGCTAGCAAGGGACACCGGCGACTTGCCTTTTCACACTAAAAACTACACATTTCTCTAGTTTAATCATGAATGTACCGTATCTCCGACACTAATGTAACTTAAACACATTAAATTGAGGCATTAATACAATATTATCTGATAAAGAAACGACAAAAAGAGAGCTTCTTTGTCGTGTCTTGTATTAGCCACACTGGTCTCACTCTCGACTCGGCTGTTTGGTGCCAGCTATTTGGACTGCTCCACTTGTCTTTAGGTGATACCATGTCTAACATTGTCTGGAATGATACGATTCAGCTAGACATTCAGTAAAAAATATACGGGTGTGATGAACAGTTTTACACGTGTTTATATTCTAAATTTTCAATTGCGAATTTTAAAAGTGAACATGGCGTACTTTTTCTTGTACAGCCACACGTCTTCCCCCATAAGGACGTGCAGTGGTATCGTCCGTGGACCATCGGCGCAAACATGGCGGCTTTGAAATGGATGGAAGGCATTTCAAAAAAATGAAATGATCACACTTCGGTGTTATTGTTCTCGGATTCAGCGACCGAAAGGTATGCTAAATTAGTCATTTTAATGGTTCTTTTAAAGTGGGAGGATCCCTATTTTGTCCAAGTTCTTGATATAGCTGTTTCCTTAGCCTTGATATAGAAAGATAATAGGCAATGATTGCTACCTTGCTAACACTTAGTGCTCTTATTCCCAGCGTGCATTAGCAGTAGAAATTAAAAATAAACAAAAACAAATCGATGTGTCAGAGATGCCTTTAAAGCAATTTAACATGCTGTCGTGCTTTTTTCCGACTTTTTGCATGCTCGGGATTGCACGGTACAGGCTGCAGGACTGAGTGCTGCTCTACAAGATGGCAAATCTGACTTGATCAACAAGACATGCGATTAATGAGTACAATGTTCATGTTAACTCGTAATGCATGATTATTTATGATCCTTTTATGCACTTGCACTAAGTTTTTTAACTCCTCGTGACAGGGGATTTATACCTGTGGACCGTAAACTTTCCCTTTGCTGTCCATTGTAAATTTTTTTAAACTCTTTTTTTCCATTACAACTACAATATAAGTTGATTTTATATTCAGTCAGATCGCAGTGAAGAACCCGGATTCATGGTATAATGCAGGTTTCCTGAATCTCAGATTGGTGTAAAACTCAAATTCATTCACAGTTCAAATCCAAAAATCCTGAAAACAAGAATACATTAAGTCGATACAAGCCTATGCACTAAAGCAGTGTTAATTAAATGCTACAAACATTTTTTTTAAATCGTACAATGTGCATTCTGTTTAATTTTTAATTATAGTAAACCAGCTACAATATATTATTATTTATTACCTTATCAGGACGGTGTCAGATGGCAGATTGCACAGTGATTGACAGCAACATTTCCATGGCAACATGACCCCCCAGACAATAGCCCTATTTGCACGGGATTAGCAATCTTTATCAACATGACAATTCAGACAGGATACATATTATTGCTCGTTTTATTTTACATACAACATGATCTTTTCAGACGCGTATACACGCAGGCCGAAAGAAATAATAAAATGAGGAATTAAGACAAACCCAGAGATACTCGTGTAATAATTACATTACCAGCCTCCATGCGTAAAGCATTTTATCCTGTGAGAAAAGAGGCACCAATCATGGGCATCTGTGCGCTCTTGTATGCGGAAGGGGGTGGATAGCTCTTTCCTCCACGTGTGTTATACCGTCTAATGACACAAAATGAGCAGCAGTTTTTAAAAAAAAAGGTGCAGTTGGCTGGCTTCATGTGTCTTGAAGGAAACATGTGAAAAACATCACCTTCCCAGGTTGGTAGCTGTCATATGATGGAGAAGGCTTAACTGGTTTGTATGAATTGGCGAAGTCTAAATTAAGGAGAAAATGCGGGGGGTAGGGGAAGAAAAAACATAAACCATGTGTCGTGAATGATCAGATTGTAAGAACAGGTGTGAACAGGGTCTCAGACGCACTGTGATCTGATCACTCGAACCACATTCAGAAGAGGTCCAGGATGTATATGACCACATGACATAGTAATCTGAATGCAGAAGTGTTGCGATGTGTCCCGGGCAGCAATAAAGTGTCTCCTAATTCACTGCATTGTTGCCCTAGCTGTAATAATTGTGCAACTGTTTGGAAATTGGGCTGAAATAGAGACAGCTGGATAATAGCTGTGCTCTAACACCTATGTGAAAGCAGCTGCTTTTCATAGCTTCTTTCGTTGTTTCATCCCGTGTTTATTCACAAGTTTCTTTTGCAGAAACAACCTGTACAGGTCCTTGAGGTAGGATTCACTGGACAATTCTGCCTGAAAACAAACACAGCGCAAGTCTGCTGTAATAAATGTGTGACATTTCATCCAGTGGAAGGGATGAATGAAATCTGATCACAAGTGGTCACTGGAGATGTATTCAAAATGCCAGGTGTAATCCACTGTGCGTTTCAGGTGTCCATGTATGATTAGATCGCTTGAGATGGATGTTACGCCAGTGTGAACAGGGCCCAAGTTATAGTGCAACTTACAGTGCAACCCTCCAGTGCATTATTTAGCAAGTAACTGGTAATTAGCAGGTAGTTGCTAAATGAGCTCTAATCTAACAAGTTAGCTAGCATGAACTCTAACAGTAGGTTAATAAGATGGGCAACAACAGAGTCTTGAGATGAAGCGGAGTTACTGTCATTGTGGATTAGCTGTTAAAATTGAGACAATGTATCAGAACAAGAATGCAAATAAACCTGTGATCTGTAGCTGCACTGTTGTCGAAGCTCCTGTTTGTGACCAATCATAATCCAAAATTCATGGTATAAACACTGGTATAAAATTCTAATATTCATTTTGATCATATAATTTTAGTTGTACGGATCAGATTTTGATCAGTTTCTATTGCTGAAAAAAGATAACATTTGACCTACATCCAAATTAAAATCTGCCTTTTTATATTAATCTCCCAGACGTAGTCCCGAGGCATGTCTGCTTTGAAGGAGAATACCAAGAAAGAGGAAAATGACGAGCCCATGTCAGAAATCTCTGAGCCTCTAACAAGCAAGCCAGCATTCTCTTCTGAAGGAAGTGTATTAGAGGCATCAATGCAGTGTCCACATGAGAACATGACACCAAACAGTGACCAAGCAGATCTTCTAAAACATGGTAGTTTAATTGACTCAATCTGCGCTGATGGACCTGTCAAAGCTGCCTATGTCAATGGATCAGCTTCACCCAGCATTTCACAAGAAATGTTACTGGACATCTCCAAGTCAATGCACAAGCAAAATTCTACCAACACACCCACAGTCCACTTGGAAGACTGCAATCCACTTCGAAAAGATGGAGAAATGGCCATAAGACGGATGGTAAAGGCTGAAGATGTGGAAAATCGGGGCATATGGGGCTTTGATGCAGATTCTCCAGAGAATTCGTTGGACAGTTATGGTGATGGAGATGAGCTTGAGTGGAATCCCCAGAAAGAGTTTATGAAGTTTCTGCTGGAGGAACAGGATGGTTCTGAAATGGAGGCTAAAATGCCCACAGCTTCATCTAGAAGGAAGTGTAAATTGGACAAGGTGGTGTCCTGTTCCACAGAAAACTCAAAAAATGATCATTTTGGAGAGGGCAGTCAAAAAGCAACGAACCCTGAATCTAAAGAATCCAAAATGCATTCATCAGTATTGAGCAAGTCAGAGTACTCAAACGGAACAGCAGTGGCCTTCAAAAATCTTTTACCGAAACCAGCAAAAATCATGAAGTATAATCAAAAACCTGGATATGTTAAAGAAAATCTGTCTAGAGGCTCTGGCTTGAAGGAAGAGCCGGCATTATTTCCCAGCAATAGCAGTTTTAAAGACAAATCTAATTCAAAAACGCACATAAAAAACTGTTTGAATCAAAAGCCATTCATATGCAAAGAGTGTGGAAAGGACTTTTATAATCACACCTCGCTTTTGAAACACATAACTGTTCACCAGAAAAAAAGACATAAATTTGTTGAGGGAATTACAGGAACAGATGAAATAACAAATGAGGGCAAAGATGCAAGGTTACAGTGTCCACAGTGCACTTTTGGAACCAACTGCCCCAATACCTTTGTCCAACATGCAAAAACACATGAGAAAGACAAGCGGTATTATCCCTGTCAAAAGTGTACCTTCTTGGCAGCAAGTGAACGTGAACTAATTGCCCATATGCTTAGCAAGCATCCTGTAACCGATGCTCAGTGTACGATAATCAGAAGGCAAGATGTACCATCGGGACAAAAAGTTAGCAGGTCGGATAGAAAACCAAACTTGGTAAATAAACACAAATCTTTGGACAAAGATTTGCTATTCTTACATGACTTGGAAAATAGCAACTGTTCGTCTTCACTTGACAGCGAAGCGCAACAATCCATTGATGTTGAAGATTCAAATGGTCTTTTACAAATGGATAAACCAAAATCAAAAGACACTGCCGATGATAAATTGGACAAAAGTGAATCGAAACTTCATAAATCGATTCACACACTGCTATCCCGGAAGAGAAATCGTATCTCAGAAAGCAATTCTGCTCCAAACTTTGACAAAATTGGTGTTAGGGCTGGAAGTCCAGACCTTGACAAATGCTACAGTGATGATTCCCTCAATCCAGAAGAGGGATCACCATCCAAGAGCAAGGGGGAACTATTTGCACTAAAGGACGGCGACTCGGTTTGCACTCTAAAATCTGATGGTAATGGTCAAAGACCCGGCTGTATTAAAGCCTGTTCTAAAGGAGCAAACTCAAGCACTAACCACAAACACATATCCTTGGAGAAGCCGACTTTTAAGAAGTCCCCTTCCAAAAGAAAAATGTCCACTCCATTCCACAACCTACAAGGCCAAGACATTCTGATTGATTTTCCCAAATGCAGGCAGATTTTCCAGAAAAACTCAAGTCTCTACCTTATTAAAAAATGTGATGCTAAAGATGGCGTACATATTCGCAAAAACACATTTAGAAGCCCACATGCCTTGTGTGATCCCTCCCAGCCCGAATCAGGATTGCCGCAGACAGTTTCTATCAAAGAAGAATGCATGGAAACAGAAGTGTGTGGTGATATGAAAGAATCGGAGTCCTTAGTGAAAAATGGGACCTTCAAGGCCGATCGAAAGTCTTGCCCCTACTGCCCAGCTACGTTTCGGTCAGGGATCGGTCTTTCCAACCATATACGAGGGCATCTGCACAGGGTTGGTGTTAGCTATAAAGCACGTCATGTTGTGTCTGCAGCCCAAGTGGCTTCCCAAGATAAAGTGCCTCCAGTTCGGCGAAGGATGCCGGTGATGCCTAAAATTAAAACAGGTAAGTGTTGGGGGGGGGGGGGAGGGGTTTGCTTACTACTTTTGTTTACCCTTACATTTTGTCCAGTTGTTCCAGTCACTCAAAGTATGGTCAAGTCCAGAACTTGTGGTTTCCATTTCAAGGACTTGTATCCTGTACATCTGGGCTATAATAATGATACATACCTTATCTACCATGCAACAGAAACTTGCTTGCAAAGGCTTTCCCCATGCATGGTAAAAACTGGTGACCTTTTAGTGTTCCCATAGTACAAAGAACATAGCAAAGTTTTGGGCAAGTAAAAGACTTGGGCAAAATACAGTCGGGTTCATATGCATTAGGACAGTGACAAAATTTTTGTAATTTTTGCCTTTGTACACCACCACAGTGGATTTCAAATGAAACCATCAAGATGTGATTGAAAGATGTACCTTTTAATTCAAAGGATTTATCAAAAATATTGCCTAAACTGTTTAGGAATTACAGCCATGTTTACATAGTCCCTCCATTTTCAAAAAAGTAATTGGACAAATTGAAATGATTATAAATATAAGTATAATTTTAAATACTTTAATATTTCGCAGTCAATTACTGCCTGAAGTCTGGAACCCATGGACATCACCAGAGGATGAGTTTCCTTCCTTGAGATGCTTTGGCAGGCCTTTGCTACAGCTGCCTTCAGTTGATGCTTGTTAGTGGGTCTTTGTCTTCAATTTTGTCCTCAGGAACTGAAAACCATGCTCAATTAGATTGACTGACTAGACCATTTAAGAAAATTCAATTTCTTTGCCGCTTGGGTTGCTTTGCAGGATGTTTTTGGTTATTACCTATCTGTACTGTGAAGCGCCAGTGTATCAGTTTTGCAGCATTTGACTAAATCTGAGCAGAAAGTATAACTCTATAGACTTCAGAATTCATCCTGCTATTTCTATCAGCAGTCACGCCATCAATAAACACCAGTGACCCAGTTCCATTGGCAGTCACACATGCCCATAATTTCTAGGTTTGACAGATGATGTGGTATGCTTTGGATCATGAGCCCTTCCTTTCCTTCTCCATATTCTTCTCTTCCTATCTTTCTGCAACAAGTTGATCTTTGTTTCATCTGTCCAAAGACACTTGTTCTAGAAATGGGCAGGTTTCTAGCAAACTTTAATGGCCCCTTTCCACTGCATGGTATCCACCTGAGTTGTGGATAGTACCTGGTACCCAGTTCTATTTTTATCACCTCCGTTGAGGTTCCAGGCAAGCTGAGGCGATACCAAAAGGTGATATGAAAATGCTGCAGAATACTGATTGTTCCTGTGTGTGCCATGTTGAAGATGACATCATAGCAGTTTTGTGAGGCACTACTGTGACACCCACCTCCACTGAGGGGGTAGTAGAAAACCAGCTACTGATACCAAAAGCAAGTAGAATCAAGTCGAGCTGGTACCATGCAGCGGAAAAGGAAAGAACTTTCTGTTCTTGAGTGTTATTAGTGGTTTGCATCTTGAGGTAAACCCTCTGTATTTACATTCATGAATGCATAGCATGATTATGGACATTGACAATGATAGGCCTAATCCTCCCAAGTATTCTTGACTTGGCTAGATGTTGTGAAGGAGTTTTTCTTTCAATAAGGAAAGAATTCAAGGATCATCCACTTTAGTTGTCTTCCGTGGTCTTCCAGGCCTTTTGGTGTTGCTGAGCTCACCAGTCCATTGCTTCTTTTTAAAACTCTACCAAATTGTTTTGACCACTCCTTAAGTATCTGCTCTCTGATAGGTCTGATGAGTTTCCATGCTACCAAATGCAGATTTAACACTTGGATTCAGCTCTAGACCTTTTATTTTAATACTCCTTAATTTTTACTGAAAGAACAATCAAATTTCCAAATTACTTTTGAGCCTGTGAAAATGGAGGGACTATGGAAAAAAAATGACTGTAGTTCCTAATCAGTTAATGCAATATTTAATAGCCTGGCTGTAAACGATGCTTGGGTAAAACCTTTTTGTTTTCCCATAGTAACATTGTTTTATAGTGTATCTTTGTTTTAAACTATTCCCTCAGTCAGTTGTATTGGCCAATTTCAAGACTGGGATAATGAATGGTACAAATTCTGAATGATTATTTTTTGAGAATGCTACTAACATGATAGGGCGTGTGTGTGTGTGTGTGTAGATAATTTGTAAGGGTCCAGCCACCTAAAAAAAAAAAAAAACAGAAAAGACTTCAATTTTACATTTGAAGTGGATATTTAGGTTTATGTTGTGAAGATTTGCTCATTCAGGCCCTAGAGCATTAGTGAGGCCAGGCACTGATGTCCAGCAAGAAAGCTTGGTGCGAAGTTGTTGCTCCAGTTCATCTCATAGGTGTTCAGTGGGGTTGAGGTCAGGGCTCTGTGCAGGAAGCTCTAGTTTTTAAACTCCAACCTTAAGACACCATTCAAGAAGCTCGGTTTCTGCACTAGGGCATGCTGGAACAGGTTTGGTCTTCTTCGTTCCAATGAAGGGAAATTGTAATGCTACAGCATACAGAGACATTCTTTACAGTTGTTTGCTTCCAACTTTGTGGCCATATAGTGTAAACGTTGCAACAGTGGATGTTTTTGTGTTTACACAACCATTAAATTCATAACCCATAAGTAAAAAACCCTCATAACTAGTGCAGTACTAACGTTTTGTTTAAAATGTGCTGCTGTGAGCTAATTATTTCTTGTTGTAACAGAGGTTGACTTGCCGTTGATCGAGCAGCCTTCAGGGCCGAAAACGGAGCTCATATGCCCACTATGTAGGGAGTGGTTCTACACCAAGACCGGATTATCCAATCATGTTCGTGGCCATCTGAAGAGGCTGGGGAAGCCATGTTCTACATCTACAATCAAATCACCCGTGATCATCCTGAAGGAACTGATGCGTGACAAGAAGCAGTTCCAGATTAAATTACAGGCCCTTGAAAAGAAGTGCCGCTCTAGGAACTCTTTATTTCCCTTCAAATTTAATAATGGTCTCATCATTTCTACAGCGAAAGTGCAGCGTTTTACACAAGGCAGCAGACGACACGGACATGTTTCCTCACGATCGGCTGAGGAAAAGAAAAGGACAGAGAGTAATAAAGATGCAATGAAAGGATCGCCATCGAGTGATCTAATAGGAATTCTAAAAAAGAGGAGAGCTCACGAGGAGGCCAAAGTGAAAACCTTGCCCCAAACTGCGAGGAAAGCTATTCTTGTTAACGAAGTTAAAGAGCGTGATCCATCAGCACAACTACCAAACTCTGTATCAGGTATTTGTTTAATTTCTTTTTCTTATTTTGCGAAATTCACAGTGCATTGTTGTTGCTAAAGTTTATGCTAATATGTTTAACTATGTTAAATTTGTTAAATAGCTAACAGTGTAATTAAAAGAAAAAAACTACCTTTTGTATATATTTTTTTCTAAATATATTCATCCATATATATATTTTGTTGTTGTTTAAAGTAAAAATGTAAAAAGGAATCAGATTCATCAACACCTGAACAGGAAAAGTTGTATATAAACTCGATAGGAATAGATTTGAATATAAACAATTATAAATTTGAGCGTGTGTGTTTTAGTAAAAATTACATTTGCATTTGTTTTTATAGCAACGATTTGTTCATATAGTGCTTTGATTATCTAAAGTTTATGTAAATTAAAGTGCTGCCGAGTTCTACTATGAAACCATGCAGCACTTACGGTTGTAAAATTACCATTAAAAGCCTTTGTTCTGTGTTTATTAATAATATTCTGTGTAATCTTGTGTTAGTTCAGTAATATGAACACCTACAAACCTGTATACACTATACTGACCTAAAAGATCTGGGTTTTTTTGCTCTGATTTGTATGCTGAACTCCGAATGAATGTTGATTTGTGTAGTCAAATTTAGCATGACAAAATTTGGTTGCAGCTGCTCTGAGAAACTCCGAACAATAACTGCACAGTACTTTTCAAACTAAACTTGACTGAACGCAAAGAGGTTTAGGTTCTTTTTTTAACATAATATAGTCATGTCACTGAAAAATATTTATAAATAAAGACACAAAGGTCAATCATAATAAAAATGTAAGTTTTATAACTGAATTTTCTTACAATTATGAGATGTTCTTCGTATGATTAAACAAAATATTCATGCTAAAGTACATCAACACGTCTTCGAATATTGATTCAGTACTTCATTTAATTCTTATTTTTCCCTACATAGCCGAGTATGTGAATTTTATTCCTGTGACAGCCATGTTTTTACAAAATGTTTTGAAAATGAACATTTAAAACTTGAAATTCACAAAACACACTACAAGGAAAGGAAGATAAAGCATAATAAAAATGTAAGTTTTACAACTTTTAAATTTGTTACGTTTACAATGAGCCGTGGACTAACCCAAAATTAAACAAGGTATTTGTGTTAAAATGGGTTAATTAGATATTGCAATTATTAATTAATTAATTAATCCATTTAATTCTGAATTTTTACTAGATATTTGAATGAATGATTTTTACACTTCAGACTATATGCAATTTTATTAGTAGTAGTAGTATTTCAACATTTTTGAAAGAACATTTCAGTTTTATTCTTAAAATTCAACATGAAACATACTGGAATGAAGATTTAAGTTCTATGCTTTTTTTATTTTCTTACATTCACAATGGGCCACGTATTCTCTCACTGGCCACTGAATATTTATGTTACCATAATGTATAATCTTGGTAGAAAATGAATAATAGATATTTAAAGGTTACGTGTACCAAATTTGATAGTTGTATTTGTATTATAATGTTTTACTTCCTTTCACAGAGCTGTAATATGCGTCAATGGCCAGACTGTAGTCATGTGACCGATTACATCACAGAATCAAGACAATCATTTTACTGCAAGATTAACTGTAAACTTGTATAAAAAAATTATTGATAGGAAAAATGAAAAATTCTGAATAGGCCAGAGTAAACACAATAAATAATATTTTTTAAATATCTCCGCTACTAGGAGATTTGGCTACTGTTTAAATTTTATCGATTCTGATTCTGCTTCTCGATTCCCTATTTTGATTTTTTTTAAAAAACATGACTTTTGACTGTTTACAACTTTAATTGATGCATGTTGACTACATTATTGCGTTGAAGAGGCTTTGTTTAATCTGGAACGATATAGAGATCACCTTTTTTGTATAGAATGTGTGTGATTAAAAATATATATATTACATATAATATATATTTTTAAAAAACTGTCTAAAATACCCTTATTTTGAAATCCCTTTTGGATTTCCCGTTGTACGGCTAGCGAGCCTTGGCGCTTTGGCGAGAGAGTTGCATGGAGCCGCAGTGAGCGAGCCGCCACCCGACAGATTCCCCCATTCTCGCACCGTATACTGCTGGATATCTTGCAGATATGAAGCCTTTGTTTGTTTGACGATATAATTTTTTAATAAATGGTTCTCATAGAACCGAGAACTAGAACCAAAATTAAATGTATTTTACGAGAACTGGGTACTTGGCACTTTGGATTTGGTTCTAATTTGGACCCGAGTTTCAGTTCCCAACCCTAGACACTAAAGATTATTCTCTGGCTCACAGACAGAAATGTAATTATTATATATAATGTAATAATTTGGCTGTTTTTTTAATGACTGACTCTCTTTCTGTTTCAGAAAAAAGTGAACTAAACAGAAAAGTGTGTGTTCACTGTAACGCGACTTTCCACAGCGGAGTTAGCCTCTCCAATCACTTGCGGGCTTACGCACGACGAAAAAGAAACGCACTTTTGGAAGGAACAAGTGAGTTGTTTTACATTTTAATGCGACATCATAACCTGGGAATGTAAACCTGAGTAGCTCCGCTTTGATTTGTTGTTAGCGACGCTGTTCACCTTGAGTAAAGACTCCGTAGTGGATCTCGAGCAGTCCTGCGATTGGATCTTTAGATTAACAGGATGTCCATCGCTCCTGTTTAGAGATCTAAATGTCTGTGTCGTGACATTTTTTGGTAAATGTTTTTGATTAATATTATTATTAAGTGGTAAAATTTTATCTTGAAAACAAACCAAGACCTTGGAATTATAAGGTTCAGTCAAATTTGTATTCCATCCATCCATTATCTATAGCGCTTTATCCGTCTGGGTCGCGGGGAAGCTGGAGCCAATCCCAGCATCTTGGGG
>JAQQZU010000003.1:880193-901829 GCA_030068025.1 Parauchenoglanis punctatus | reverse complement strand
AACTCCACACAGAAAGGCACCCTGGGTGACCCGGGGATCGAACCCAGGACCTTCTTGCTGTGAGACGACAGTGCTAAGCACCGCACCACCGTGCCGCCCAAATTTGTATTATTTCTTATTTTATTTGTTCATTTGTGTAAAAAACGACTTAATGTTATAAACGCAGTATAACTCGGACTGACACTGTAATACGGATAAATCTGGTCTTGCATAAATAATACAAGACTTGAAATTAATTTGTAGAAAATGATGAATTTAGATAAATCTTAGACAGCGGTTTACAGTTTGACGTCTACATCAGAGTGCATTTATTTCTGGCTCCGTGGTAAAGGATGTGCACCTGCCTCTGCAGCTCATGAGATCAGATCCCAGTGGTTACCGGATGCGAGTCTGCAGTCGAAAGAGTACCAATGCATACGACTCCACACTTCCTCTCTGCCATTCTCATGTGTGACCAGAAAACATTTGCTTAGTAGTAACGTCTCTGTGGTGTAGTTCACATTAACAGGTAACCTGAAGATAGAGTACAGTCCCAATTTGGTGTGAAGTCTCCCATTAGCTCATGTATTTACTAGGATTTTTTTTTTTCTGGTACGATGCTGGTGTGAGATTAAGGGGCTGGCTGCTCATACTTCACTGAATCCAGTGTGTTGTTTTAGTATTGAAAGCACGTGACCGTTAGCTGCTAGCTCTCTGTGCGGCAAACCCTCCACAAATTCAGTGTTAGTGACCCCTTTGAAACCCCTTTGAAACCCATCTCGAACTTTTTCTTCGTTCACGTGTCATACGTGGAAGCTTTGAACCAAATATGCCTTATCTCTTCTTTCATTTCTTTGGTGGCCACCCGGGAGACGGCCGGGGCCGGTTCTGGTCCACAGAATAACCACACGAGAGCGGAATGGATCCGTCACAGTGATTTAAAATGTAGAGACTTTGACAAAATATCTTTTCAATTTAAGATCTCTGGCCTAGGATCACGTGGAATTGTTGTGGATTGTTTTTGGAATATCGATGGCATCAAAAATGCCGACTCGCTACTTGCCGCAGAGGATTCTGGGAAGAGTGAGCCGACCCCTTTAATATGTGCTTTGTTTTGTTTTGACACGTAACTTGAATATGCTGCATATATGAGATGCCCTCCTAACAGCCTGCCCTCAATACCGTACGGACGGATATTTTGCCTTATGTTTTACCTTATTTTATGTTAAATATAAGATACTTGTAAATAAATGTATAAAAATATAATGAAAATATATATATATTGATATGGAAATATATACATTTATACTATATATATATATATATGATAAATGTATTATTTGCAGTTTCCTTTCAGAATGAGGATTTAAAATAGAAATCTAAAACTTCAATTCTCTTTAAAGTCTCTTAACAGGACAATAGGCACAGTTTGAAAATGTATACCTAGATAATAATTTTAGATACATTGTTTGTTCTGTTGTGTCTTAAAAATAAAATCCAACAAATATTTTAAGTACTTTATTTAAAACTGGGATAATTAATAAGTAGATGTGCGCGAGTAAGGTCGTAACTCAGAAGCAAGCAATGGTTTCAGAGAAAACAGTGTTTTATTAGATTTCGCGTTTTACACAGATCAGCACGCTCCGCTAAAGTGCATTATGGGTAATACATTCTCTGCCCTGCGTTTTTAGGCTCTATTAAGAATGCTAATTAGAATTTAAGCGTTTGGGACTGAGCCCATATCTGTGAGTGCTTAGACCACTAATGATGTTAAACAGTGCTAAACTAAACGTTGTTTGTTTTCTGTATTGATGTCTCTCGTTTATTTATTTATTTTTTCCAGCTTATGACTGTAAAAGGAAGCAGAGGTCACGGTCTGGGTCTAAGAAGAAAACTCATCCGTTGCTACACAGTCCGGAGGAAATGTATAGACTCACCTGCAGGTAGCTACTGTGGAGGAGGAGGAGGAGGAGGAGGAGGAGAATGATGATGATTTTAACATATTAACAGCATATAATAGCATATAAAATGTCTCGCATACTGACAAAGATCTTTTTTTGTTTGTTTTTGTATTTAATGTATTGTTACTGCGGCTAACAGCTAAAATCATCAGCTGTGTCGGAATCATAATTATCGCAATTCCATCAACCTAGGAATATTTATAGCAGTTTTATGTCCATCTTAAAATCACCTTGTTATTTTAATTCACAGGAAATAGCCTTTTCTTGCACATTATACGGTTTATAGCTGCTGTAACAAGTGAACAGGACCCAATTTATATAAAAAGTATGGCGTGTTCCTTAATAAATAATAACAGTAATCATTGGCACACCGCTGTGGTGTAAGAGGAATAAAACACTCGGAGATGTGCAGTATTAGGAAAATAAACTTCCTCTTCAATAGACTTTCTGTATAACAGCACGAAACCATGTTTTATGTCATTTGTTTCCCTCTGCGCAGGTTTTGTGATCTGGTCTTCCAGGGCCCGCTCTCGGTGCAGGAGGACTGGGTGAAGCATTTACAGAGACACATCATGAACACGGCGGTGCCTCACACGGGCGCGGCCATGGTGGAGGTCACCTGCATGCCGAAAGACGCCAACACGCACACGCACCCACAGGCGTCCTCGTGAGGCCGGCCGACCCCAGTGTCGTCCCTGTAAAGGACTTTTTCCTTTTTACCTCCTTGGGAGTTTCTACGTGTCGAGTAACGAGTCGATGAATTTTTCCACTCATCAGCTCACGGTGACGTTCAGCTCTTTAACACGACCGTTTTTTATACAGCGTTACATCGTCCTGCTATTTTATAGGACTCATTTATTGATAATATTCTGAATTCAGTGGCGACCAAGACACCAAAACACAACTGTTACCTCAGACGCTTGACATACGGTGGGTTTTATTTAAGGAATTAAAAAAGGAAAAAAAAAGCGCTACAAAACCTGTATGGATTTTTATCGCGGTTAATGTTTTTTAAAGATTCTGACCCGGTTTAACCTTTTAGCCCTCACACTTCTTGAACATGTATGGTCCAAATGTATAAAAGTAAATAGTAGATATATTTCCATATTACTTTTTTGTGTGTGTTTATAACTAGAAATGTGCTGATGATGAAAATCATATTAGAAGCTGCCCGATATTTTATCACAATTTACAATATTATTTAACTGTCCATTTAAAAAACAATTTTTTTTCAAAGTAAAGAGCTCTTCTTTTTAACTAGATGAGCCTCTGCAGCGTTGTCCTGAATTCTCTGCAAATTTCATCTTTATATCTCTATACTGATAATTACATGTGAAATATTGTGATGTATCGTTCGATCGATTATCGGCACATTCCTAGTTATGACTCTACCTGTGCGTGCGTGCGTGTGCGTGCGTGCGTGTGCGTGCGCGTGCGTGTGCGTGCGTGTGTGTGCGTGCGTGCGTGCGTGTGTGTGTGCGTGCGTGCGTGTCCGGTTCGACTCGAGCTCCTCTCGTCCCCTCATTTGGACTATCATCCATGAATCTGTAACGTAACCTTCTGCCATTTGTGCTGGAGCCTTCAACTGTTACTCATGTTGCTATTTTTACTGTTATTTTTTATTATGAACAATTTTAAATAATTTATGTTGAAATGTAAATGTTGAGTTTCTTTTTTTTTTCTTTTTTTTTTGTCGTGAGGAATAAAAAGAATTTTTCGATGTCTTCTGCTTACTAGATATAAACAGTCAGACTGACCTCCTTATCATGCTGACGCTAATTAATGAGCACAGCACTGTCGAGATTCTGATTGGTCTGAAGGTGTCAATGCTATTCTAATACTTTATAATTTCTGAAGTAACAGCTCATTTACAGGAACCTTTCCAATCGACGTGCCACATAAACGGGCTATAAAAACTTGAACAATATGAAATTTTCTGTAAGGAGACTGCTGCATTTGCCTTAAGTTCAAGAGAGAAAAAAGAGAGACTGATGAGGGAATGAGTGTTTATAGTTGCTATAATGTAAGTGAGAACGGGAACTAACCTGATTGGCAAACGTTCAACAATATTAAAAGGTCCACAATGTAGGATTTTGAGGGTATCTATCAGCAGAACTGGATATTATTCCATAATATACTCACAGAATTCATAAGTATGTAGATATTATGAGCGGGTCCACCTCAACGGAACGGCCATGTTTGCCACTACAGTGGCCCAGAACGGACAAACCTCTAGGGAGTGCCCTTGGAAATACGCTGGGGGGGGGGTTCAGGGGGCTGCAATCACACAGAGTGGATCTTTAAATATAATACAAATAATAATTGTAAGAAAATTGCTGAGATGTAAGAGGAATAAAACACCTGGGAACGTCCCATGAAGCAAAAAATAATCCGCTTTGGGGTGATGATAACTTCATCACATTATTGTGCTGTCAAATATTTTCACATACAACTCCATTTCATAACAGGTTGGTCTCCTCAGTTCCCAAATGTTTACATAGTTGTTAAAAGACGAGGTGATGCAACACCGTGACAAACACGCCCCTGTCTCAACGGTTTTGAAACAAGTTGCAGGCCTCAAATTAAAAAAAAACATATATTTTTCATAAAACAACACAATTTCTGAAGTTTCAACATTTGGTAACAAGAGTTTTTGTTTTATTTTTAATTCAATAAGGGTTTACATGATTTGCAAATCATCACATTGTTTATGTTTACATTTTACGCAGCATCCCAACGTTTATGCAGTGGGGCTGTAATGGCATGCCCCAAAGTGGCGTGTACATATTTTTATAGCTACCAGTATAGCATCATGTAAGCTGCATTTCTAAATCACACACTAGCCTTGGCTCAGTAACATTATTTATACATAAAAATAAAAAGGTCCCTGTTGAAGCATCTGAAACCTGTTCCTTTCACTTTAATTCTATTTCTCAATTTAGTCGTAATAAACCTGTAGCATTATTTCAGTATAGTAACAAGTGCCTGGTTCAGAGAATCCTGAGATCCGTTAGAGGAAGACATGGTTTCCTGCCCTGAGGCACCGTGCTGGTTGTTTCCGGTTGCACTTCCATTAATGAGCTGGTAAAGCAAGAGTGATCAACTAAGCTAAGAATTCTCAGTTCATCTCAAACTCCTTTACAAAAGTTTGTGAAACACCGCTGCGTTTCGTTATCTGTTCAGCGATAATCAAATTAATACTGAAATGTTTGAGATTAAACCAAGTAATTTTTATGTAGCTAAAATATAACCAGAAGTCATGAATATACAACAAACAAACACAGCCTTATAAGGCCTCTGAGTGTGAACGGGTGTGTATTCACTCTCTGACCTCTCCAGTTTCAGATATCCTCCTTATCAGCCACCACTAGTTTTATAGCTTTTATGAACTGTCAGAGGAATTCATGACAGTCGGAAAAATAACCTAAACTGAACTGTTGGAGTGAAAAAAAAAAGTCATAAAGAGAAGTAATAAGTCATAAAACACAACACTTAGATTTTAACTAACAAATCATCATAGATGATCTGGATAGTCATTACATTGCATGCTTAACATTTCAATTCAAGTCAAGTCAATTTTATTTGTGCAATAGTTTAATGAGCAAGCCTGTGGCAAGGAAAAACTCCCTGAGATGACAAGAGGAAGAACCCTTTTCCATGAATCCTAAACAATTCAAAGGAGCATTTTAGTGAAAAATCAAAACATGCACAATTCTCTTCTTGATGCCAACGCTAGATACAGTTGCAGTCGGAGGTTTACATACACAAGCATGAATGTCATGGCAATATTGGGCTTTAACTGACTTCAACTGTTCTGATTCTGGGGCAGAATGATTGTACAACATACATATTTAATAGAAGACAAGGCCAAGAATTTGGTGCACAGTTTTTAATTTCTTTGAGCTTTCTGAAACTAACACAGTGTCATAAATACGCGCACAAGTTCCAAAATGTCTTTAACTTGCCAAGGCCAAGGCCTCTTAACTTCCTGTTATTGTTCATGACTGACTAGAGTTGGTAGCTTCTCTGTTCATAACAAAAAAAGGGTGTGCTTAATAGCACTCATAACATCGGCCAAAACACAGTACAACAGAACAGACAAGGAGCTCAGTGCAGATCTGAGAAAGAGGATCATAGATTTACACAACTCAGGAGTGTCTCTTGGAGCTATTTATAAACATCTGCAGATTCCAAGATCATCGGTTTAAACAATTGTACGCAAGTGCAAATTAGTGCTACTTTGCTGGAAGAAGACCCAAACTGTCACCCACAGGTCAGATATTGGTTCAGGAACAACCAAGGAACCATCGAGGCACAGGCCTGCCATGAACTGGAAGCTGCTGGAACACTGTCTACAGTCAAGCAAGTTTTACATCACCATGGACTGAGAGGCTGCTGTCCAAGAAAGAAGCTCCTGCTCCAAAATCCACACCTTCAAGCTCGATTAAAGATTGCAGCTGAGCACATGGACAAAGAAAAGGCCTTCTGGAGGAAAGTTTTATGGTCAGATGAGACACAGATTGAGTTGTTTGGCCACAATGAGCAGAGGAACAGAGGAACCCTGTAGCAGCTGTTCAGCATGGTGGTGTAGCATCTCGCTCTGGGGCTGTTTTACTGCCTGTGGAACTGCTGCACTGCACAGAGTGGATGGAAGAATGAAGAACCGGAGAATTCTTCAGCAGAACCTCAAAACATCAGCTAGACAGCTAAAACAAGACAATGACCCCAAACACACATCAGCGCTGGTTGTGGATAAAGCAGGATAACATGAAGTTGAACCCAAGTCCTGACGTCAACCCTGTTGAAAACATGTGGACTGTGATTAAGTCAGATCTGTGCCAAGAATCACACACATTGAACTGAACTCTACCAATTCTGCCAAGAAGAGGGGTCAAATATCCAACCAGAATTCTGCAGTAGCTTGTTGGCTAGCAAAAGTGTCTGCTCAAGGAGAAACTCGCTAAGGGACATTTTACCAAATATTAGGAGAGTTGTATGTATATTTTTGACATGGTGTTGATTACAGAAAATCCCAAATACATGAAAACATGTGCACCAAATTCTTGTTTTGTTCTATTATAGATGCATGTTGTACAATACTTCCTCCCCAGAAAATGAACAGTTCAAAGAAATCACTGAAAGCCATGGAATTCATGTCCATGATGGGTGTATGAAAACTTCTGAATGCAACTGTACATTTAGTATCTACCGTTTGCTGCTTTAGGTTAATGTAGCTAACAAGCAAAGGAGGCCTACCTCGAGCAAAATCTTTTCCAAAAATACAAGCCAAAATCTTAATATACTTGCTTCAGTCATTGTCACAAAGCTTTGCTGTCTTGATTTTACAAAAGCAACTGTGTAAAAGTACTGTACCTAGTTACAAAAAAATCCAAATCTTTCCTGACATTTTTCCAGGGATGGAATGATGCCAAACTATTGATGTTTTGCTCATATTTATAAGTAAGAAATAAACAACTGTGTGTGATACTGTAAAAGTAGAATAATCAGAGGCAGGGTGTTGCAGCTAAACTATTTTTCACTTAAGGATTCAGTTATGAAAAATACTTGTATATAAAAATAAAACCGATTTTTGTTAGAGAACACATTTTTCCAAAGCAGAATTCCTTTCAAGATCTTCAGATTAAATTCATAATTGCACAGGAACCAAACTAGTTTTAGTGACAGGCATGTGCTTTGTTAGACAATTTATTGCATAATTCAACACTTTATTATTACAAATTATAGTCACTGGGCAGCTAGTAACACACTCAGTGGAAAGCGCTATCTATCAATAAACAGCACAGGAGCATCAAGTAGCAGTGTCCGAGACGGGACACCGTCAAGGTTTGTTTAATTTAAGAATGTCACCCGATGGAAACTTTCTGTGGAACAACAGAAAATACGTCCACCCGACTGTCGGAAGAGGAGCTCAAATCACTGCCATCCTCAATGGGAATTCAATATAGGCTGTGCCCTCTGGGAGGGAGGGACATAATCTTTCTCCCTTGTCAAACACAGTGACACTAGCCAATCATGGGGGTCTACAAGCTCAAATATGCAGAAAATGGTGAATAGCACTTTTCGCTGAGTGCGTTACGCTGTCCGGTGATGCAGCGAATGAACAACATGTTGTTGGCTGGCTTCTACTACCTCTGAGAAAGTACCTGGAAATTGGCAGGTGGAGGGAAAAAAAATATCACCAATGTGAACACAAGTAATCCTTAACCTCAAAAGTTGGATTGATTAAAAGAATTTAACATCTGCACATTCCCTGGAAGTCCAAAACTACAAAATGTGGGATCTCATGTCACCAACATTTATATTTTCTTTCAGTATCTTGGTTGTATAGGGTATAGTCAGAATATAACACGTAACAGTTACACACTGATGAAGGACATTATCAGTATTATCTGTACTCATATTAGAGATGCCAACATTGCTAACAAAAAAAATCCTATCAGGCAGACAAAAAACAGGTGCATGGTGGGGGAACAGGCCACCATGTTTTTAACAAACAAATAAAACCACAGTCCAATCCACTTATTTTCTAATGCCTCACATTAGAAACCAAGGTTCTAGATAAAGTCAGTATGAAGAAATAGTAACCAGAAGCAAACGTGCCTCTTTTACATCCTGTGTCCTTTCCCCTTCAGTGAGTAAGCATTTCTGCCTGGTGAATTTTACACTCGTTTGGTCTAAACGCTGCTTTAGCTGAAGAAGCCCCCAGAAAAGCGTCATTTTCAGATATTTCCCTTATCCCAGTAGCAAGTCAAATTGTTAAATTCTGCAACTAAACTGTAAATGTTGGCACCTCTGTCATACTCTCTTTTACCTCAATAGGAAGTGCATCAAAAAGATGATCCTCCACAATGAATAAGCTTTTATTAAGTTTTTGACATTGACTAAGTTGGTACGGCAGGTTATCCAAGCAGTTCCCTTTCACGTCAAGTTGAACTAGCTGTGTTAACTGTCCAATGGATTCAGGAAGGATGGTGATGCTGTTGTTCCCAATGCAGAGGACTTTCAGTTTGGTACATCTGAACAGCTGTTTGGGAAGAACCTCCACCTTATTCCCTGTGATATCAAAATGCTGTAGGCTCTGGAGAAGTCCCACTTCGACTGGAATCAACGAAATGGAGTTGTGGCTGAGATCCAGGTACCGGAGCTTTGGCAGGTAAAACAGAGCAGGCGGTACAGTCTGCAGTTTGTTGTATGAGAGGTAGAGTGACTCAAGGTTCTTCACCTGATTTATGTTTGGCGGAATATCAATGATCTTGTTGTGCCACAACTTGAGGCATGTCAGTCTCTTCAGGTGCTGAAAGCTGATGACCTCTTCAATGGTCCGGAAGCTGTTGGATTTCAAATCCAACTCTTGCAGGTTTGTCAAGCTGAATATGGCATGAGGGATCCTCTCCAAGTCACAGTGATGGAGCTCCAACTCGCGCAAGCTCGTCATCTTCTTAAGACTATTCAGTACCAACAATTTAGTCCCATCGTTGTGCACAACCAGCTTGACAAGGTGTGGAGAGAGATCCGTGAGGTTGGTGGGGATCTTGTTGAGGTTGCTTTTGAGATATAATTTCTTTAGTTGCCTTAAATCTTTCAGGGATTCCAAACCAATCATTTTGTTGTGTTCTGAGTTTAAGCTACCAATCAGGTACAGTTCCCTGAGGCTCCTTAACAGATAAATCCATGGAGGGATTTCTGCAACATCACTAAACTTCACATGAAGGCACCGAAGGTGATCTCGGAGAAAAGCGAAACCAGTTTGCTCCACCTTGGCAGGACAGTTATAGAGATGAAGTTCTTGTAAATTTGTCATCTGGGAAACCTTTACTGAAATCCGGACCTCAGGGATGAGTTCTAGCTTAAGAACTTCCAGCTCGGTGATATCAAATACAGCATTGGGAAGTCCCGAGAGCATGAACAAGTGCAGCTCCTGCTTGTCTTGGGCGTTGCTGGTTACATGTTGACGCAGTTTCTCTAGCGTCCATTCGTGATTAAGGCTAATTTCTCTAAGCTTGTTCTCACTGACCTCTGATAGGAAAATGCCAAATCGCTTGGAGTGTAATTGGTCGTACTGGTCAACCATATGGAGGAGGAATGCAAAGTCATTTTTG
The DNA here is from genome assembly GCA_030068025.1 of Parauchenoglanis punctatus. Classification (NCBI taxonomy): domain Eukaryota; kingdom Metazoa; phylum Chordata; class Actinopteri; order Siluriformes; family Auchenoglanididae; genus Parauchenoglanis; species Parauchenoglanis punctatus. Next base: position 891,769 of record JAQQZU010000003.1, on the reverse strand, counting down.
ACATCAGGGATATCGCTGAAGCTGCTTTCCTCTCTGACTTTTTCAAATGAGTATTCCTTAAGTGGACGCCGAAAAAGCCAGAAGAGTGCATACAGGCACATGAGGCCATAAAGGCCGATTATAGCCATGAATGTAAAAAGAAGTTTCTCCATCATGAAGGCCATATTGTGGGTGCAGAAGAATCGATCATACCCAGTTAAGTACTCAATTTTGGGTTCACATATATGAGAAAAGTTGATGTCTGCAACGAATGTTGATGTGTAACCCAGGATAACGATTAACTTGAGTGCTTTGATGATCGTCTGCGCCACATAGAGGTTGTAGATGAAATCACTGTCCTCAACATGAGCTCGGAACGTCCGAACCTTCTCGAAAAGGGCTTTGGCTTGCTCTCCATCTTTTTTGTCCAAAATGGTCATACTTGGACCTTCAGAAATGATCTTCTCAGCTGAGAACTTTACACTGTTGTTTCGTAACATAGGCTGGGATGAACTGGCACGATCCTCTTGGCTATCTGAAGATAGATGCTTAGGAACAGATTGACTAGCAATGAGTCTCTGCTTGTTTTCTTCAGAGTCTTCGCATGCAGTTTCGGACAAAGCCTTTGTGGTCCAGGGTGATTCGAAACACCTGCCGAGGATGGACACAAAGTGCTCAATCTTTGAGCTGGTCTTCGGGTATTTGAACCAAAAATTGCTGCTTACCATCAAGACGATGGTGTGTATCAGGACAAGGTAAGGAAAGTACTTTGAGTACCAAGGCAAGGCAACATGGTAACACATCTGGTTTACAAAAATATACTGCTGAAAATCCAAGTTCGTTTTGCGTCCTTTGGGTTGAGGCTCAGCATTGACACTGATTTCATGCACTGCGCTGTCTGGAAGATCCTGAGCGGCTGCAGATACAGTTCCTAAAGATGGTGTGGAGGTGTCCACTGGGCTAGGAGTTGTGTACAAGTTTGTGTTCGATATCTTATTACTCTCCTCTAGAATAGGAAGACATGCCACGTGATCTTTGGTTATCTGCATCGTCCCGGCAAAGATGGCTAACATCAACATGACGAAACCGAGGTAATCCATGAAGACGTCCCACCATGGCTTCAGTATTCGATATGTGGGCTGGATGTCATTAAGCGAGGCCACTTCAGTCAAGGTAAACATCTCTGCAAACAAAAAAACAATCACAAATTTGAATCATATTCTCCAGAACTGGATCATGATTCATCAATGCTGTGTTCAGAAACGATGAACAACTGACAAGGTTGATAAACAGAAGATTTTTAAGGCAATAGTCCAGAGAATACAGAAACATCTAAGGAGGAAACAAACGCTAAATCAAAATAATATCTTGAAATAACGAGTTTTTAAGAGAGAATAGTTAGATGTTGAGAAAAAGCGCCATAACATCTGCACATCGACTTTTTTTCACCTCCAACTTGTGGTTCAGGGCTTCTGTATGTTGCCACTAAGAACTGCAGAGAATATGATCTACTCACACGAGTGTGCTTTAATGCCTAACTCACGAGAGAAACATGTTGCCGGGAGTGGTCCAAGGTCACATGAGCTGCTCAGGTGATTTCTCAACCATACAAATGCAATAACCTGCATTTCATTTCAACACATTATACTTGTTAATATGACCACAGATTATCATAATGCAAAAACTAGCAGTGAAATGGACAGCTGAAGAATGCAAAGAGAGAATTCTGCTAAATGTATTAATTCAGTATGAAAATGTAATTACTACAGTAACTGGGATAAAAGTCAAAACAGAGGCAAGAATTTTTTTTAAAGCCGTTGCAGCACTTGATGATCAGTTCTCATTCAGGGTTTTGCATCCAGTAACAAGGAAGTGTGAAAACTAAAGACATCCTGTTACATCCTGACTTTTTTCGAAAAAGAACTTACACAAGCAAGTTGTTCACTACTTCAGTTTGCAGATGGAGCCGAGCTACAAAAATTTCATTCATTAAGCTGAATTTGTATGATATAAGTATATTCATCCCAAAGCACTGGAGCTTTTTTCTAATCTGATTGGTCAGAATTACATTAATATAACTGCACACCTCAGACTTTATTTCCAGCTATAACAAATTATAGCTTTATATTAATGCGCTCATTCTCTTATGTTATTGTGTGTATAGTAACAGCTCACTCTTTTACAGGGGATGCTACACAATCAGATCCTTTTTAAAAATATGTTGTTTAACAAAGAAAATGTACACTCATTGGTTTGATGAAGTTCAGACATGTTTATGTAACATTTATGGAATGAGTCTCAAGTGTCAGCGCATTTCAACATTCAAATTTTGTTGCTTCGTAAATAAAACAGGAAAATCTTCAGGACAGACGAGTTTAGTTTCTCGCTAATATGACAAGCTGCATTTATTGTGCATGTTTGTTTTATTAACTTAAATAAAACAAAGACAGAAAAAAAAGAGAGGCTGGAGAGAGAATGACTGTTTATAGCTACTATAATGTAAGTGAAAACAGGAAGTAACTTCTCTCATGAATGTCCTGCAATATTAAACATAACTATAAACAGTATATAGTGCAATACGTCATTTATTAATGGATTAAAAATTGTAATAGTTGGTGTAAGAGGAATAAAACACTTCAAACAATGCTGTTATATATAAATACTCATTATTTTCCTACAACAGCACTGTCTATTCCTCACACAATACACAGTTGATCTTAACTTTACTTCCAACTTGCAAATAGTTCTTATTTACTATTAAAGAAAAAAGTATAACTGCGGTTTCTTCTTCTCCTGTCACATACAAAGCTTAGAAGGACGTAGCGGAGATCACTGGTGCCTCTGGTGAGTTTGTAGCTCATTTTGCTAATCTAATCCGACAACAAACCTAGTACGAAGGCGAGTGTTTAACATGTAAATAAAAACTTACATACATTTTACAGCACACATGATGTGTATAAATCATACAGTGGGCTAGAGGCTGTTATTTGTTGGCTAGAAACAAACTACAAGCGACACATAAATCACTGTCACTTGCTAGGGTAAATAGAGTAATATTGTTCCATATCTGGATTCTGGTGTTTTCCAGATTGTTATGAAAACCTTGAGTTATGATGGACAGATGGAAGGAGAGAGAGAGAGAGAGAGAGAGGGGAAGGGTGGAAATTAGAAATGACTAAACTGAGATAAGATGGAGTGGAGAACAAAAAACAAATGTGTGTACACTTGTGTGTGTGTGGGTTTGGTATCAAGTGCAACACATGTGTGAGCTAATAATAACATCTCCACTGTGTCTGTACAGAACCAGGCAGCTCGCACACTCACACTGCTGTAGGATCTCTCTCTATACATACTGAAAGAGAAGTGGCTACACACACACTTTACTATCCTTGTGAGGACCTTCCACTGACAATTATTAATGCAGCTTCTCAGTCCAAAGCTTTACCTTACCCTAACCTTAACCCTAACCTCAGTAACCCAAGGCACCACATAAAAATATACAATGTCCCCACAAGGTCAAACCTGGCAGATATTACTTTAGTTGTGGGAACATTTGGTTCTCACCAAGATATAAATGCATGCAAACGCAGACTAACACACACACACACACACACACACACACACACGTTAAAAGTTGGCAGTTATTAATGATTATACTGCTCCTTTAAGAACATAAAAGCACCGGATGCTATGTGTTGTGTAACCTGCTATGACAATTACATGGCGTTATTGTAATTAATCAGAGCACGTGCCTATAGCCACACGTTAATTGACCTGCATGTAGTCCGCGTGCGTTTTTTCTGCTGGCGTTTTATGGAATAAGCGTCCTAACTTTACGCATGTTCAACATGCACGATGACTTACATACTAACCAGCATGTTTAATATACCAAGCTATATTTTACAGTAAACCTGGACTGAGGATAAATTTGTAGTTGTGTTTGGTAGCCCGTCGAGCTCGCGATCAACAAGCATCATGATGAAGAGCTCAGTAAAGGCAAAGCGCCTCGCGCCAGAGGCAGGAAACTTACCGTCTCTGGTGTCGTTTCCTGCTGGCACATTACACCATTACACAACTCGCCCAAACCGCGTTTCCGCCGAACTCCGAGTGAGAAAGTGTCAGAAATGCGGAACAGTTCTACAGCGGGTTCTGCGCGGAACCATTACACCCACAACTGCACACACAAACCGATACCAGCGCGCGCGAGCGCCCCATCCTGCCCTGCAACTGTGTGTGTGTGTGTGTGTGTGTGTGAGACAGTGGTGGATGATAAACAGAGTTCAACGTCCAAACGCGAGGGAAGAGGGTGTGCACAAAGTCTAATTAACACCTGAAGAGCTGAATTAACACTATACATATTAGATAAAAGTGTTGGTCTGCACTCGTCTGAGAGCACTTCTCTCTGCAGAAGCTGAACTGTAATTGTAATCCTGGTCTCTGTTGTGACTTTGGTGTGATAATCAAAATCACATTCTGACCTCTTTATCCACATTAACATCTCAGCTGAAGGACATTCACACTTTTCACACCCAACAGCTGTGACCATTTGTCTTTGTTTCCCCCTTTCTGCACCCTCACACACACACACACACACACACATCCTGATACTCACACACACACATACATTAGCATAACACATGTACACACACCCCATGCATATTAACAACATACACATAATAATCAATAAATGTGTTTATTCAACAAATACATTGTTCATTTAATAATGTAAGAGTTCATCCTACACTGCAGGTGTTAAGCTTAATAAATGTTAATTCATCATTAATGGTGTTTGAGCACTGTTGGTGTTAATCAACACTGTGTTTCAGTAACACTATTTAGTTATTTGTTGATGTAGGTGTTAAGTGCTGCTCATAGTTTACCCCTGTAAGAGTTTGTATGTGTTAACTGAACACTGGTGGTGTTGAGTAATTGATTTTGCTGCTAATTCAACATTTTAATAATAAAAAAAAACTAAGGTGCTAGCCAGCTCAGTCAATGTTAATTCAGTACTATGTGTGTTAATTTATCGCAGTTCTGGGTACGTCAGTGCTGCAGGCTTTATCTCAGTACTGTTGTATGTGTTTGCTTGTTGCTAATGTTTTTAATTTGACACTAAGTGTTGAGTCAGCACTGCAGATGTTAATTCAGTCCTGTTTGGTATTTTTTTGCTTATTTGACAATTTATGTGTCGAATCAGCACCATGGCTGTTTATGTAATCAGAAATAAACTACAAAGGTGTTTATTAAACATGACTGTTGTTTACAATGTAAGAATTAATTCTACCATGCAGTGTTGAGCAACGCCAGGGTTAATTCTAAATATACAGTGTGTTGAGGTTGCAGTAATTCAGTGCTATAGGTGTTAATATAACACTGTTGGTGTATATCGAACACTGTGAATGTTTAATCTGTACCGTATGAGTTTTTTAACATTACAGCTTTCCGTCAATCATTACTCACTTCTGACAGGTGGCGTGTTAAGGCCTGAACTGTAGTTTTGTTTTAGTTTATGATTTTAATAATTTTAATAAGAGGGATGCTTCTGTTCCTGTGAATTTGAGATAATCAATAAAAATGATACAAAGACTGAAACTAAGAATGACTAAGGCTGAGAGTGAGACGGAGAGTGAGGCAGTGACCTCATGACTGTTAAAGCCGCTGTACAGTAACGTGAGACAGTAGGAAATGTTTAATATGGAACTGAAGGATCAGAGCACAGAACAGCCTGTGGTATTAATACATGCATTATATTTCCTCTGCGTCTCAGTGGAAGGCCGTTGCGATGGTGCAGAAGGTGTCCAGGTAACAGAGACGTCTCCTGACTCGTCTCCTGAGGGGCTTCTAGCCATCACTGCTCTCTCTGTTTATTTCACACCTTTACAAACCGAGCACTTCCGTTTTCTCAACAGAGGCGGTGCTTTAGTGTATAAAGCAAGTCACCTGGCAGACCTAGCAAAATATTTCACCCGATTGAACCATGAATAAAAAAATAGTAAGGAAAGGCTGAATAATGTTTGAAAAAAATTGGCTGTAGTTGAGTGCCTCTAATTTTTTTTAACAAACCATCACACGTTATGTAACAGATCCTCTACTGCAGCCAATCAGATGCATTTATGTAATCATTTAGCTGAAGGCAGCTGATTGGGCCAGAGACTGTTAGAACGGTCAGAAAGGGGCGTTTTTTTCAAAAGTAGAATGTTTAAAGACAAATGAACTAAGATGTATATGTTTAAGCTTAAAACAGAGTCGGGGTGTGCATCTTACCGAATTAATAATGTGCTTAAAAATAGAGAAATAGAACCAACTAGGTTTGTGCGAAAATACCACAGGCAGGTACTAATAATGCCAGAAGTGGGTGGAGTCAGACAAGCTTTTTGTGGGAGTGGTTATTTCAGGGTCGGTCGTGCTATTTAATAACATAAAGCTCTACTACAAAACAAAACATAACAACTTTAGATTGTTTAACTTTAGGCTTATTCACAGCCATAAACTAATAAATGTAAACAGAGATAGATTGAGTGATCAAACTAGCCGAGGCTACATCCACATTAATATGTTTTAGTTTTAAAACGGCATTTTAAGACGAATATGATCACCATCAAGAGGAGTATTTTAGCTCTGTATCAGAAATAACCTCCCTCCACACTAACACGCCTGAAAGCACATGACCGTTCATGTACACTGGGCCTGCGTGTGCCGGTGTAAACAGGAAGCAGATTGTCTACTCTGCAGTTGGTTGCTCAGTTGCAGATCGCTCAAATAATAGCTTGCCTCCTGCACATGTAGGCAGTTGTACCATTATAAAATGCAGAAGTTAACAGCTGCAAGCAAAGACAACAAGGTCAGCAACTCTTGTAATTTGCTGTCCATGCTGCTTTCACCACTGGGAGTCGAGGCTGATGCAGTTTGTTTTCTTCTGGAAAAGGGTCATGTGGTAGGGGCGTGACCAATCAGGGAAGGATACAATGTGACTGTTAAGACCCAATTAGGAAGCGAACATGGGTGTCTGCATCATCATTTCCAAAACTCTACATCTCTGGATGTCCACACTTAAATGTTTTCAAACTAAAATGGGGCCAGCAGCATTTCCTAAACTTTCTGTTTAGGGGGCTTGAAAACTCTGGAGTAGTACCGATGCCAGATGAAAACACAACAAAATTGATGTGTTCTAAAACTAAAACATATTAATGTGGACGTAGCAAGATGTGTAACACACACACACACACACACACACACACACACACACACACACACACAACACAAGAGTGAAGACCATTAGTTTGTCATGGACCGTTGCTTGTTTTATTGAAAGTTTTTGAAAGCCTTCCTAGTCTTCCTCCTCACCCTCACACACTAGGTTCCGCAGTGGTAAGACTCATGTAACTCATGGAAGCCTGCCAACTTGGCTGGACGATAAAGTCCCTCGCCAGCCTCCACCAAACCCAACAGCAAGCGCTTCTCAGCCTGGAGCCATTCAGAAACAGAAATAGTGGAGTGGATCCAGCACCACTGGCCCACGTCCATGGAGGAGGCATCTCTTGCTTCCCTTACTCTCTCTCTCTCTCTCTCTCTGTCTGGTTACAGGCATTACTGGAAGCACAAAGAAACACAAATAATTAGACAGGTGATAACAAGACACAGGTGAGAATCATTACATGTTACCTGCTGGTTCAACCCGCCTCCTCTCCGTCCGCAGCTGACACTCGACCACTCCCCGGCTGCTCCGCTACGGATTTTCTCCTGTTTGCTGAGTGAAACAAACGGATGAATTTCATTTCTGAACGTACGTCTGGGTGTATGTCAGTAATCCTTTACCAAATATAAAAATGTTCTGACTTATGAATCACTGACAACACCTTTAACTGTTCCGAGCTGCACAAAATTACCTTTTTGATTAAAAAGTGCAAAAAACCAAACATGCATTTGTTTATTAGTATTAATAATATTAATAATAATAACAACGACAACAATAATAACAATAATAATAAGTCCAAAATATTATGTAAAAACATTTTTTCCACTGAGCAGTGGGTTATTAAAGTTCAAATGAGGTACAACAGAAGCATGAGTTAACGTCTGAGGCCATGTCTGATGATGTCTCACACATTAGCTGACAATAGGATGAGAAACATCCTCACATGTGTAGCACTATATTTAGGCAGATTTGCTTCTGAACAGAAATATCTGTAAGGCTCCGGATCAGATTACAAATTTGGTTAAAAGTAGAAAGCAGCCAGAGCAACGTCTTCTGAAGTGTATCACTGTGTGTCTCTCAGTGTTACTGTATATAATTTGTTATTTATTTTTGATACAAAGAACCTAATAGTGGGTTATTTCTGGAAAGATGATATGTTCAAACCAATGGAAAGGTGGCTAATAAATAAAGTCAAGATGTCTTGGTTTGTTTAGTAACATTATCTTGTTTGAATTGAACACCATTTTTATATTAGGCTTGTTTAATAGCAGAAGAACCTTGCATTTTGGGTGCACAGTGTGAACTTTGACAGTGTGCAGGTTGACTCAGTGTGCACTTTGACTTATTCTGCAGTTCATTTTTCAGACTTTCAGCTTATGCTTAGGCTGCACACCGCTCTCATGCTACAGTACCTGAGCAAAATTCTGGTCTTTTAAGATCCTCCATGCTGACTTCAGTCAAAAGGTGCAGGCCATTTGTTGGTATCTTGAATAATGAAGGCTACAGCAGAGGGTCATCCTTCAAATTCGACCAAGGATCGAGTCCTTTGTTCAGAGAATTTTCAAATTTGCCTGTGTGTAGCCTCAACATTCTTAAAGCACTCACAATGCTATGTGCAAACTATGTGCATGTACAACCTGCTTCCAAAAAGGTTGGGATGCTGTGTCAAATGTAAATAAAAACAAAATGCCATGAAATCATGTAAACCTATATTTAACTGAAAATGGAAGAAAGACAACATAATGTTTCAAATGTCTCAAATGTTGACACTGAAAAATTTCATTGTTTTTTGAAAAAAATATATACTGATTTTAAGTTTGATGCCAGAAATATGTTTCTAAAATGTTGGGACAGGGCAAGAAAAGACTGGAAAAGTTTGTAATGCTAAAAACATCTGGTGTAACATCTCACAATTAATAATAAAAAATAAAAAAAACTAAATAAAAATCGCATTCCAGAGAGGCAGAGATAAAAGCAGTAAAGATAGAAGCAGTTCACCTCTCTGTGAAAGAGTGCATAGGCAAATAATGCACAATTTACCAATAATGTTAGTCAGTGTAAAATTGCAAAGAATTTGAGGATTTCATCATCTATGGTACATAATATTATTAAAAGATTGAGAATCTCTATACACAAGGAATAGACTGAAGACTACTTAAAGGAATTACAGGAAGGCTTGCCTAAGAGAGTTCAAGCTGCGTTGAAGAACAACTCATACCAAATACTGACCTTAAAGCTCATTAGAATGATACAAACTCTTTTTGTGTAATAGACTGGATTTACATGTATGTTTACACGTGTTGCAATAAATCACTGGATCTATTGTCTCATTTTCTCAGCAAAATATAAAGAAATGGGCCGGAGGTGTCAAGACTTTTGCACAGTACTGTATGCACGTATTAAAGAAAAATGCTACATCTCGAGATTTTGCTGCCAGAAATGGTGGACACTTGTGTAATGTGAACTGTATTTACGTTTATTTTTGGCATTCTATGTTCATAAAAACAATTTGAATTTAGTTTCAGTTTTACTTAAAATGAATAAAATATATGTAGACCAATCAAAGAAGAAGAAAGAAAGAAAAACCTACGGTAGTTATTGTATAATTATGGCACTACATGTTACGTACGCGTGTGCTCTTGTGCACGAGCCCGGATAGCTCAGTCGGTAGAGCATCAGACTTTTAATCTGAGGGTCCAGGGTTCAAGTCCCTGTTCGGGCGGAAGTACCTTATTTTCACCTCGTGAAAATAAAACACGATTTACTTTGTCTAATCTGAGTTGCAGTTACAGCTGAAGAATGTGTTTGAGTCTGTGCTGAACTGTCTGAAACATCATGATTACAGGCAGACAAATTCTGTTCACACTTCCAGCTTATTCCCACAACATTGTTTTTTAATTAAGAATTTTACAGATAAGAAAATTAAATATATTTATAATAGGACTCTTAGGATCTGTACACAACGCAGCTTGGAAACAATTTTAGTTGCTCAGAAAGAAATAAAATCTCTCCATTAAAGCTGCAGATGTGTCCATTAAAATGAATCCTCATTGCTATCAATGCATCAATACATTTTACACAGCTGTTAAGCAAACCATGGGCGAACACCAACCATAAAGAGCAGGAGCACCTACAGGCTTCATCTCATTGTCTTGCTTGTGTGCGAGCCCTGTAGGGCACTGCATCCCATAGCTCACAGGTTCTCCAGGCTTCTTTCAGGAAAGCACGATGATGTGCTTTCTAGGGTTCATCAGCAGATCATTGGTAACAATAAAGAACAATCCTTTAAATATCATTTTAAGATGCTTGTAAAGTTGGGAAGAAAAACGAAATATTTTGCCCTGCAAGTTATGGTTTCCATACAATAAACTGCATTTTAGTACTTTCTTACGGTTCTTCATAGGGTTCTTCAGATGTTAAAGGGTTCTCAGCTTCCTAAAACACCATTTCCAATATGGGAACGCTTCATAATATTTTTTGTTTGTTTGTTTAGAACCAGATATGGGTTCTAGATTTGGTTTTGATTTTGATTTTTTTTTTAAATGTATGATTACAGAGCAGCTTCTTTGTAATCTGGTGCTGTAATTCATACATTATTATACACCGCGCTATAGCTAATGAGCCCTGGCTTCTCTTTTTGCCTCTGTAAAGTGTAAAAAAAAAAAATTTCATATTAACCTGTACAAAGTGTGAGCGACACGTGACCATGCGACGTGCACGCGAGCAATTCCCATCCCTTAGTGTGAATGATCCCGGATAGCTCAGTCGGTAGCGCATCAGACTTTTAATCTGAGGGTCCAGGGTCCAATTCCTTGGTCGGGTGGAAATGGGAACCTTTAACACACTGTGATTATTCATTTGGACCCCCCACATTTAACATATAATATGAGTTCACCCAGCGCTGTTTCTATTGCTTCACGAACGATATGAGAACACACACACCTCTGACATTCCATTCCAGGTTTCCATGGTTACCTACAGCAATAAACAACACGTAAGTGAAGTGACTCGTCAGTGCAGCCACAGACAGTAAAGCTGCTCGGTACTGCAGGAGGTAACGTCAGCCCCATTGCCTTCCCACCATGTCCAACGTTTGCTAAAACCTTATTCTTTTGTTATAAGCCCTCAAAATGAACCCTAGGCCACGTTACATTAATGTTCAACTAAACAGTAAAATATTAGGAGTCGCCTAAGCTTTGCCTTATTTACTGTAAGTAACAGGAGGGGATTCTGGGTTGATGATCAGTTGTTTGCAATATTTGCTCCCCAGGACACGACGGACAAAGAAGCGGAAAGTAAGTCAACATTTCTCCACAGGACTGGGTTTTTTTCCCAATGGAAATGTTAGTGCAGTTAGCTGGCTAGTCAGTGTTAGGAGATGTATCAGCTAGCTTAATGTTAG
>JAQQZU010000003.1:854125-871661 GCA_030068025.1 Parauchenoglanis punctatus | reverse complement strand
AATAATAATAATAATAATAATAATAAGGGCTATAGAGCACATGGTGGGTGGAAGTGAAATTATATAGTAGTAAAATTTAATACACAGAATTAAATGAAGAAAAAAGTAAAATGGTGAATAATAAAATAAAAGCAGAATATATATTTTTAAAAAAAGTTTAAAATATTTTTTAAAATGTAAAACAATAAAAAGTTAAATATAAAAATGTGTTTCTTATCTAATTTTATTAATTAAATCTGTTAAATTAAAATTTTTTTTTTTTTTTTTTTTTTTACTGTTTACAAGACCGAATTTATTTTTTGAACAAGGAAATGAGAGGGTATTATTGATTGAGTGATTGATTGGTTGATTGATTGATTGCATGTCCCCCCACCAGGACCGTACGAATAACCTGTTTAAGCAGGTTTATGAACAGAAGAGTCTGAAGGGCAGGAGTAACGACGCCATCGCTTCGGCATGCCTCTACATCGCCTGCAGACAGGAGGGAGTCCCCCGAACCTTTAAAGGTGAGACACCGTCCCGTCTCTGAGGGAAACGTAAACATGATCTAGTGCAGTCACGGTGGGAAAAACCACAATCCAGAGGATTATAATTAACGGTTAGTATAGTTACTGATAGTTTGAATCTGTTGAATCCAAACTTCCTGTAAATAAGGTCATTTTGCGACCTTCATGTTTAGTTCTAATCAATAGACCAAAATTGCACATTTAAAAAGGTTCATGTTTTTTCAGACACTCAAGTATGTGAACAGAGCTGCTGTGGGAACGTTATTTCTCTGAGTTTGATGGCTGGTGTTGGACTCCTCCACAAGTCGGCTCACTCGCTGTTAGTTAGGGTTAGTTTAGTACTTCCTCTGTATAGCCAATGAGAAGCCGGCACAGCAGATGCTCCATGATGCTGATTGTTTATAATGGCTATGTTTGGGAAGAAAACCGATTACAGTGTGCAGTTTGATTGTTCTGGACCAGTTTATCTGTATTTGCTGAGAGATGAGTAGAGTAGGTATGAGATGACTGTGACTGGTACCGAACGCTGGAGTATTTAACTAGGTGAAGTTCAGTCTCTTCTGAAATACACGCATTCAGAACATGTATACACGCAATAAAGAATCCTCTCACAATGTCTAACATCTGTTCTATGAAGTCGTATTTACAGCTCGAGCTGTCCTGCATTCCATCCAGCGTTTCATGAGACGAGTGAACTCGACCGAAAATGTGGCCCAAGCTTATTAACTCCGCAATCAACAGCGTGAGAAAGTCAAAACACACAGCTAATGCGAGCTAATTGCGTTTATGATCAATAAGATCTGTCGTCTTGGCAACAGATCCGACGAAAATCTCCGTAACCTTTGCAGAAGGTGCGGTTTGTTCGTGTTGCGTCCGTACGTCTCGAGGCTCAGCTCTAATCGGTGTGTGTTGTGTTTTTGTTGCGAGTAGAGCTCTGTTCAGACTATATATAGCATCGTTAACGCTCGCTGTAATTCCTCCTTGTCCAGAGATTTGCGCCGTCTCCAGAATTTCCAAGAAGGAGATCGGCCGGTGCTTTAAGCTCATCCTGAAGGCTCTGGAGACGAGCGTGGACCTCATCACCACCGGAGACTTCATGTCCCGTTTCTGCTCCAACCTGGGCCTGCCGAAGCACGTGCAGATGGCGGCCACCTTCATCGCCAGGAAGGCCGTGGAGCTCGACCTGGTCCCGGGACGCAGCCCGATCAGCGTCGCCGCCGCCGCCATCTACATGGCCTCTCAGGCCTCGGCCGAGAAGAAGACGCAGAAAGGTGAGGCTCCTTAAGGAGTTTGTTGAGTTTTATAGGTTCTAGGATGCGGGTTCTCCTGGTGCTGCGTGCCGGGGTTACACTAACGCACGTGTTCTTACACGTTACAGTTTTCCGAAATCTTTAGGACAGAAGGGTTTACTGTTTTTGCGGTTTTCTTGTCAACATGGCAAACTGAAGCGAGGCAGGACGACTGTTTATAGCTGCTATAACGCGAGAGGATGACGTTCCACAACATTAACTCTGAACGTGATTCTTTAACAAGTAATATATTGCAATTGTCAGTAGATTGCTGTGGAATAGGAGGAATAAAGCACCTGTGGAGTCGATGTGCTGTTACTGGAAAATAATCAGCTTCAGGGTGGTGACACGAACATCACATCACTGCAGAGGCACTGAGATTGATTTTTTCCCTCTGTGCAGAAATCGGAGATATAGCCGGAGTAGCTGACGTCACCATCCGCCAGTCGTACCGTCTCATCTACCCGCGAGCCGCTGATCTCTTCCCTCCAGACTTCAAATTCGACACGCCGGTGGATAAACTGCCTCAGCTGTGAAACACGCGCACACACTCTTCATTCTCTTCTGCTTTTCTTTTATATTCGATTGAGAAGGTTTCGCTCTTACCCCCATTTGGCGATTTTGGAGATTTAACCCAGAGTTCATACAGCAGACACATTCCACAGTCTAACGCTAACCGAGCTCGGACCGTACCGAGCCGCGTTTCATTCGTGTGTATATATTACTGTACATAAATCACGTGAGAATTTAATTGGTGGACGCAGCTAAGCCGATTTCATACTGTAAACATTTTCTTTTGTAGGAAGCGAGCGAGTTATTTTGTTTCGTGTGTTTGCATTGTATTTAGTAATTTAAAACAATAAACGCTTTTCAGAAAAGCATGTCATGTGTCTGGTTTTGTGTTTTTTTTTTTTTTAAACGCGCACACACTGCAGAATTTTTGGATACACGTCTTCGACCCCATCCACATGTATGTGCATTGTTTGTACCCTTCGTTTACATTTTTGCCCCGTCTCTGTCCACAGAAATGACGTTTTCGGAAACATCTCGGTTCATTTCTGTCCACGTGAAGGCCGTTTTAGAAATCCTCTCTATCCGCGTGAATGATGTATTTGAAAGCTTCTCCATGCACGGGAGTAGCACCTTCTCAGAAGGATCTCTGTATACCTGAACCTGTTCGAAAACATCTCTGTCCAAATGATCTGAAAGTCTGCCAGTGCAGTAGGTGGCGATAGTGTGCCATAAACAGTTACAGCAAATAATTTCACAAATAATATTAAGAGCTTCACATTGAGTGGTAGAGAAACAAAAGGCATAAAAACAAGCAGCTCTCTACACAAGAAACTTGTGGACTGGAGGCTAAAACACCCAGAACGTTTTAAAAAGTTTGTAACTACGTAAAAATGTACTAAACTTTATCTAAACTAAACTTTACTAAACTAAATGTACTAAAATTTATCTAGGTCGTCTTTACATCTTTACAATGTAATGTTAGTCCCGTGGAGAACTTTTACATGACCGGTTTACACAATGAAGATAAAAACAAGGTCAGGTCATTTCTTCTTACTTCGTAAACTGAATGAACAGCGTTCAAAAGCTTCGTGACCCAAAATGACTGTTTAACGGGAACAACGAGTACGCACATTCACCATTTTGGAATTTGGGAAACAATCTTGGAATTTCATGAAAGTACAAGTTTATTAGGTTAACTCACCTTGGAGCCAAGTTCATGGACAATTTGTTTTACTGTACAATGTTTTGACCCCCATCCCCCCCTCCCCCTCCCCCTCCCCCAATAATCTGCCCCGTACATGATCATTCTCACCGACTTGGTTTACATTCACAGTATAATAATAATAATAATAATAATAATGATCATCCAAAACGCTATAATGTGTTCCGTATTTGCTTAGAACGTTACGTTAAGACAGCTGCTCAAACGTACAATATCCTCCGCTGGTCCTCACATTCTGCCATCTGGAATAAACTCAATGCTTCATACGGTGGTGAATTTACCCCCAGCGGAGCGTTCTGAGCGCGGAATCGCCAAATCTGTTTTCCACGTCCTGATTTCGCTAAACAACCGGCGTTTCTGCGTCAACAAGAGAGAGGTTACGTTAACCAATCGCTTAGTTGGCTAGGTGTAGGCTAATTAGCATAAAATAAAGGTTTTATTGACAACACAATAGGTTAGAATGTTAGCCAGCTAGCTAAATGCAGCACTGGACTATCACATGCCAGTTAACGTGCAACTTTAATGTTTTAGTGTACTAGCTAGCTAAATTTACTAGCTAGCATACTGCTGTATTAGCTTGGGTGTGTTCTCGATGATCAGATGCCAACCTGCTGCAGTGCATTGTGGGAGATGCGTCTGGATACTTTCGGGAATTATTTATATATATATAATAATACACACAACTATTGTGTATGTAATTTAAACAGATCTGGCTAGCGTTAGGCAAAATTGATCATGTAATTAGAACAACACTGAGCTCACAATTCCAACAGGTAAATAAAACCACAGCTACAGCCGGATACTCCGTGACAGACTCGTCAGCTACCCGCCCGTTGCTGCAGTACGCACTAGGAGTGTGTGTTTGTTCACAGATGACCCAGCCTGCCATGTCTCCCAGGGAAACAATTCTTTGCTTATTCGGAGGCTCCAGCTGAATCATTAGACAGTGAAGCGTAGTGTGGTACCTTAGCATACTACAGCTGTAGTACATCATCCAGGTACTGTTTGACTACTATTAAATGCCTACTGAGTGTTGGGACACGCTGCTGGCGACGGCGTGCTGCTTTGTGCGTACTATACAGCAGTATGCCGATTCGGATGCAGCCCAAACCTACTAGCAATGCTAGCAAGCTAGCTAATCTACTGTAGTAATGTTGAGTAAATTAATTTTGACTACAAATCAGAAGTTCTAATGCAGGTAGTGAACATTAGCATCGGGGTTACAAGGAATTCACTATAAAGCTAGCAAACATTTGGCTAAATGTTACAGAACTGAATTCGTCGTGCGAGATGTAGCTGAGAAATGTTAGCTGTGAGTTTTTATTGTGTAGTAACAGCCACAAGCCAGATTTGTGAACGTTACATAACCTATTGTGATTTCATATAATCAATTTTGTGAATTTTTATGAACTTTAACTAAACATACCTACTTGACCCGTGAACGTGTCGTCTTTTAGCGAAATCAGGACGTGTAGCATGTTACATTGTAGTAAGATGGTCATGTCTGTTAAAAACAAGGAGGCGGAGCCTGTAGTGGTAAATACACTCCTGTAAAGCAGTGGCACATTTATCATGATTTTCAATATTGTTACCATGGAAACATTAAAATCTCTGTTTCCTTCCCTTCAGGAAGAGGCTGTGTAGGTGGGCGGGACTCGTGCTCTGGAGCGTAAACCTGGAGCATCGCACGTGTCCTTCTTCGTAAAAAGAGCTTCTTTAAAACCTGCTCCACGCCGCTCCTTCATTAGAAGGTTCTAGTTTGAGTAAAAGCGCCCTGGCTGCAAGCGCGGAACAGGAAGTGGAAGCAGAGCCGTGTTCACAGTGGTTAATGAGGTCCGGGTGAGCTAGCGTGTGTGTGTGTGTGTGTGTGTGTGTGTGAGTGTGTGCGCGCGCGCCGTTGCTAACACCAGTCAGCGATGTAGTCGAAGTCAGCAAACATCTCCTGCTCGTCCCGGCTCAGTGGGCGTGGTTCTCGGGGAGGGGTGAGCACCGGCGCCTCCGACGTGAACTCGTCGTCAAAATTGCTCACGTCGCTCGCTCCGTGGATCGTCGGCATGAACGGCGGCTTCACTTTCTTCGCCAGCAGGCCGTTCCAGTCGATATTCTGGAGGAGTGAACAGTGGAGTAACGAACGTCAGTGTTTAACACTTACAGATATTTCTCTGCTTAGCTCAGGTTCCTCAGCGGTTCTACTGAAGGTTCCTCATGTGTTCTTCTGGAAACCAGGAAGAACGACTGAATGGCTCGAGATAACGTCCTACTCTGCTTTAGCTAACAGGCAATCAGTAACATTAGTTTTATCATCAAGGCAGAGTGACACGACTGCTAACGCTTTGGTCATGCAGAAGTGTCGAGTGAAAATACAGTATTTTGTACAGATTCTAGTGAGCGATCGTTACAAACGGCCGAGAGTAAAACCGAAACTGTAAACGGTGCAATTCCAATAAAGCTCGAACCTGACGACACATTTCCAGTATTCTGGGACAAAAGTCTTTCCTTCTCTTTCATTCTATTTCTGTTCCTTTCATCGCGTTCTTTCTCTTTCCCTACTCCTTTCAAT
This sequence comes from Parauchenoglanis punctatus, assembly GCA_030068025.1. Lineage (NCBI taxonomy): Eukaryota > Metazoa > Chordata > Actinopteri > Siluriformes > Auchenoglanididae > Parauchenoglanis > Parauchenoglanis punctatus. The sequence continues at coordinate 865,571 of JAQQZU010000003.1, read as the reverse complement.
TTCTTTTCCTTTCTTTGTCTCATTCCTCCTCCTTTTTCTATTCCTTCCTTTACTTTATTTCTTTGTTTCTCTCATTTCTCCTTTCCTCCCCTCCTTCCATCACTTTCTTTCTCCTTCCTTCTATTTTCTGTTCTCTCACTTATTCTCTTACCCTCCTTCCCTTTCTTTCTCTCATCCCTTTGCTTCTCTTTCTTTTCCTCCCTTCTTTTACTTCCTTTCTTTGTCATTCCTCCTTTTTCTTTCTCTCCCTCTCCCTCCATCCCTTCACTAAATTTGCCCTTATAAGTGAAAGATTGTGGGGAAAGTGTGTGTGTGTGTGTGTGTGTTGCCCTGTGATAGACTGCCATCCCATTCAGACTGTATTCCTGCCTCACACCCGGTGTTCCCGGGACAGACTCCGGATCCGGGGTCACCGTGACCGGGATAAAGCAGCGGTAGTTGATGTCACGTCACCTGTCCTTCACTCCGAAACCCAACAATGTCACAGGTGTGAACCAGGCGCTGTTTAACTGCTGAGAAATTTCCCTCCATTTGCTTTCGCGTGTCTGATCTAATTTGCACAGAAGACTTTAATTCAAATGTCGCTTGTCGCTGGAATCTGCGATGCGCACACACAGAGATAAGTCACTTTGACGCACGCTAGGGTGAACGTAGGGTTAACGATATTCACTCACTCGGAAGAACAGATGCTTCTTGACCTCCTCTGCGTCGCGCTCTCCTCCTCCCAGACGTCGCTCGGGATTCCTCCTCAACAACTGCACCACATTAACATCATCACTAATCGTGCTAACATGCACGGTGTCAATCAGCTTAGCGTGATGATCGGGAGAATGTTCTCAGCACTCACCCTCCTCATGATGGAGATGGCCTCAGTGGAGAGGAATCTCGGGTAGCGCACCTCGTCATTCACGATGCTGTCAAACACCTCCTCTTCATCGTCACCGGGAAACGGCGACTGCAGGGAATCACACCGATCAGACCAGTTCACCAATCAGAGGACCATTTTAATTGTCATTCTTTACCCACGCTGAAAACCTCTTATTAAAATGGCTGGCACACAATGTTAACGAATTTAAGAACAACGTCAGATATTTAAATTTCCTAGTAAATAAACATATAAATAAAAATGTTAAGGAACTCACCTTTGAGTAACTTTGGCTAATGTTTACAGTTTAGCTAGCTAGCAAAGGCACACATTTCTGGGTGAGGAAGGAGCTAGCTAAATCCCATCTAACGCAGGTAATTAGTGAACCAAGTCGCGTGTTAGCCGTGACAGGCTCCGCAGCGGGCCGTTGTAGTGTAATTATTTGTACCACAGCACTGTTGCATTCTGGATTCTGATTGGTCAGAAGGTGCTGATTAATTTTCTCTAAGATCACAGGTTCATAAGTAGTCACTTGTTCTAACACGTTATAGTTTCTATAGTAACAGCTCAGGGTTTGTACAGCGATGCTGCACTAATAATAAACATGTGCAATAATGGCAAGTAATTAACCACACCATCCTGTCTTGATGAGGTGTGTACATGCGTGCGTGTGTGTGTGCGCGCGTGTTAGAGAGAAAGAAGTCTGACCTCGCCGACCAGCATCTCGAAGATGAGCACTCCGAGCCCCCACCAGTCCACAGCGCGGGTGTATGACGTCTCTGTTAGCACCTCGGGGGCCAGGAACTCCGGTGTTCCACAGAAAGTACTCGTCCGATCCTGGAAGCCCATTCCTGACACACACACACACACACACACACACACACAGGGACAGAGACAGAGAGAGAGAGTTGATGGTGACTAGCTAGCCAAGTCTGGATTGAAACGATCCGAGTTGCGTGAATTACGGCTCCATCTCTCTCACCTTCTTTACAAAGACCGAAGTCTGCGATTTTCACGTAACCCTCTGTGTCTAGCAGTAAATTATCCAGCTTCAGATCTCTGCAGGTTATATTTCACAGCAATCATTTCCACACAGTCATGTTCTCCACAGGAAATAAATATTAAACAGAGATAACAGTGGGGATGTTTTCCTACCTGTACACAATCCTGTGCTCGTGTAAATACTGTAACCCCAAGACCACGCAAGCTGCGTAAAACCTGCCAGACGAAAGATGGGAAAAAACCAGTAACGATGGAATTTAAGGCACTTTTTTAGTGTTGCACTCAAGTTACACTGCTAATGATGCTAACAAGTAAGAAAAGCTGATTTTCTGTGTGTGATTGTGAGAAAACCCTTTCTCAGACACTTGTACTCAAGACATCTGGCAGCTCGTATGTGGGAGCTACACATGTGATTTTAATCATCTGAATGCGCAGACCAGAAAATTGACTTAAAGGGGACATATTATGAAAAACCCACTTTTTCAGTGCTTGTGCACACACATTTGGGTATCCGGAGTGCCTCCCAAACCACAAACTTTAAAATAAGACGACCCAGTCAGTTTCTTTTGGGCTGCCAATTCTAGGAAACATGCGCTTCAATAAGCTGTTCAGATTTGTCTACCCTTCCTATGTCACAAGGGGAGCTCATTAGAATAATACTGTCACCTCATCTGAACATCTCCACACGTGACTTGAGTAACATGAATATTCATGAGGAAAGTGCTACCGAATTGGCTGCTGCAAGAGGGGGGTGGGGTGAGCAGTGGCTCATTATCATTTAAAGGAACAGGCTCGCATCCTGGCTGTTGTGAACAGGGCGGCGAGAGGAGGGAGCTGTGTATAATGTCACCTGCAAGCAGTTGTGTAACCCGACAATGAATACAAGGAACTTTTCCCACATAAAAATGCAAGTTTTAGACCCAAGATTAGGGAGGAGTTTAGCACTCACATGGCACGTGGTTCTGAGAAGACGTCAGCATGGATGTGCATCATGAGGTCTCCTCCTGCTGCGTACTCCATCACAAAACACACGTGCTCTTTGGTCTGAAAGCAGGCGAACAGGTTGACAAGGAACGGGTGCCGAACGCTGTTCACCGTCTCGAAGATCCTCTTCTCACACATCAGGCTGCACGGAAAGCACACTGAACTTCAGCATCACGGCTAATCCCCAACATTTATCTCAAAATAATACACGTTTACCTGTCTACTTCATCTCGGGCCATGATGTCTCCTTTCTTTAGAGCCTTGATGGCGAACATTTCCCCCGTGATACTGTACTCGGCTAATAAAACCTGTGGAACGAGACACAGCCGAGTGTAAACCTTGCTTAAAAAAGGAAAAAGAAAAAGAAGAGGAGATGTGGGCAGGCATAAGAAATCAGGCAGCAGAGTTTGGGACGTAACGGAGTTTAAGCTTTACTGATGAACAACGTAAAGCATTTAGATGCTAAACAAAAGTGGACCCATAAATGAACCTTGTGGTGCACCTTGAGGAACTGGTACAGTGTGGAAATAAAGTGCTGATGCTTTCTTTCTGCACACTAGTATGAATGTAATTTGAGTGAGATTCTGAATCAGGGTGAAACGGATTCTTTTGTTATTTGATTCTGCTTCTCACTGCACATAATTAAACACCGCAAAAAGAAAAACATTGGCTGACAAGTGTGTAGAGTCGAAAAAGTTCTTGGATGACGTTTAAAAATGAGTCAAATGTGGATGACCGAAAGAAAGAAATGAAAGAAAACTGCTTGCATTTAAAAAGAAAAAGCTGCAACCCAAAACACATAGCATGTTTGATTCACTTCCTGCAATGAGTCGACTCTGAGTCAAATCACTTTCTAACTAGAACAACGAGGGTGAAGGAGAAGGAGGAACATGGAGGACACGGAGGGGCAGGACACGGAGGGGCAGGACACGGAGGGGCAGGACACGGCGGGGCAGGACACGGAGGGGCAGGACACGGAGGGGCAGGACACGGAGGGGCAGGACACGGAGGAGCAGGACACGGAGGAGCAGGACACGGAGGAGCAGGACACACCAGAGTTCTATTCAAAAACACTAAACACTGTCATTTTAAGATGTACCTTTCCAAAATGGCCGCGTCCTAAAACTGCGATACATTTAAAGTTTCTGAGACTGAAGTGGAACTGCTCCTCCTCTTCATCATCCTCTTCCTCATCCCTAAAAATCAACACATCACAACACAAGTGCATGAATAATTTAATCACTAAACCCCCAGAGACTGATAAACATTAACATGGCAGTACGTAAATTGTTACTATTAGTGGGACTGGACCTGATCTCCCCGCGCTTCTGTACAGGGATCAGCTCCAGCCGCGGCGTTTCGTTCTGTACATCATCCTCTGTGGTGCGTTTGAGCTCTGACGTTCCCACTACGCTGTTCCTGTTGTTCAGGAAGTCAAATGATCTCAGTGCGTCCTGTGGAGAGAGGCGTTTAACATTTAACATAACTCTCTCTCACACTCACACACACCCCCACACACACACACGAGACGTGAGCTGGACGTGGATAAGCTTTTATCTCCATGGCTGCAGCTCCAGCTTCCTGTTCCTTTCGCATGCATGATGGGTTTCATGCAGAGCAGGCGGATTAAATTCACTGCTGCAGATCTCGAACCTCTGCACTCGGATTGGTCAGAAGGTGTTGATTAATTCTCTATACCAGCAACTCTGACAGTGGTGCAGGTTCATGTTAATGCGCTCGTTCTTATACATTACCGTTTCTATAGTAACGGCTCGTTCACAGGAAGTGTACAGCGCACAGCGTACAGAAGATTTAAAAACGTCTGTAATTGTTAATATGGTGAAGTTTTCTGTAAGGCGACGTTTATTTAACATTAAAGGAAGGAGTCTCCAGTGTTAGCACCTTGTAACAACCAGATTCGGCCCAGTGACCTCATGTAACCCTTCTTTACTCATCCTGAGTTAGACGGTCATTATTCACCAATACGTTGTAGCGCCTCCTTTTCTCTGTAACCAATCACGTGTCACAATGATGAAGTACTAGAGCTGGGACGCGCGATGCTGACGTTTCGAAACACTGCTCCGAAGTGTGTTTCAATATGCCTTGTCACGTGACCACAGCAAAGCTTCAGTGTGTCACGCTGGTTACGTAGGAGACGGTGATGACTTCGGGTTGCCGGGTTAAGACTGTGGGTTATTGTGTGAGAGGTCGGAGGTTCGAGGCTCAGCCCCGCCAGCGTAAGGCTTTCTTAATTTTCCCTTTGAGCTTAATTTTCCATACGCATAATTACATTCACTGAACTTCATTCAGCTGCAGATGAAAGATGTTCCACAGAGGAAGCACATTAACGAGGTCTACACTTCATAGGCTACAAAGTACACTCAAACCCACAAAACCCATGTGGTTATTTATCCCAATAAACATAGCAGCCTTTTGGCAATACATTAATACCAATGCAATAGAAACAGCCTCACAGATATTAATAAACAACAGAAAACGGAAATATTTACTGAAACACACTGTACTTTAGGCTCAATCTGCTGTCTCTGACCACATGAAAGCTTTTGTTTATTTCTTTCAAGTATGTCTTGATCGGATGTATTAATAGCCTGGCATAATTTGTCATTTATAAGTAGTTTGTTTCACAGATTAGAATCAGCAAGATGTGACAATAGTAAAAGTGGCCAGTAGGTGTCGCCGTAGAGACGGGTGTCGGATTGTTTCGAAATCTTGAAACAATTATGGCATAATCGCATTGAACGTTTCGGTGTTTCACAAAGCCTCACTTTACCTACCACTATGAAGAACACTACCAGTCAAAAGTTTTTGCACCCAACAGGTTTTTACTACTTCACCATTCATTTCATAAACTTCAGCTGTATTCTTGCTAAGCACTGGAAAGTTGTTGCGTGAACAACTACAGATGAAAATATCAGCCAAATAAAACAAGTCTGCTTTAGAACATGGAAAAAGTATGCGTCTGATGTCCGGTTGTGTGGCGATGGTCAAATTCTAGACTGTCCGTCGACTGAGGAAAGGCTAAAGGGTTGTATTTCAGTCAGAGAGCCACTTTTGAGGGTTCTGAACAAGAAAAAAAAAAGTCTTGCATGTGCCAAAGAAGACAGAAACTGGTGTGTAGGAGACTGGTGGAAGGGGCTGTGGTCTGATGTCTGCAATCTACAGTTCCTCAAGGAGGGGTTCCGTGCACCGTCGCAATACTGAGTGGCTAAAACAAAGTGCGAAATGTAGGAAATCTTAGTGTGTGCAAAAACTTTTAACTGGTGGTGTATATGAAGTGGTGTAGCTGTGGTTTGTTAGGTGAATCGCTCTTCACTGAGAGTATAGTATTACAGTACGCTCTCTCTTTTCTATGGTATGATGAACACCTTTTGATTGAGCTTCTGGATGTTAGTCTCCGTGCTCCTTCAGGGTGGATTGGAATTTCCTCCACCCGTTTTCTCTGATAAAGGTTTAAACCCTACAGCACGCACAGCAGCGGTTCTGTGATTCTATGACGTTCTGTACGTTCCTCTCCTTCCTCCTTGTTCCTGATGTTCTGACGTTACCTGCACTTGCTCTTTGTGGATCTTCTCGTCCTGCAGCGATTCTCTGATTCGGCCCAGTGAGTAACGCTTCGAGCCGGATGTGGCGTCTTTATTGAAGTCCAGCTTAGTCACCGCTGAGTCACTGCCGAGATTTCATTTAACACACTCGTTAATAAGCTCTCAGTAATAACATCAACATCAAACACACAAAACTCCTCCCCTAGCAGACCAGCTTCTTGTGTCAATAACTCTGATGCTGTGTGTGTGTGTGTGTGTGTGTGTGCGCGCACGCGCTGATTTTACAAAAAAACAGAAGAAATGTTATCTTAGTAATGAAGGTAATGTGTTAATAAATGAAAGGGGTGTCCATGCTGACAACAGCATGTGAAATGTGATGGTGTGTCTGTTTAGCTGGTCATGAAGTGTGTGTGTGCGTGTGTGTGTGCCTGGTTTGTGTGTTTACCTGGTGGGAGTGTGTGTGTGTGGATGCACTCTGCGCCCTGGTTCGGTCCCAGGCTCCACTCCACTCTGTGGGCTAAACGAGCTGCCGATGGAGGGAATCGCTCTGCGCAGCCGCCCCCACGTCGCCATGTTCATGTTCATCTGTGGAGCCCTGACGAACGCCTTCCCTACACAAACACACACACACACACAGAGCCTGTTTTTAAAATAATTACACCACACTGTGACGTGGATGTTGGGATTAATATGGGGTATCAGAAACCATCAAATGAGCAGAAGGCTCCCGAGCGGCGCAACAGAACAGCGTTCGCTCTGCGATCAGGAGATCACGAGTTCCGACCCTGATGATGCCACAGCTGTCCATGGCCGAGAACCCCATATTGCCCAGATATGAAGGGGTGCAAAAAATAAATACTGAAATTTTAAAGAGCTGTAACTTGAAAACTAACAGAGATGTTGTGTAGATGTGCATCCGTGAATTTTTTTAAGGAATTCTGAGCGAGTGACCTGAAAAATTTTTAAAATCTGGAGATTTGACAGGAATGTCCTCATTACGGTCACAGTCATTGTGCTAAATGCAGGCTGAAGAAGAAGCACAATTTGATTTGTTCAATGCAGAAAGTTTGAACTTTTTATTCGAGCTGGCTGACTGAGCCCAGCGCCCGTGACTGGGTGCGACGCCTGGCTAAATTACTGGAAAACTGAGACATTTATCTTGGCAGCAAATATTGCTAACATATCAAAAGTAAGCTAGCTAGCTGATATCAATTTCCTGTCCCTCTAATGACAGTTTTTTCCTCCTTGTGATGAAACAAGCCTGGTTCCTTCTTTATCCACCCTGACGTTAAGAGTCTCTCGGCTCTATTGCGTGGTCTGAAATCCTTCGAGATACTTTTCAGAGCACAAAGAGGAGTTGAGTACGAGATAAATATCCTCAACACCCTTTATTAGGAACACCTGTACACCTGCTCATCCATGTAATTACCCAACCAGGTAACTCAAATAACCACTCTTTACAAGCATGGTGAGCAGAAAAGCATCTCCGAACACCGGGATGGAGTACGACAGCAGAACACCACGTCAAGCTCCACTCACTTCAGCCAAGAACAGGAATCTCACACTCAAACTGGACAGCTGAAAACGTCACCTCTTCTGTTTACAGTCTACTGTTTGGACGAGGCTGTGCTCACCGCAAGTGACCCATGACTTAAAGCAACAGTAAAACGTCTTTACCTTGCTGCTTCGAGAAAATCTTCTTTTGTCTCCTCAGTTTGGTTCTCCTCTCGATCACGGGGTTAAAAAAGGTCACCTGTAAAACAAACGGCTTTTAGAAAACATGGCTTCGCACCACAGAGCTTTTCAATTCTGGTTGTTAATTGGTCAGCGAGTGCTGATTAATGCTCTAGAACAGCATCTCTGACTGTAGCCCGGTTTGTCTCAGCACCTCGGCGAACAGCGTCCCCTGCGGTTCCAGGTACAGACACATCCCGTGACGCTGGTTATCCAGGAAGTCCTCGAGCCTGAGGAATTTCACAGCGCAGAGAGAACGCCAGTCCCGCCAGTACACCGAGATCTCCAGCTCACGAGACTAAAAAAGGACAGAAATGAAAACAGTCAACAAAACATCAGTCTAATCATGTTGCGTTTGGTGTCACTCCACACGCGCTTTCGAATGATCATTCAGCTCAGCTCAGGTTTGATTTCCATATTTATTTTTTATGAGCCTGTTTCTGTACAAATGGTGTCTGCCCATGTGTCCACGTGACAACGTGCGGCTGAAGCGACTCGACTGATGATATACATGATCATACACCACACTTCAGTCTTATTTGTTACATAATTGTCCTGCTTCTTACGACTTTTTTCTGTCTAGTGATAGTTATACATAGCTGCCTTCTTAGTCTGTCCACTTTGTTTCCCTCCCTACGAGTAGCCTGAAGCTGTAGAATCTGCCTTTTGCCCTCTTTCACTACTCGGTAACAAGGAGAAACGAACATGTGGGTGTGTTTTACTGGGGACGGCGCAGGACCCAACACCCAGAAACCGTTAGGCGTGGTGACAACCTCTGCTTTGTGATTATCTGGAGTGGTTGTGTGTGTGTGTGTGTGTGTGTGCGCACGAGCATGTGCTAGTGAGAAGGGCTTATTTAAAGGGCCAATCACAATTATGTTGCACTACTGGTGCGCGCGCACACACACACACACACACACACACACACACACACACACACACACACAGCAGAGAAAGAACAAAAACTGAATAATAACTTTAAAATATATTTCTCTGAAAATTCTAACTTTTAATGATTAATGACTATACAGATGTGTGAAAATTAAAACTGGAGTGAAATCTTCAGAAGTGTGTGCAGCCATGTTGCTTTTTACCCGATCGAGCTCAAGTGTAAACTTCTGATCCCACGACTGATTACTGACGGGTTTCCAGCTCGTCTGTCCCACCACGGTGTTATCAAGCTTCAACACAGCGCTGATCTCATCTGCTCAACACACGCACACGCGCACACGCACGCACACACACGCACGCACGCACGCACGCACGCACACACGCACACACGCACGCACACGCGCACGCACACACACACACAAACACTTTAATTGACAGGAAAAACTGACTACCCTCAGCACCTCAGAGTTACAACAACTCTGTGGATAATTTTGTTTGTTATACCAGTTACATAAACTCTACACACAACATGTAAATATTTAAGTTATAATAACGTTTTGTATCAGTAAAGTGAAATTATTGGGCTGTTAATAAACGGAGGCGCGTATGGTCAGTCAGTATCTACGTGCAAATAGCCACTGGATGGCGTAATGGAGTGATGTGATAAAGCAGAGTTACTGTTACCACCATAAAGTTAATCACTCTCCATTAACACAACATTCTGATGTGTTTTATTCCTCGTACGCCACAGCAGTTGCACATTTTTGTTTATTAAACCATGATGTCTTACTTTTTATCTGTTTATAGTTACAGTGAATGTTCTGGAACATCTGTGAAGCAGGCTGGTTGCTGTTTTTGCTTACATTACAGCTGCACAGTTCCATATAATGATGGTATTTCTGTCCTGAAGATGTGGGAAAACTTACAGTTCCAGCTGTTACAAAGCGCTGACACTGGAGACTCCTTCCATAAGTGTTAATGAACATCTTAACTGAGGCAAACTTCAGTTTTAATCTATTTATTACTAGCGGCGCGTCGGCTGTGAATGAGCTGTTGCTATAGAAACGATAACGTGTCAGAGCGAGCGCACTGATATACACCTGTGATCTACAGCCGCTCTGCTGTCAGAGCTGACCTCATTCTGACCAATCAGAATCCAGACGCAACAGCGCCGTGATAGACAATATCTACGGTTACAGCGTGTTTATACTCGAGAAGGTTACAGTAAGATAAAGTGAGGGAAGTGCGGTCACTGAACTGGAGAGCTCGTCGGTTTTGGAGAGGCTGCGGCTGCGACTGTGACGGCTCATGAAGGACGAACGCGTGTCGCTGGGGCTCCAGCTGGGCAGAGACGCCGTCACGGCCTTCGAGCGACCCGGAACGTTCTCCAGCAGATCCTGACATCCCATCAGCCGCACATCTAACGTTCCTGCAGGGGAAAGGAATCACGAAAGGTCAGGTTCATCATCATTCTATCAGATTGTTGAGTAATTTACTATAACAGCAGCGCAAATCACAGGTTTATATTAATGCACATTTTCGAATATGTGATTGTTTCCATAGTAACAGCTCATTCATATGGACCTGTACAGGGGATGTGCCACATCCAAGCTTTCTGATATCTTCAGGAAGTCAGAACAGTGAAGTAAAAAGTAGTTCCTAAAGAGCAGCCACAAGGACAAAATGCTTACAGCCTCTAGTTTATCATTATCCGAACTGCATAACATCGTCACACGCTCATCTCAACAGACACCATTTGTATATAAATATGGTTCATTAAACAGCACAATAAGAATCACTGCAATGACAGATTTAGGCCACGCCCCCTGCTGGAGTCGGGGTTTATGCTGCAGCTGTTACTCTGACTTTGCCTTTCGTGCGTGTTTATAGATAACAGCATGTCGTACGGTATCAGAAACAAATCTGAGACGCTAAACTGCACCTTGCTAAACTGTTAGCCTTTAGCTTGCACTGCTTCAGCCTCGTAGCGCCAGTGCTAAACTAAAGCGGTACTACACACAGCGAACATGTCTCGGGTGAAAGGCTAGATCTGGGTTAAAGAGGATGTTGTTGGTGGCTGAACTTCCCCATTAACCATGTGCGTGCGTGTGTGTGTGCGTGTGTGTGTGCGTGTGTGTGTGCGCTCACCGGTGAGAGCAGCGGGTTTAGCCAGCGTGCTGTACGGTGACGGTGTGTGTGTGGAGACGAGGCTGTGTCTCGGGCTGAGAGCGGCTGAGCTCATGAACACCAGCTCCTCCATGATCACGCTGCTCTTGGTGTGCTGAGGGGGGAGTTCGCTCAGACGCTGCTCTAACGACAACTTCAACAGGTCCAACTTCTGACTGGACTCATTAAAGCGAGCCTGAGCCTGAGCGACACACACACACACACACACACACACACACAC
>JAQQZU010000003.1:816475-842893 GCA_030068025.1 Parauchenoglanis punctatus | reverse complement strand
GACGGAGAGTTCAAACGCACTACGCGAGTGGCCGAGTTCATCAGGCGCACTCGTGTGTGCCAAGAGAAGCGGTTCCTGACAACCTTCAGCATTACTGAAGTTCCTTCATAAAGTAGCCTTATCCATGCTGTGAATTCATCCCCGAGACCAAAAGCTTTAAGTGTTTTAAAATGGTAGGTGTGGTCAATCCTATCAAAATCTTTTTCCTGGTCTAATGACAGTAGGCCCACCCTCTTCCCTTCTTTTTCAAACATTTCAATAACATCTCTTACCAAAATAATATTGTCCATAATCATTCTGTTAGGTATACAAAAAGACTGATATGTGTGAAACAAAGTGTCCATTTGTCCTTTTAGCCTATTTGACAGACATTTTGAGAGTATTTTGAAGTCTGTATAGAGTAAGGAGTCTGGTCTCCAATTTTTTAGGAGCCCAAGATCTCCATTTTTTGGGAGAAGTGTCAGTACAGCTCTTGTGCAGCTGATAGGTAAATGACCAGAGATAAAAGAGTCTTTGAACACGTCTAGTAGATTTTGTCATATTTTGTCCCAAAAATGTTTGTAGAATTCTGCTGGCAGCCCATCGATTCCTGGGGCCCGGCCTATGGAGACCTGTTGTACTGCTGCTGTTAGTTCCTGAAGCTGTGTTTCTGCATCCAGGTTTTCAGCTTGGGTTGAGTCTAGTTTTTGCAAGTTATTTAATAGTTCTTCAGCACTCTTTGAGTCGCATTCCTCTGCTTTATATAACTCAGTATAGAAGTCCATTGCTATTGTCCTCATTTCATTTGGGTCTGTCATAGTATTTCCCTCAGTGTTCTTGAGGTGTAGAATTTGTGTTTTTGGTTTTCCTCTCCAGGTTGAAAAAATAAGAACTTGAAGCATGCATTTCCTTCAAGGTTGTATAGCAGGCTCTTAGGAGGGCTTCCTTTGCCTGTTCCTGTAGGAATGTGCTCAGGGCCCTCTTCTTCTTTTCAAAGGTCCTTTCTGCTTCAAGGTTATTTTGATTTATCCGATCACTTTCTGTTAATCCAATGTCCTTTTCTAGCCTCTGTATTGTACTTTTAATTATATCAACATTTTGCAAGGTATATTGCTGACAAAACTCACTTATTTGGTTCTTTCCCACTTCCCACCACTGAACAAGATTATCAAATTTCCTTTTTTGGGATCTCCAGATGTCCCAAAAAGTGGAGAAATTCTTGTGAAAGATTCTGTATTTTAGTAACTTGTTGTTAAACCACCAATAGTAAGAGGGTTTACGAGTTCTTGTTACAATATAATCCATTATTATAAGATGGTGGTCCGAGAAACCACTTGGTGATATAAAACTTCTAATTATTTTATGTCTATTATTTTTTTGGACATACAAATTGTCCAACCTTGCTGACCTTACCATTTCTCATTTTGACCCAGGTGTATTGTTTTTTACACTCGTTTTTCTCTCTCCATGTATTGATCAAGTTATTTTCCTCTATCATTTTTAAGAGGGCCTCCGCAGATTGGGGATGTGGTTCTTCCCCGTTCCTATCCCTGGTAAAATCTATCGTGCAGTTCCAGTCACCTCCTATTATAAGGACTAAGTTATCATACTGTTTTAAATTGTTATTTAATTCTTTAAATAACTTCAGTCTCTCAACCCCATTGTTATGTGCATAGACATTAACAAAAATAAATTTTTCTTCATTTATGTTTGCTTGAACTATTAAAAAATGCCCTTGCCGTATTTCATGCATTCTCACTTGTGTCAGTGTAACTTTGGTAGAAAATAAGATTGCTACCCACGCACTGACACTTGACCCATGGCTTAGGAAATAGTTCCCTTCCCACATAAGTCCCCATTCCCTTTCATCGTTTCTGTCACTGTGTGTTTCATATAATAGTGCAACATCTAGGTTTTTGTTTTTAATGTACTCTATTAACACTGCTTTCTTATTTTTATCTCTTGCTCCATTTATATTTAGTGACCCCACCCTTAATCTTTCCATGTCGAAGAGAGATAAGAAAGAGACACCAAAACAGATAAGGAGAAATGACAGTGGCAAAGAGAAACCCTTTACTATTGTGCTCATTTTCTTATTTTTTGTACTACCGAGTTTCTTTCTTTCTTTAGTTTGGTCACCATTGTCTTCAGCCTAAACCTTTTTTTCCTGCTTAGTTCCTTGTATGTCGCTGTTTTACCCAGTTTTGCTATTGTCGCCTCAAATTTGTCTAAGTCCTGAAAACATTCTGACACTTCCACTGTTTTTCCAAAAATATTGTCTAAAAAATCATTTACCTCCTTCAATGAGAGCTGTCACCATCCTGGGATGCTATATCTGAAATATCAGAAAGCCCATCATCACCTTCTATATCCTCACTGTTCAGCTCAATGGAAATATCTAACCCTTCCTCATTGCCACTGCTAGCTCCAGCCTCCCCCTGCTCTGTACTGCCCCGTCCTGATGTGTCTTCCGTCTCTTCTATCAGTGTTTGTAAACCCTGATTGTTACTTTCCTCATCTATGTCTTTATTCTCTTCATCTTGCATCTGTCTGGTTTGTTGTCTTTTCTGAGTTGTTCTGCTGGTTCTCAGTTACACTCCCACCCTGGTTTGAGGTGCTAGGCCCTGCCTCCTCATTGTTTTGCTCTTTGTGTGGACATGAGAACCTTTTATGTCCAATGTCCCCACATTCAAAACATCTCATGCTGCCTGTACTAGCATAGAGCATGTACGGCTTCCCCTCATGCCACTCTTTAAAAGAAACATCCATGTTGGGTTCACTGAGAAACATAAACACTTATCTTCTGAAAGACATTACATGTTTTAGATCGAGTTGTTTGCAGTTTAAAGCTACCGGTTTTACGACACTTGCAAATTTTCCTAAACGAGAAAGCTCGCGCTCAATGTCAGCATTTGAGATGACAGGCGGCACATTTGAAACCGTTTCCCTGCTCGCCGGGGTGACCAGGGGGGAAACAGGGAGAAAATTCCCACTTACCCAGATTCCATGTTCTATTAAGCGCTTAACCATGCTTACTTCCGTTAAAAAAACCCACCACGGCCTTGTTCATTCTCAAAGTGGAGTAAATGTTCCCATAGACGATTTGCTCCCCTATTCAGATTAGCACATCCTCCACTGCGGTGTTAGGACCTCGTACACACGTGACTCTATGATGGAGCGAGAGGGATGAGTCATGAGGGGTTATCCGCCATCCCCTCGCCTCGCCGTGGGAACTTCAGCTAAAGCGCCGAAACGGAGGAAAAAAAAGTTTAGTTACTGTTTTTAATTCGGTTGTTTGTCTATTTTTGTCACTAGTGTTGTAGAAAGAAGAAGAAAAAAGGAAATAATAGAAAAGTTTTCAAGCATTCGCGCTTTCACACTCCACACGCCACTCAACACCCAAACTCCCAGCATGCACCAGAGAGAGAGAGAGAGAGAGAGAGAGAGACAGAGAGAGGGAAACTGCAAAGCGGCATATCAGGATGTACCTTACATCCCAGAGGCTCCTGTAACAGCCAGTACAGGGAGGTGGTGGAGTCATCTCTGCATGCCTTAAAGAAGGACTACACTCTGAAAAGGTTTCTGTAAAAAGCTGGAAGGCCGGAAATAAACATATCGCATGACTTCATCAAAAAAAGGGACTTGTCTAGCCCCAGACCTCCATGAGTCCTTAAAATTCCACAACTCACGGATCTCCAGGCTACATCTGAAGGTCCAGTCAAAAGTCTCTGCATAAACTGTAATCTAACAACCGCTGCCCTACTTTGCAGATGACTGTGGCACCGGTTGCGGGATCCAATGCAGTCTGTCCCAGAAGAAGTCCGCCAGTAAGGATTGCAGTTCATACAACAGGCCCGGTGGGGGGTCAACGCAGTCTATGCCAAAAAGATGCCACTATAGTGTTGTTAATGACAAGCACACATCCTCTGTAAGACATTTTTGGACGTAGCCACTTCCATCTGTTGATTCGAGCCCTGAAATTCTCGGCTACTCCTTCCCAGTTCCTGCACACCGTCATGTCGTCACCTAAAAACACACCCAGATATTTTAAACCACCCTTTGTTCATTTCAAACCATCTGGGAGGTTAGGCACGCCCTCTGCCCAGCGCCCAAGCAATAGAGCCTTGCTTTTTGACCAGTTAACCCTTGCTGAAGAGAGGGCTTCAAATTCTCTGATTACTCTTGAAAACACCGCAGTGTCACCACTGTCAATGATCACAAGTATTACATCATCAGCATATGCTGATAGGCGTATGGGGGTGGGGCAATGTGGAAAAGACACACCTCACAGGGTTTGTCTCAACTTATGTAGAAGAGGCTCTATTGCAAGGGCATGCAACATCCTGGACAGGGGGCAACCCTACCGAACTCTTCTATTAACCCGGAAAGGAACGCTCAAACCACCATTGGCCTTTAAAACACTCTCTACATCACAGTACAAAACCCTGAGCTTGTCAATAAAATTTGTGCTAAAACCAAAGGCTGCTAAGACACTCCAAAGGTACCGGTGCTCTACCTGGTCAAAAGCTTTTTCTTGGTCCAGGGAGACCCATGTTGAGATCTAGGATTTTCGAGATGTCTAATACATCTCTAATGAGCGAGATATTGTCAAGAATAACCCTTTTTGGGACACAATACATTTGATCCGGGTGAATTATATACTCCAAGTCTTTCTTCAACCAGTTTGCAATTGATTTCTATAACAATTTATAGTGACTGCACAAATGTGAAATGGGCCTCCAATTTTTTATGTCAGTAAGATTACCCTTTTTGGGGATAAGGGCAAGGACCGCCCTGCAGCAACTCCTCAGTAAGAGCCCCCCCATCAAGCTGTCATTGAGTACCTTGAGCAAGTCCTCCCCTACTGCATGCCAGAAGGACTTATAAAACTCGACTGGAATTCCGTCCAGTCCAGGAGACTTGCCACACTCCATTTCTTGGAGGGCTTTCTTTAGCTCTCCCATCGTTAGCCTGGCATCTAGCTCAATCATGGCCTCAGCTGGAACCTAGGGTAACCCTCTGATGAATGCATCATCACCGACCCAGTTGGGACCCAGTTCGCGCTCGTATAGCTTCCAATAAAAATCAGCCTCCATGTTCCTGATTTTGGCTGAGTTTGACAGCAATTTACCATTTTCGGTACGCAAAGATTGAATGAGTCGCTTCTGACCATTTTTCTTTTCTAAGCTGAAAAGGTTTTTGACGGCACATCCATTTGGTCATCCAGGTCACGAAAACGTGACCTGACTAAGGCACCCTGTGCCCTTGTTTCCAAAGAATCAGCTAACGCGTTTCTTTTTACAGCCAGACGCTCAGCGTGGTCCTGGTCCCAAGTGGTATAGGCCAAATTTTGAAGCTCAAGGAGTTCTTCTATAATTTCAATGGATCAGGATGTGTCTCTAGTGATGTTTTGAGTGTACTGTTTACATAATAACTGGATTTGCACCTTCCCCATGTCCCACCACTGATGCAAGGACTTAAAAGAGGCCTGGCATGTTTGGAAAAAGCTCCAGAAGAACCTAAAAATATCTTTAAGCATGGTTTCTGTCTAGGTCCTGTTCGGTGCAATTAAAATCACACCCCACAACTAGAAATTCATTAGCACTACAACTAAGCAGGATTGTGAGCAGGGTGTTGAAGAAAGAAGTCTATCTTTAGCATTTGTTGGTGCATAGATGCAAACAAAAATATGTTTTTCAAAGGTAACTTTAACTTTCAGTAACCTACCTCTAAGAACTTCTTCAAAAGTATGTGTTGCTGGCTCGCAAGCTTTGGAGAAAAGAATAGCAATCCTACCACTAACGGAGGTGTTGTGACTTAAAAAAAGAGGCCCACCCCACTCAGCGGCCCAGTCTACTGCACTCCCCTCATCACTGTGCATCTCCTGCAAAAAAAGAATTTTGAGGCACTTTTGTTTTGGCAATTCCCACAGTTCAGACCTCTTTAAACGGTTTCTCGCACCATTCAAGTTTAGGGAGGGAACACAAAACTCACCCATGTGGCAAAAAGTTGGCTAGAACATGTGCATACTCCAAACACATAGCAACAAACTCAAACGTGAAAGGAGTCTATACAGTTTCGTCTTCATCATATCGACGCAATTTCTTTTTGACTGAAGAAAAGGGCCATTTTAACCATTTTTCTCAAACGATACATTTTTGTACTTTCCAAGAGACCTTCACTCAAAAAAAGTTTTGCTTTCATCACAAATGGTTTGAGATTAGGGAAATACTCTTCCACACGCACTCCCCTCACATTTTTTTGTGTCCTTCAAAAATGACTTAAAATCCTCTATTCCATAGTTCTGGCTTGGGTAGTCTATGTTGGGCGTGAGAACAGAGCTCGTGTCAGAAAGTGTCAACATCTCTGTCCACTCTTTTAACTAATGATGACTCACGGGCTAAACTCACTCTCCTCTTAACTGGTGTCTTAAAAACACAGTCATCTGTAACTGTAGTTGGGGCGTCATCTTCGAGAACAACATCTCTGACATCGTCTCCCTCATTGCTTTTGTCAAAAAGCCACAGACCAGGACTTTCAGTAACTGTCACTGCTGCAACTGCTGAGGATGATTGTGGTTTGGCAGGGTCAGGCACCGAGGCAGTTACCTGCACACCTGAGGGTTCTAGTGGGTCATCTACACTGTCTCTGGGGTTTCAAGCATTACATTAGTGCAGTTATTAAAGTTATTTACGAGTGGCACATTGCTTTTCACCTTATTGACTGGTAACATTTGTGAGTCATCTTTATCTTTACTAGCTGGACATGCACGGATAAGGTGTCCCATCTTACCACGTACTAAACACCTCATCGCATCCGTAGTTGCAAAGACAGTGTAGTTAAAATCATCGACATGCAGGCTAAAAGTCAAGTCAAGATTTGAATAATCACTGTGCACTATCACGTACACAAAGCGTATAAAAGACACAATTCGTTTTAAAAGGGGGGACTTACTTCCAATTGGGATCTTCTTAATTGGGGTTACCAGTTTGCCATAGCATGCGAACACTCCAGCCAGTTGCTCATCTTTAATAAAAGGCGGAACATTCGGCAGCGTGACCTTCTTTGCATGAGTGGAGAGGGGAAGTACAGGTGTATATGAACCGCCTATCTACCACGCCACTTTCAATAAGCTCCTCAGCTTTCTCAATGGTATTTAAAGATTGGACAATAACATTGTTCATCCTTGACGCTGATAAAATGCAATCATAACCCACAACTTTACCTATTTCCAAGCAGCATTTCTCCACACTCGCTACCGACACCACTTTAACTACATGGCGCCATGTCAGCAAGTCAAAAACACCTCCGCTTGCCGCCATTGTACACACCTGCCGGCCTGGCCGGCGAGATGGCTTTACAATAAATTAGGGACAAATAAAAAACACAAACCAAACAAAAGTCTTAGAAGAAACAAAAACCTATGAGGAAGAAATGTAAGAAGAAAGGAAAAAATATTAGGAATAAGGGAAAGAAGCAGGAAACACAAACACAGCGACCGCAAACTCGCAAACACAATCAACACGCTCCGCCCACTCACTCCCAGCATGCACTCAGAGAGAGAGAGAGAGAGAGACAGACAGAGACAGAGAGAGAGACAGATAGACAGAGAGAGAGAGGAAGAGACAGAGAGACAGAGACAGAGAGACAGACAGACAGAGAGACTTTTTTTTTTACTTTTAACAATCCTTTATTTGAAACAAGTATGTTGTGTCATAGAATTCAATATAATGGCATTTTCATATGCCTAGTTCTTGTTATGTATTATAATAAAAAAATAGATAAATAAATAAGTAATAAATAGGTAAATAAATAAGTAATTGCAATAAATACATAGAGACATAATTAAATGCATAGATAAAATCACCACATACATACTAATAAAAGGATTCAATCTCTAAATATTGTAAAAAAACACAAATCACCATTTAAAACAGAGCATACTACTTCTTTATAGTACCATGTTAGCTTAAAATGTTCCAGATTTCTCATGCTTTTATAATAATTAAAATCAACAGTGATCCTTGCTTTTACGAGTCCTACAAAGATTCTGGTTACATCGTGCTGTATATGTACAGTATTTTGTGCAATTTTGTTTCTCCTACTGATGTATATGGCCATTTTTGCTTGCCCCAGGAGGAAATTGATCAGTTGACACGTGAACCTATCCTTTCTCTTGAATCTAAAACCAAGAATAAAAACCTGTGTAGTGAAGGTGACATTAAATGAGTTAAACATGTTCTCTAGTGTTTTAAAAAAAACTGACATAACCTAGAGCAGTTCAAAAAAGCATGAAACACTGTTTCTCTTTGCGTACAAAAAGGGCACTTGTCTGTATCTTCTGGTTTTAAATGACATATAAAAGCATTAACAGCAACAATACCGTGTAAAACTCTCCATTGCAAATCACCTATTTTTTTAGTTAACGGTGGTTTGTACAGTGCTCGCCACTCTGGTTTGTTTGGCTGTGAGGTAAGACGGATAGATTTCACCTGCATCCTTGCTGCTAGGTATTCTGGGCGAGCCAAGTCTGGTCCTATCAGCTCTATTAGCTGTCGTAGTGTCGTGATTCCTGAAGCAGCCAGGAGCCTTGCTAAGGTAGGGGAGATGTGGCTCATCACGTCTAGCCTCGCACCATGAATCAAGGGTTCTTCCAGGAGCGAACGTAGCGACACATGTCCTTCATACCAAACCCTGAAATGGTCTAAAACTCTAAAAAGTCCTCTGTAAAAAGCAGGTAGTCCAGCTAAATTGAGCTGTTTATCCATTAAAAATAATGAAGTGTCCATACCCCAGCTTCCGACTGTATGTAGTATTCCACATGCAGTTGCTCTCCATGCAAGATTCCCTTGACCAGTGAGGAGTTTCTGTAGAAACTGCAGGCGGAAGGTGACAGTCCTACTGGATAAGTGAATAAGTCCTTGACCACCCTCGTCCCTGGGTAAGTATAGAACGCTTTGAGGTATCCAGTGTAGATTGTCCCAAAAAAAAGTCTACCAGCATGTCCTGTAATCTTGCTAATAACATTTGAGGCGGATCCACGCAAGCCAGTTTGTGCCAAAGCATTGATGCTGCTAGATTGTTTACCACCAGAGTCCTTCCTCTATACGACATCTTAGGTTTGAGCCATTTCCATTTATCTAAGCGTCCTTTAATTTTCTCAGTTGTGCCTTCCCAGTTCTTTTCCAAATGCTCTCTGTCTCCTAGGTACACTCCCATGTATTTAAAACCTCCTGTGCTCCACACAATGTTACTTGGAAGCCTTGGTTTTTCACTTTTCCAGTCCCCACCTAAAATTGTTTCACTCTTATTCCAATTTATTTTAGCAGATGACAAAACATTAAAATGATTTAAAATGTCAGTTAACACATCAACATCTCATTGCCCACTTATCATTACAACAACATCGTCTCCATAAGCTGATGCACAGTAAGGGATTTTGCAGTTTGGTATTAATAAGCCAGTTATGTTATTTCTTATCTTGCATAGCAATGGTTCTATGGATAGCGCATATAGCATACCAGATAAGAAACATCCCTGACGGATGCCTCTATGCACTTTAAAAGGTGCACATAAACCACCGTTAACTTTCAATACACTCTCAATGTCACTGTACAAGACCTTAATCATGGCTATGAAACCAGAGTTGAACCCCAAATTTTCTAACACTCTCCACAAGTAACAGTGCTCAACTCGGTCAAAAGCCTTTTCCTGGTCCAAAAATAAGAGACCAGTCCTCAAACCCAATAGCCTGGAGATGTCCAAAATATCCCGAATTAAATGTATGTTGTCAAAGATTGACCTGCCAGGCACACAGTACGTCTGGTCAGAATTAATAACTTGCTCCATTACCTTCGCTAGTCTTGACGCTAATGTTTTTGAAAAAATCTTGCAGTCTATGCATAACAATGACACTGGGCGCCGATTCTTCAGGTCAGTGAGGTCACCCTTCTTTGGAAGCAGAGTCAAGACTGCTCTTCGGTTGCTTAACGGTAGCTGGCCATCACGAAGACTGGCCTGTAATACTTCTTGCAAGTTTTGCCCCAATACTGACCAGAACAGTTTGTAAAACTTCACTTGGAGCCCATCGATACCAGGTGACTGTCCATTTTCCATACCACTCAGTGCGGCCTCAAGCTCCTTGAGGGTCAGTTCCCTGTAAAGCTCATCTGCTGACCCTTGGTCCAGTTTGGGAAGCCCGTGGAGAAAGATCCTCTCCACCCTTTGCACAGCTGTGATCTTGCTATTGTTCAGCTTCGAATAGAAGCTGACTGTCTGCTTGCGAATTTCAGCAGGCTCAGATACTAGATCCCCTGATTCTGTTTGCACAGCATGTATGTCTTCTCTGTCCATTCTTCCGTTCAAGACTAAAGAAGAACTTAGAAGGAGCAGCCATATCTGTTGTGTTTTTGTAATGCGAGTGGACCAGCGCCCCTTGCGCTGTTGTATCCAGCAGGTCATCCAATGCAGCCTTTTTCATTCGGAGAGCCTCAATGTGGCCTCGATTTCCTGTGGTCTCTGCTAACTTTTGGAGTTCCACTACATCAGTCTCCAGAGCTCTAAGTGATCTGGTAATGTCCTTGGTCACACTAAGAGCTGAGAGTGTACTGTTGACAAAACACCTTTGTTTGCATTTTTGCCAAATCCCACCACCGCTGCACCGAGGTAAAAAGTGGCTTTTGCAATCTAAAAGTACCCCAAAAGAACATAAAACTCTCTCTAAAATTAGCATCATCTAAAAGTGCTGTATTAAAATGCCAGTATGCACTACGTGGTTTTACATTATTTTTCATTATAATACACTGTACCAGGCAGTGATCTGACAGCCCCACAGGATAGATAAAACAGGACCTGAACACATTAATCTGGTGTTTAAAACTATAAAACCTATCAAACCTTGCTAACGAGAGTGAATTGTCTCTGCAGTGAGACCATGTGTACTGTCGCAAGTCCTTGTGTAAGTTCCTCCAAACAACACACAGCTCATGCTTTCCTATTATTTCGCACATTCGCTTCTTGGACGTGACATGAGGTTCCACATGGTTTCTATCTAAATTACCTGTGGTACAGTTGACGTCACCGCCAATAATCAAAACCTCACCGTCCTGGCAAGAGTCAATCACAGTGCTTAAGGTATTTAAAAACAACATTCTCTCTACTCCCAGAGTAGGAGCGTACACACATATAAAATTGAAACCATTCTCAAAAACAGCTCTCACTTTGAACAGTCTTCCTTTTAAGATTTCTTGAACATCATAAGATTGTGGAATAAAAGACTGTGAGAATAGAATAGCAACACCACCGCTGAGGGGAGTGTTATGACTCAAAACAGCAAGCCCCTTCCACTCGCTAGCCCAGTCAGAAGAGTTCTCTACATCACTGTGGGTTTCTTGCAAAAAAATAATGTCTGTTCATTTTTGTTTTACTATTTCATACAGTGTTGCCCTTTTCCTGTTGTCCCTGGCACCATTGATGTTTAGTGTCACTACATTAATTACACTCATCATTAGGTAGTAGAGGCATACCAGTCTCATACCGTTACCAGGCATTTTAGCAGAGTTACACAGCTTATTATTAACCTTCATGGCCATGTTCTTTTTTCTTTAGTTTGGATACTATTGTTTTTAAACGGTAGACTTCTGTATCTGCGAATTCCCCATTTTGCATTAACTTTTTAACATCGTGTAAACTGTACATAATCTGGAAAAAACTGTTCAGGCTTTACTTTCCTCTTTCCTTTAGTATCTTTTAGAAATTTGCTAATCTCAGCGGCTGTGTAAACTATTCCCATCTCATCAGTCTGTGACACCTGAGACAGACTTGAGTCTGTAGAATTGCCATCGCTTTCTTCCCCAACATCAGTATCTACATTCTTCTTCAATTGCTTATTGCTTGTACTTTGGAGCATTTTCTTTCTTTTGGTGGGTATTTTAAAGAATGGTCCTACTTCCATCTCCCCACTTATAGCTTCGTCCTCTTTTGTGTCGGTTTCATGACCATCTTTTCCACCCTGTATGGGGAGCTTTATCAGTTCCTCGCCTGTGTGTATCTCAGTCACAGCAGGTTCGGATTCTCCTACCTTGTCCCCTCCAGGTCGTGCCACAGTAGCATCAGGGCCCCCCCAACAGGCCCCCCCCAACAGGCCCGGTCATGACCGCAGGGGGATCAGTCACCACCAAGCCTGCTACGGGAGGAGCAGCTAGAATGGATTCAGCTGCAGGGGGGTCTGTTCCAGCAGACTCAGACCCTGGGGGGGTAGTCACAGTGGACTTAGTCATGGTGGGGGTGAGTTCACCGGGCCCAGGTTTGATTATCTCAGGCTCAGCTCCTTCTACCTCAGCCATCGCTGGCCCGGTCTGCACACCGTGCCTGTCTGTCGCCCCTTCCAGGTTTACCCTTCCCGGACACATCCGGACCACATCCTAGTTTACCGCAACTGAAACATTTCATTTTTGCGTCGGTTGTAGCAAAAATAGTATAATCAAACCCATCTATGCCAAATTTCATCGCCAGGTCGAGCTCATCTGCACTATTGTTTGGTACTATATATACGATTCTCTTAAAAGACACAAGGTGTCTAACTAGTGATGATTTGCAACCTACCAGTATTTTTTTAAAAGGGGAGACTAGTTTGCCATACCGGGAGAGCTCTTTTGCAATTGCTTCATCTTTAATAAACGGTGGTACATTAGACAAGATGATTTTCTTAGACTGAGTACCAAGGGGGTATACCATGACTAGGGAGTCCTGTAACACTATTCCACAATTCACTAGTTCATTTGCTTTATCTACTGAGTTCAGGAAGATTACGATGGCATTATTCATTCTAGAAGCTGACAGGATATTATGATGTCCCACTACCTGCCCGACAGCCAAGCAGCATTCTTCTACACTTGCTTTACACCCAAGCCTCACGCCATGTCGGGGTGTTAAGTTCTCGTACACACTGGCATTTGGAGACGCCATGCTCCCAGCGCAGCGTGCTGCTCGCAGACACTCCACAGTCCAAAAACAAACAAACAAGCACAAACGCGAAACACACCCACACACTAAACTTACACACAACACAACTCAAAAACACAACAAAAATTGGAATAAACCAAAAGAGTTTTAGAAATAAGTTTGGAAACACTTTCCAATCCCTCACACTCACGCTCACGCCACTCACTCGCTCCTTCACACTCACTCATACGCACAGAGAGAGACAGACAGACAGAGACAGAGAGAGAGAGACAGACAGAGACAGAGACAGAGAGAGAGACAGAGAGCGAGAGAGAGACAGAGAGAGGGGGGGAGGGAGAGAGAGAGAGAGAGAGAGAGAGAGAGAGAGAGAGAGAGAGAGAGCTTGTTAATATAACCAGCACAGACAGGTATTTGGTGTGCCATGTTAATTAGCATACACATTTGGTTGAGCCACGCCCGCACTACTGCAACACACCCTGATATTTCACCTTGCAACCTTTTATTACATATGGAGACAAACTCTGCCTTTGCAAGATATTTTTTGCAATATTTGAAAAGTTCAAATGTTTCCATCTTTTGAACTTGCTCCTTCATTCAAAATTGCAGTGTTTCTTTCATAATACTACAAAGAAGCTTTTATTTGCCACAAAGAGTCTATATCTTTTGCCAGATGGAAGGGGCTGATATATGACATGTCCCTCTTGGGCCTTCTTGATGATGGAGGTGATATTCAGGTCCGATATTCATTTAAGCGAGCTGCTGATATGTGTGGCCAGGAATTTTCCTTAGTATGTTTCCCACAAGTTGAAGGCTTGTCTGACTAGTCACTTGTCTGACTGAGTGTGATCTCAGCAGGTCAATATGAGATCCGTGCATTAGATGACACTATCTATGTAGCAACCCGCAGTAGGCTACAGGAGGATGAATTAATTTAGAGTGCTTCTGTAACAGAATTGGACCCGGAGATGTCTTAGAGGTGATCGAGTCCCTCTTAGCAAGCCTGAGGTAACAGCGGCAAGGAAAAAATCTCTGGTCAAGAGCTAGGAGAGAGATTCCTGGCTAGGATGGGAAACTGTCTTATCAGTTAGAGGTTAGCAGGGATAGATTTCTAGTGATGGCTTTGATCAGTATAGTACGACTTGCTGGCAAGAAATGAAATGTGTAAATGAGGGGTTGGAAGGAATAGGGGAATACGATTGTCCTTGGTAGATACAGAGTAGAACAAAAACCCACAAGGTTCTAAAGGTGTTTACTTATAGAACAATTAGAGAGGATTCTTCTACACATAATAGCAATACTGGAATGAGAAAGTGGGCAAATGCACCAGAGTGCAGCATTACCAACTGGGTGTGTAGAGCTGGGAAGAAGCGTAGCTGTTTACTCCTGTATAAAACAAGGAGCTATGTAAGGATATCAAATGAAGAAAGCAGCGAGCGTAAAAAATCTACATCTGATGCACTGATTTTCAAGTGGGAAAAAATGAATATTGCTTAATTATGTTATTGTTCCTGGAAACATGCCAGCCTCCAATTCCACACAAAACCAACTCAATACGCAAAAGTACAGAAAAACTCTGAAACCAGACATTCATTCACTTTGTGTATTTAATTTATTTTACTTAGTTTTAGAGGCAATTTGTCTAGTTTTCATATAGTTTAATTTTTTTAAAAATTGGTCTCAGAATGAGCTAAAGGAGGAGCAGATAAAATCCCAGCAGAGGATCCAGGAGAAGCAGAAGAAGGTGCAGGAGCTGAAACAGGCTGTGGACAAAATTAAGGTGAGGAGTTCCAAAAACACACACACACACACAGACTGAAGTTTTACTTTAAGAAAGAGTCTCCCTCAAGGTCTCCATATTGTGTGTGTGTGTGTGTGTGTGTGTGTGTGTGTAGATGCGTTCACAGGCAGCAGTGGAGAACAGTGAGAGGATCTTTACTGAGCTGATCAGCTCCGTGGAGAAAAAGCGCTCGCAGGTGATGGAGCTGATCAGAGCTCAGGAGGAAGCTGAACTGAGTCGAGCTGAACAACTCCTGAAGCACCTGGAGCAGGAGATTGCTGATCTTAAGAGGAGAGTCACTGAGCTGGAGCAGCTTTCACACACACACGATCACATCCACTTCCTCCAGGTAACACTCACTGTCTGATCTACAGAGGGCGCTGTTCCTCACAAAGTTTCCTCCTAAAAGCTCATTACAGCAACAATAAATGTTCCTGTCTGAGATTTACATTTACGTAATTTGGCAGATGCCCTTATCCAGAGCGACTTGCAAATGTTTCATTTATACAACTGAGCAGTTGAGGGTTAAGGGACTTAAGGGTCTGTCTCAAGGGCCCATCAGCGACAGCTTTGCAGTGCTGGGATTTGAACTCGTGACCTTCCGCTCACTAGTCCAACACCTTAACCACTGAGCTACCACTTCTTTATCATGTGTTTCCTCTCTGTAGAGTTTCCCATCTCTCTGTGTTTCTCCTGGATGTGAGGACTCACCCAGCATCACTGTCAATCAACAGCTCTCATTTGATGGCGTGAGGAAATCTCTCTCAGATCTGAGAAAACGAGTCGAGGAAACCTGTGAGGAGGAATTCAACAAAATCCCTCCACAAGGTAAGTTAAGTTGTCCTGCCAGAAACATTTGTTTGTTTTGCATCACAGTGAAGAGAATACACGTTTCATGTATGATTAAGTAAAATTACCTTCAGAACAAGCTATGATAGCTAATGCTAATATCATTGATATTGTGTTTATGTAAAAAAAATTACATAAAAAATATTACAAATCGGGCAAAAATTTGATCAGAAAATAAACACATATTGTTAGAGTTTCCCCTGAGAAATACAGCTCTACAGGGAATTAGGAGACCACTGCAAGATTATCAGCTGGTCTTACTATTTATTGTGTTTGAGGAACATGAACATTGTTGTTTTATTTCCATAAACGAATGACAGCATGTAGTCAACTTCTACATAAAATATTGTCACTTAGAGCATTTAATTGCAGAAAATGACCACTGGTCAAAATAACAAATAAGACGCAGTGTTTTCAGACTCTGAATAATGCATCAAGATCATGTTCAATTTTAAATACATTTTTTAACACAATACTAATGTTTGAACTTAAGAAGAGTTCAGAGAATATCCTGACATTTAATCACAGCGTTCATATGTCTTGCCATGCTCTCCAGTCTTTCATATTGCTCTTGGGCAACTTTATGCTGCTCCTTGTGTAGAAATTCAATTCACTCAGCTTTGTTTGATGGTTTGTGACCATCTATCTTCCTCTTGATCACATTCCAGAGGTTTTCAGTGGGGTTCAGGTCTGGAGATTGTGCTGGCCATGACAGGGTCTTGATCTTGTGATCCTTCTTCCACACCTTGGTTGTCCTGGCTGTGTGGCATGGAGCATTGTCCTGCTGGAAAACCCAACCCTCAGAGATAGGGAACATTGTCAGAATACAAGAAGTTTTCTTCCAGAATGACCTTGTACATAGCTTGATTTGTGCGTCCTTCACAAACAAAAATCTACCCTGTTCTGGCCTTGCTGAAGCTCCCCCAGCTCATCACTGATCCTCCACCAAATTTCACAGTGGTTGCGAGACACTGAGGCTTGCCGGCCTCGTTGGGTCTCCATCTAAACATTAGATGACCATGTGATGGGAAAAGCTGAAAAATGGACTCATCAGGGAAGATGATCTTACTCCAGTCCTCTACGGTCCAATCCTTATGGACTTTAGCAAACCTCAGCCCGGCGCTTCTTTACTTCTCATAGACGAAGGGCTTTTTCTAGCTTCGCATGACTTCAACCCCATGCAGAAGAGCCTGTTTCAACCTGTCCTTGCTGTGCACTGAACCCCAACTGCCATTTGCCGTTCTTTTTGTAGGTCACTTGATGTCATCTTGCAGTTGTTGAGTAACATTTGAAGGAGTTGATGATCATCCCCGTCAGTGAGAATAGTTTTCGCCCTCTGCCAGTCTGTCACTTTGTGGTCCCCAATATCTGCTGCTTGACCTGGTCCTCATCAGCTGTTGTCTTTATAATTTTGCGGATGGAAGCAGCCTGACGCTCAGTGTACCCCTCTGCCAGTAAAGCCGGAACTGAACCCTTCTTTTTCTCAATCAAACATTTTCTTTTTAATTCTTTTGATGTGATGAACAGATATTTTTGATTTACATTTAAATTTAAGATACTACTATTACTGTTTTTGTCATCCAAGCTGGTCCTGTTGAACAAAGATAATGATGACCACAGCAGAGGTTTATATACTTTTCCGTGTTAAATATGATTTGGTTCAGGTGATCACCTAATCAGTACCTCATTAAGTAAAAGGAGGAGTGCTTGTGTTGGTATTCCACCACAGACACTGGAATTAAATAGCTGGCATACACACAGATTCTGCTTTACGACAAAATTAAAGTGGTCTCTTAATTTTTTCCAGCGCTGTAGTTATTCCTGTTCAAGTGAAGCTTGACAATGAATTTATTCCTGCACACATATGCATAATATCACCATGTCTCAGTGATGGCATTAAACAACAATAATGTGGGAAAAATTATTACATACTCACAATAAGGACTGCTAGGCAGGTTTTAACCACTAAAACCTTTACAATGTCTGTAAACATGCCTGTATTGTTTACCTAAATCTGATCCATTTTCCCCAGGTAACATGTTATGAAATACTTAAAATATTTCGTATAGATTAGGAGGACAGAAACTCAAACAGGTGTCTCTCACACTCTTATTATAAATCTTTTGATTAACATCTAACCTGTGGACATTTTATTGTTTTAGATTACTGTTATCTGACTCTGGATCCCAACACAGCACATCCTGAATTCATTCTCTCTGAGAATAACAGAGAGATAAAAAAGAGGAGTAAAGAACAGCGATACTCTTATCACCCAGAGAGATTTGACTGCTACTGGCAGGTGTTGTGTAAGGAGAGTGTGTGTGGATGCTGTTACTGGGAGGTGGAGTGGAGCAGTACAAGATGTGTGTACATATCAGTCTCATATAAAGAGATCAGCAGGAAAGGATGGGGTTATGAATGTGGATTTGGACGCAACAGTCAGTCCTGGAGTCTACAATGTTCTTCTTCCTCTGTCTCTTTCTGGCACAACGACATTGAGACTAAGCTCCGAGGTCCAGCATCCTCCAGAATAGGAGTGTATGTGGATCACAGTGCAGGAACTCTGTCCTTCTACAGCATCTCTGACACGATGAGGCTCCTCCACAGAGTCCACACCACATTCACTCATCCTCTGTATGCTGGGTTCAGGATATGGGGTTCTGGATCAAATGTGAGGTTATGTGATCCAAAATGCAATGTTTATGAATGTGGTGAGTAAAATTTGGATACAATGCCACTTGCCTTAAAGATCCACAGACTGTAATACAGATGATTTTTTTTTCTAATCTATTTTGTAGATCAATAAGTTACAGTTATGATCTCTTATTACATAATGATTCACTAATAGGTTATAAAGTTTATATTGATTAATAATTTTTTTCTCTTCAGTTTACCAACATTAGAAATTTACCACAACTCTGTTCTGGCTTTAGTTAAGACTCCTTCAAAAACAATACAACTCGCACACGCTTCTCTCTATTTTTTCCTTTGTTTTACATCTTTCTACTGTGGCTTGCATGAGTATTCACTACCTTGAACTTTTCCACATTTTGTACTTTTATAAGCTGGAACTGAAATGGACTTCCACCCCTTGAATTGTACAATATATCTAACATTTGTAGGTTCAGAATACATTTTATTGTGACACAAAGGTTAACTAAACAAACAGAAAAAACACAGACATTTGGTTGGTTGCTTCAGTATCAACCCCCTTAAGTCAATACTTGGTAGAACCACCTTAATTTACGTATTTTGATCCAGATATTTTTGTCTGTTCTTCTTGGCATTATTGTTCAAACTCTGTCAGATTGAAAGAAGAGCATTGGTGAACAGCAGTTTTCAAAGCTGATCATTAGATTTAGGTCTGGGCTTTGCCTGGTCTATTCTAACACATTCAGTTTCTCGGCTTTGAACCAATCCAGTCTAGCTTTGACAGAAGGCTTCGGATCCTTATCCTGTTGGTGAGAGTTGACTCTCCATCCCAGTCTTAATCTTGCTGACGAGAATGAATTTTCTTCTTGGATTGCCCTGTATTTGGCTTTAACCGTCTTGCCCTGAACCCTGACCAGGTCCCCTGTCCCTGATGAAGCAAATCACCACCACATGATGCTACCAGCACCATGCTCCACTGTGAATATGGTGTTCTCAGGGTGAATTTTTAATGAGTTTGACATGTCTTTTGGCAAACTCCAAATGGGATTTCATAAGAGTTTTTTTTTTAAATAATGGCTTTCATCTTCCTGTTCTGCTCTATAGCAAAGCTATGTGACGTGTCCAGGGTATCATCCTGTGAACAGCTTCTCCTGTCTCATCGGTGGATCTCTCTGGGTCCTTCAGAGTTACTCTTGACATTCTGTTGCTTCTCCGACCCTAAAACCCTCCTTAACCGTTTACTGACTTATGGTTGGGCCATGTTCTTTCTATTTTTTGAGAATAAATTTAACAGTACCCCACTGGATGTCCAAAGTTCATTATATAATATACAGTATGCTACGTTGTGTAGATTCATAGCATAGCATAACCCAATTAATCCATTTCAGTTCAAGATTAATTTTAAGGTCATGAATACTAACATAAGGCATTGTATTTAGCTAAACATTAGGTATGCGTGTTATAGCTTGAGTGTGAGGTTACCTATAAATAGTAAAACCAGCTGATAATCTTGTCTGCTAATGTTTTGTAGAGCTGTATTTCTCACGGGAACTCTAACAACATGTGGTTATTTTCTGATCAAATTTCTGATTAAGAAAAAAAAATTTTTTTTTTAATCTTTCGTGGAAATCAGGAGTTTTTTTTTTTTAAATCATTTTTCTCAATAGAATTAAATTCTAAAATAAAATAAAATCTAAAATTACAGACCATCATTCTTGATCATTCATGTAGATTAAAGGGTTTTCTTTATTCTTTGCGGGCACTTATACTTTGCAATGTTTATTTACTTGGATTTTTAGGGTAAATCCTAAAAGGTTGGCTCTGCAGATTTCACCTGCCGACAGACAAAAGACAGCCCAATAACTCTAGCTGTATGAAATACAGTGTGGAAATACAGCAGAGTGTATGTACTGATGTGCCTATTTCAAGTAGTGGTGATTCACAGCAGCTCTTTAGCATCGGGTTATAGAGGGATTTTTAACATTATTTAAAAATTATTTTTATATTATTTAAATAATATTTAAAACTCCTATTAAATTGCAAAAATATTAGTAATAAATTACTTAATTTTCTGCATATATCTTACGAGTTATTTAGGATTCTGTTGTATAGCAGCTGCTAGTGGTTTACTGAATAATGTAAATAACTACGGAGAGATGAGAGTCTGTGTGTGATGCCAAAGAAAAGTGTGGAACTGGGAAATAATATTGATGGTAATGATTAATGCTAAAAGTGAATGGAAAAGCATTTTAAACCTATTTAAATCTAAACTATTACTTACTCTATTAAATGCCTTTTGCCAGTGAAGTGTCTTCTTTTGATAAATCCTGTTTAATCTGGGTCTATAGCTTTAACTGATGTATCAAAAGTAGAATACTTAGACAATAAAAATAGATAAAAAGTGTCCGGATATTTGCGAAAGTTTTCTGATGAAGTGAAACGAAAACAAACAATGTCAAAAAGCCAGCAGACCTGTAAACACTAAATCCCAGTCTGCTAACTATAATGTGTTGTTATGGTAATAACACAAACACAGTAAAATTTTAATATACAGTACTGTGCAAAAGTCTTGACCCCCCTCATTTCTTCATATTTTCTTCCACAGAGCCAGACTTCCTTGTATTTTCTTAATGTAGTCTTGTTGTATTTTGTTTTACTCCATGACACCAATTTGATATCAGCATAAAATTCTGCTTTTATTTTTTTAGCTAAATGGCAAAGACTAAGCAACTGTTTGAATGCATTTAGTATTCAAATAAATTTAATATGAATATAATACAATGTTTTATGATATTTAGGCCAGTTGTGCCTACACTGCATTCCCTAAACTACCACATGTGATGCATCTGATCAGGTTCATCGTCCTCAAATTTTACTCCGACTGTATTACCACTTGCCACTTTCACCTGCATTAAAGTATTGGCACCCTTAGCTTCATTTGGGTCACTTACCCATTACTTATCTTTAAAACAATCTACCGTTTCACCACCAAGTCAATAAAAATGACCTTTCTTTGGCATTCATTTAAAAATATTACTTATGGTTGAAAATTATTTTGGCAATATATATTTGAATTTTTCTAAAAAATCCTTTTAATTTTTATTTTCAAACTAGATATATAATTTTAAGAAAACATAGTTCTAATGAATAATTTATTAGAACAAGTTTTTTTTTTTAATGATTTCCCCTAATATTTGAAGGAAAATTATAATTATAATGCATTGTTTTTACATATTTTCCACCATTTAATACGGTATTTAATAATGGTCATTACCATTCTTCTATTTGAGTAACACGTTGGCGATTAGCCATGATTAGCCGCGATTAGCCGCGATTAGCCATGACCATCACTCCTTAAATAAGCAGCTCCTAGAATATTGGTCTCTATCAGAAGAGAAAAAAAGCTGAAAATATTTTTTAAATCACTGCAGTATTAATAATCATATCACACAAGAACATATAAACAATTATAGCCACATTTTCTGCTGTATATCGATTTCTTTCCCAGAAGCCATTTAAACAACAGTCTGAGTAAATGCTCCATCAGAAGTCAGTCTTGTGTGCTTTGTGCCTTTATTTCACTTCCAAGAAATACTTTCAGACATCCTAAACTTTACATATTTAGTACATTTTGCACATTTTCTTTTGCACATGGTGCAAGGACACACACACACACACACACACACACACACACACACACACACACACACACACACACACACACACACACACACACAGTTACAATCTACAGTCTTTCACACACACAAACACACTGAAAAAGCCAATATATAAAACAGGGGGGTAAAAATTCCCCCATCCAGCATGATAAAGTACAGTGGAGGGGAAAAACTAAACAAAACCACCAACCAAAAAAACCCCAATGACAATCTGATATGGACAGATACTGACCTGAACCGCTGATTAGGATTAGATTTGATCCACTAAAAGTAAATGTGTGATGATGACAGTTTTCTTTGAGAAGTTCAATCGATCTTCATCTTTAAAGAAAGTGTACAATGATTAATGATTTAGGATAAAGTGGAACAATCAGCCAAAACAGAAAAACAGTCAAATGGAACATAGTAAACCGAATGAACTTTCGATCTGATGAATGAGGCGGGTTAATGTCTGTTAAATGGAAGAATAACAGCTGCGTAAACATTTGTGTCTGAATATTATAACCTGTGCATGTGTGCGCGAGTCTAAACTGACCTCAGCGTTTAATATTCGCCAGGAATTCAGCACGGACCTTCCCTTCTAGCGCTTTTATTCCCAAACGGTGGCGTTTAATGTCAGGAGCTTTATAAGATCAGTAAAGCTGTTGGATAATGATGGGTAACTCAAACTTCCTTCTCGCTGTCTGTTTATAAATTATGCTTCGAATTCCATTTTTCCTGAAACCGAAATCATTTAAAATTCATTAATAACTAACAGTGCAATTAAGTCAGCATGTGTTTGGATCGGATTATAAATAACGTACTCATGCAGAATCCTTGTTTAGGATCCATATAAAGAGTTTAAGAACCTACAATCGTAACAAATCTATTCGGATTGCCAAAAATCCTGGCGTGTAACAACAGCCAGTGTCCGATTCTTTCTGTATTGTTTCTTCAGATGTGCACTAGAGCTACTAATGCTACATTTAGAATAGAATTTTGCATCAACATCCAGCTCAAACTACATCTGAACAGCCGAACACTGCAACGTTATGGAGGCGGCCATATTGGAAAACAGGGATCAGTGCTGTTTCATGCAGCCCCACCCCTATAGGCTCCGCCCTCCATGGGTAGAAGGTGGAACTGACGTAGAAAGCAACAAACTGTGCAGACAGTTAAGTCCTCCTTTAAGCTTAATGTGTAAATATGAATTTTGGGGAAAAAAAGGTGTCTGAATAGAAATGAGATTATGTTTAATAATGACTTTGAGGTGTGACTTCATGGGAAAAATTCTGATGTTTTATCCGAGTGCGAGAGTCAGCGTCAGGTCAGAAAGTCCTGTCCAAGATTCAGAGCTACAATATCAGAACCATACTGAAAATGGAAATATGTAAGAACATGCTGCCTCGAAATAAAATATTTAAACAAATTCAGTATCCAGTGGCACAGAATAAGTACAGCATAGAACAGTGTTCTTCAGTTTCAGTCTTTAAGAACGATAAAACAGAGGAAATGTCTAAATGGCGCAATTATCCAACAGAAAGGGTGATTAAACAATGAAGCCCCTAAAGGAGGTGCAACAGCATCTACTACACGCGTGACCGAGCTGTAGCATTGCGTGAGAACATAAACATGAGTTCTGTGACTTTTTAAAAATAGTTGCGATGGCAGCCAGGTATTTCCTCCAACCCTGAGTTCACCGCTGCAGGTGTGACAATACATCGGTGTGACGATATACCGCGATAGAAAGGCAAACAGTTAACCGATAACAGTGTTATTATACAGTTAAACATCCACATCACTCGAAATGTCCTATAACTGAATAACCGAACAGCATTTAATAAGGAAAAAAAAAGCCAAACCATCCGCTTGGATCGGACAATTATCACAGCATGAATTTATAATATTCCTGTACGAACGCCTTGAAGGTGCGGTTTGTAATGTTTCAAGGTGTTTCTCACCCTGGAAGAATGACATCATTTCAAAGATAGATTAGGAAAAGTGAAATCCGCAACGTTGCCATGCCAACGCATCTGGCTAACCTCATCATCTCCGGGTTCTGCTTGCAAATCATAATTTATATTAATGCACTCCTTCTAATACGTTATCGTTTCTATAGCAACCGCTCACTCATTTATGGAAGGAGTCTCCAGTGTCAGCGCCGTGTAACAGTCTTGAAGTTTTCCGACATCTTCAGGACGGAGTTGTTTACAATGAGTTGGGGTTTCTGGGCAACATGGCAACCTGTGGGATTTTTTTTTATGCCTTATTAACTTCAAGAAAGAGAGAGAGAAAAAAAAAGAGAATCTGGTGACTGTTTACGGCTGCTGTGACGTGAGCGACAACAGGAACTAAATTGTTTTACGGATGTTCCACAACATTAACTGTAACTGTAAATGGATAAAAAGTATGACGTCATTCTTTAATAAATTTTAAAAAATTGTAATCGCTGGAATAAAACACTCGGGCACATGCTGGTATTGGAAAATAATCAACATGAGGGTGACGAGAGTGAGTCGGTTTCGCATCACGCTGCATCACACCACCATGTCGTGGATGATTTTCCTAGAACAGCACACCCCCGAGTGTTTAATTCCTTACTTATAACGCTTTGCTTTGCAGCCAGCAGAGGGCGCTAAACATTACAACCTGCTCCTTTACACGATTTTATCCAGAATTCTAAAAAGTGGATAAAGCTGCTGAGATGTTAGCTTTCGTTTCTGATTTCTTTTTCATTTCTTTGTACTAACGTCCGTCTGTAATTAACGATATTTCTGTGCCTTTAATGAAAGCAGATGACCGTAAACCGATGCGCTAAGCATACGCGTTCTTCTGTGGTTATTATGTAGAAGTCCAACGTG
Source organism: Parauchenoglanis punctatus (assembly GCA_030068025.1). Classification (NCBI taxonomy): domain Eukaryota; kingdom Metazoa; phylum Chordata; class Actinopteri; order Siluriformes; family Auchenoglanididae; genus Parauchenoglanis; species Parauchenoglanis punctatus. The sequence continues at coordinate 818,156 of JAQQZU010000003.1, read as the reverse complement.
AGCCTGATACAGTTCTGATGCCTCTGCAGCGCCCTTCAGCTCATCTCTGTTCCTGCTTCACCTGTAAAAGCGTCAGCTGAACGAACATAAAGAAAAAGAAACGTAAATCCGAACACCGCTCCGGCTGCACCACACACTTCTGTGAAACGGACAGATCTCAGGGCCGAACCGTTCTCCTCCAGTGAATATGACGACAGTAAGTGGCATTAGCGCGGCGTTTTCGTCCCACTCAGGTGGTCTTGGGGTAGATTTTCTCGTAGAAGTAGTTCTGAGGCAGGAGGTACAGCTCGCCGTCCTTCTCCTTCACGCCGTGAGCGCGGACGAACTGGAACTGCTCGAGCGCAAACTCGTAAAACTCGTTCTCCAGCTTCCAGATGGCCGACTGCTGCAGCCGCGCGATGGACTCCTTCGTGGGCGGCTTCTTCTCGCTGGTTTTCCTCAGGTGGGATTTTTTCCCTTTGGAGGAAAAGAACACGTGAGCAGCGACAACACAAACAGCTGCCTCTACACTTTCTCTCGTGAGAGAATTGACTGTAGAGGGATTATTCTAATTCACACCATACCAGATTGCGGGTTTAATCTGACGCACACAATGTGTCCCATTTATACGTGCAAACGGTTACGTTTTTTGGATTCACGTAGTACATTTCACGTAACGCCGTCATGAGCATGATTCCCATTTTACGCCAAAAGGACGTGTGCATCAGGATTCAGACTGATCAGTTCTGTGCTTTCCTGCACTGCTTTAATAAATACTAATATCTGTTTACATTACAGACATGTACTTCTGCTGCAAATGATCAAATAAAGTTTGTTCATTCATTTAGATTTACTTTGATTTTCATTTCTGCTTCTGCTGAGTGACAGTTTAAACTTTCACAAGATTTATTAATAAGATTTAATTTAATAAGATTTATTCTGCATTGCTGCAGTAGAGCTGGAGACTAAAATATCCCCCAGTAATGGTACTCTGTAGTGTTTCTTAATGAACTGCTTATGCATAACCTGGGCTTGGGAGGCGCGCCAAATTAAATCAACTGAAGATGAATGGAATTTTTAATATAATCCGTTTGAAAGTAACTGTTTATACGTACAGGCCTATATTACGTAAATAAGTTGGTAGAAATTCTCATGTGAGATTTGTAAGAAACATCTCAGCATCTTGGTGACCCCAGCTGTGGGAAGCTTGGCCCATGCCTAAGTGGAGCGTACCTGTCCTGTAGAGCTCAGTGGCTCCTCTGAAGAACCGAGGCAGTGCCGCCTCCAGCATCATCACAAAGTCCTCCAGCTCCTCGGTCACGCCCACCAGCAGGAACTCGTTAATCAGGTTATACTTGGCCTGCTCCAGAGCCCAGCGGCTGCCGATGTTCCTGCACACGAGCACCAAACAAAAATGACGTCCCCTTTACCTGCAGTCTACAGTTTATGCTATGAGGCTAATGAAGCTAACAAAAAATGCTTGACTACATGCATTCCTTACTAGCTACATTAGCCTCGTAGCTCTATGGCAGAATTAAAGGTGCTCAGGGTTCCGTATGGCTCAGTTAGTCGCAGCGATATATGGCATGTCAGCTGACTATGTATTAAAATTAGTGTCCCCCACATGCGTGCGCGCGCACACACACACACACACACACACACACACACACACACACACACACACACACACACACACACACAC
>JAQQZU010000003.1:773278-790067 GCA_030068025.1 Parauchenoglanis punctatus | reverse complement strand
GATTTTTACAACATTATTGTTGAAATACACAGTCCTGAAAAAGGGACGTTTCTTTTTTTGCTGAGTATATATATATGAGACAGAATCCCAGATCGGTCACAGAGCTGAAGGTTCATCAGGGGATTCGAACTCACAATCTTCTGATCAGAAAAAGAAATGAAGGATTAAGCAAAGAAACAAGCTACAAAGTTGATAGAATGCTCCCTGTCATCATTATACGTGGGGTTAGCATGCTAATCAGCGGAGAAATGCTAACATACCTGCTTGGCTAATATCCCTGGATTTAACACGCTCATTAGCTACAGTCCTCACACGGCTAAACGATTTCCACAGCTCGAGGTCATTATCACTGAGCAGTGCTGTAACATCCCTAAATCTTATGTGAGAACAGTTTCAGCATGGCTTTGCCCTTTAAATCCAATTTAGCGTTCTCCAGCTCACCATAACGTTCTGCCACCTTTTAATGCTTACAACAACATACCGTTCTCTGGGAACTATTTTTACGACCCTCCAGGGAACGTTCTCTTAGTGATAAGGAAAATATCATGAAAATGTATACTGAAGAAAAAAAAAACAAGGCCTTGTCTGGGAAAAAAAACGGAATGTTACCGGAATGTTCTGAGATCCAGACTTCATATGGTTTTATGAGAAAAGACAAATGGAAAATTCTTACTAATTCTTACTCTTTTCTCTCTCATAGATCATCAATGATCTTTTACCTGCTCCTCCCTATACATTTACTTCATCCATCCATCCCTCCATCCCTCCCTCCCTCCCTCCCTCCATGTTCTTTCTGTTCTCCATCCATGCTTCTCTATCTTCTCATCATCCTTCCACAGATCATTATTATTATCATATATTATTACCTGCTCATCTATATAATTCTACCTCATCCATCCATCCGTCCTACATCCATTCACAGCCTGGTCACTATCCCACTATCCATCTGAGTATCCTACATCCATCAAACCACCCACCCTACACCTGATACAATCCCTCCATCCAAACATCCATCAATGTTCTGTCTACCCAATGTCCTCCATGCATTCATCTGTCATCCATGTTTTACCTTCTCACTGTCCTCCATCCATCCATCCATTAATTGCTTACTATCACTCTGTTCATCCATCTATTCATCATGTTCCTGATCATGGTCTCATCCATCCATCCATCCATCCATCCATCTATCCATCTCTACATGCTTATCAGTCCATCTATCCTGCTCTATCTTTTCTGTCCACTGATCACCATTTACCTGAACATACTCTACTCATCTATCTTTCTATTGTTAAACTAGTTACTGTCCCTCATCCATCCATCCATCCATCCACAACTGACTATCTATCTATCTATCTATCTATCTATCTATGCTCCTGTACTTTCTCACTATCCCGCCATCATTTATTTCTACCTCGTCCATCCCTCCATGTTCTATTTGCTTGGTCTAATCTAGGCCCATCATCTTTTCCAGATTAGGGTCTAAAGGCTAGAGAATTGGGTTTGGGCCCGAAAGGTTGCTGGTTCGATTCCCTGGACCGGCAGGAAAAATGTGAATGAACATCACTTTACACATCCACAGCTGAAGTACCCTTGAGCAAGGCACCTAACCCCAAAAACTGCTCCCCGGGTGCTGTAGAGCTGCCCACTACTCTGGGTTTGGGTTCACTGCTTGGATGGGTTAAATGCAGAGGAAACATTTCACTGCATGTTGTATCATGTATGATTGTGTATGTGACAAATAAAATTTAAATTTGATTAACACCTCATATCTCTCTCTTACAATCTTCAAAACTTGTCAAAAGAGTCTAAACATTTAACTGTTAAACTCTGAGTTAGAGGACTGGGTGACAGTTTTACTAGTGATAATTACAGAGTTAATTCTACACAATTAAAGTGACAGTTACAGAAAAACTGCTACTAAATTCTAGTATTGTGAAATTGTCTGACAGCCACTTTAACCGAGTGACTTATAAACCCTATAAGGATCTGCACTTTAAACTTTAAAAACGGACTGAATAAAAGATGCACTTTCAAATTTAATAAGTTAAAACAAAAATGTTAAGTTTCAGTTTAGATTACCCACAGCGCGTTGAGTTATGAGAGGAAAATGTGTGCTGGCCCTTTAAGAAACAGCGGACGGCAGGATTGTGACATGTAGGGGAGATTTTCTTTTAGGGAAAAAAGTTAAACCTAGTCGGTGTACGTTTCGCGAATTTGCAAGTGGGTGTAGTGGTTAGTACGTTGACCTGTTGTTAATTTTGGATTCGACACATGGTTAAATGTGTGGTGTACATACAATCAAATTTGTTGTATTTTCGGCCCCCCTCAGTTCGCTGAGAATGAAGAGTCCCAATGCAGCAAGGCTTCAGTAAGCCAGTTTGTTGCTGCTTAAAGCCAAGGCTCAGAAGTCGGTTTATAAGGAACATCCAGCATCCTCCGGTTTATCCTCATCTTTTATTCTCATTTAAGGTGAGTTTATGAGTTTGTTTAATGTTTTTGTTTGATGATGAGCTCATTCAGACAGCGAGGTGTTTATTTTTAGTAGGAAAAAAACCAGTGGCGTGTGTCTGCTTCAGTGCATCCATCCTCTTCTATTGTTCATCTGCTCTCATCCCTAATTCCATGGAAATGGATCTGGATCTGGAAGAGGTGGAATTCCTCACACACTGACCTCTGATTTGACATCTGAGGGTGTACTAACATATGCATGGTTCATAGCAGGTCTTGATCCAGGTCATGCATGGGTTCCTGGGCTCCATCTGTGCTGGACTGGGAGCTGTTGCACCCTTAAAGGTGGATCAATAGCTGCTGCTGCTGCTGCTGCTGCTGTCATGGTGCAGGTTAACCCAAAACCTCCACATGTTGGATGATGAGATTTATGTTAACACCTGTAGGCATGCAGTGATGTTTGGCATTGAATGTTTGCATCACCAGGTCCATCACATATCAACACATCATTGATAATATGATAATCAATTGATAATGAATCTCCATCAAGGTTCCTTTCGGTGTTCCCTACCTCAGAGCCTTTTTTTTCGAAATGTGTCACGTTTAGTATCTTACTCAGATTTCAGCTCGCTGAAAGAAAAATGGGTCGCACACTCGATGAAAGGTGCACACGAGGTGAGAGAAACACGCCGTCATGTGAAACTAAGAGGTGAAGGAACCAAGCTGTTCCCGAGCACATAGCCTCATGGGAAAACACCTTCCTGCACCTTTTGAGTCTCAACAGCAGCCTGGCGCCTGGCGCCGAGCTCCACGCTTCCAGGCTTAGAGTCATGGCAGAGTATTAGGATTAAAATGGCTACACTGGTTGTAGGGGGGTAAAACCACACAAGGTCTGAAATCATGGCCGTAATCAGAACACGTCCTGTGTGGCCTCGTTCTCCTGCTGCTTGGGGGTGTGTGAGAATGTGACGTGTGAGAAACATGACTCGTATTTCTGTCAGTTAGAGCAACTAGTGTCAGGATGAGAAGTTCGTCTCGGCTTCTTTCATCATGGAGAATGTAAGAAGGACCTTGTAGAGGTGGGACGATATATTAGTAGGATGCGGTATTATAATAATAATAATATTATTATTATTATTATTATTATTATTATTAATAGCCGTCATCTTATTTCTATAGCACCTTTTATACAAAAAGCAGTTCAAAGTGCTTTACAAAATGACAACTACACAAAACTGTAAAAGATTAAATGGCAAAGCATATAGCATTTAACACAAGAAATCCTTTTTTAAAAGTGGTGATGTTAAGAAATAATTTAAAACTCAACAAAAACTAAAATTATAAAAATAGAGGAGAGGCGTGATTCCTTGCAGCACGCAACTCAAAAACAAGACAAATTATGAAATGAATCTGAAAAAGTGTTGCATGATGAGGCAAAAAAAATCAGCAGCTCATATTCGAGATATTTTTATCAGTATTATTTTTTTTTAAGCCTAAAATGAACAAGTTGTTTTTTTTTTTTTAAGGTGCAGTTTGGACTGAAATGAAATCTACAGATTAAACGGCTTTGTTTATCAGTCTTTTAGTAAAATTGTGTGTAAATGTTTTCCTGGTAAAACTGAACAAAAATAATTCTGGCCACATTTACAAAATAATACATAGTAAAAGCCAAACAACTGTAAATAACCAAGTGAGTTCATGGCTGATTTACATTTAGCCACGCCCACAGAATTCCATAAAAGGCAAAGATCACAGAGTGCAGAAAACGGCGACTAAACGGTTGAAGCGCCTCCTTGCACTGAAACTGAGCTCGGCCGTCACGTTCGCCTTATTCGTCTTAATTGAGGGATTTGTTTTGGCGTTGAATATGAAATAAGTAGGTTTCTGAAAATGTTCACTGAGTTGGTGTGCAATTGAAATAAACAAGTGATTTAAACTTGACAGTATAATCCGTACGTAAAATCGCAGTGCCTCACTGACCGTTATAAGATTTGAATCAGAGTTTACATTAGCGAGTCTCCTTACAGGCGAAATCTTGTTTCTCTGTCCACCAAAGATTAAAGGTGGAATAATGTGGATAAAAATCTGCTTATTTTTGCTAAAAAAAAATTTGATGTGAGTGAAATAGACTTCCATTTCTTGTTAGCTCCAATGCAAAACTAAAGAAATAAATACTGAACACGGAAAACAACACATTTGTGTTAAAAGAGGAAGATTGTGTAAATTTAAAACTGCTCAGAAAAGGTTTAATATTATATAAATACCGACACGGTACTCCTGGCGTTATCATAACCTAAATAAATGTTATTGTTGCTAGTTTGATGTTTTGGTGTTAAACATTCTTGCTAATGGAGTCCAGAGGTTACGTGTTAGCATGGCTGCGTGATTAGCACTATTGTAGCATTAGTAGTTAGATGTGTAATTGTGTAAATTCCAGTGTTTCATTTCCATCTCGCACCGTTGGCCGGTCTTTTACATGTCATGTCTCAGATTAGTACAGCTTAGTGACTCAGGAACACTTGCTTAATAAGTTTAAACCATTAAAGGCGTCAGTTATGGGTGTTTCCCATGCTCACGGTCATGTCCTGCTTTTTGTTCATGTGTGGGAACCATTAAAGGTGCAGTTTGTAAAATCTAAAGTGTTTTTAGACACTTAGCAATCATATAACAAAATACATCAGGAAAAACGTACTTTCTTTAGTGCAATCCAGTGGATCTGACTGTTTTTTTTTCCATTTCAAGTTTTGGTTTGCATTTTTTCTGGCCCTGAAATAAGCCCCGCCTCCAGTTTTGTCTCCTTAAAGGGCAGCTCTAGGTATTCGTATGTTTCAGCAGATGGAGTGAGGTTGGGTTGATGGAAGGCACATGAATGTCTGCAGCTTGCTTTATTGTAATTTGACTCCTAGCCAGCAGGGGGCTCTGAATATTACAGACTGCTGTTTTAATTTCCACATTTCAAATTAGCTTTGTATTTATGAGGTGAATTGTTAAAATAGATCAACAGAACTGGTTTATGTTTTCTGAATGGGCATGTTGATCGAGGTTTAGACGTCCCGTCGCGGTTTATTTCAGCCACTGTTGCCGAGATCACTGGAAATAGACAGGCAACTTCATAACTACACCACAGCGCTGTTGAGTTCTCGACTCCGATTGGTCAGAAGGTGTTGATTTGATTCTCTATATCAGCAGCTCTGACAGCAGTGCAGGTTTATATTAATGCGATTGGTGTAGTACGTTATCGTTTCTCCAGTAACGGCTCACTCACAGGGACGCGTACAGCAGACTGAGCATGGTGTTCATTAACAGAGTAAAGCACTGGCACAGTCCTGTGGTATAGGTGGAGTAAAACACCTGGGAATGTGCTGTTATAGGGAAATAATCCACTTCAGGCTGGTAACTGGAACTTCACCTCATCACACCATGCCATTAACTTTGAATTCTACGTAGACGGCCTTTAAAATGTTGCTTAAAGTGCAATTAACTCAACATGCACATACTAAACATTACATGCAGTATGTAAAGCACATGGCACAAAGACAACTTCCTATAACGGACTTTTGGCACACGGCTGATGTAAGGCCGATTTCTGCTTCTGTGTCTGTGTGTCTGTGTGTCTGTGCGTGTGTGTCTGTGTGTGTGTCTGTGTGTGTGTGTGTGTGTGTGTGTTTCTTTTGTGGAGAGTGATTACAGGAGGAATGCCATGATGACTTAAGCAGAAGCGCCATGCGGAAACGAGCAGTGTTCCGAGGTAATGGATGAAAACGCAGACAGACAGATTCCCTCTGTAAGAAAGCCTGAGTCTCCATTTTGGGCACCTTACACACACACACACACACACACACACACACACACACACACACACACACACACACAATGGTTTGTGAGGCATCGTATTAAATGAAGATTTTATTGATTTGCATTTATTCATTTGGCGAAAGCTTTTATCCACTGTGACTTACACGTTGAGGCTGAACGTAATCCAGGGATGTGGAAGTGTATTTATGGTTCTTTATTGTTTATGACACATAAGGGCTGTTTTATAGACCGCAGAAATGTAACTACTGCAGTGGTAAACTCTGTGGTTATGTCTCATTTTAGGCAGTAGCAAAGTTTTCAATTGACTTCATGAATTTAGAAAAATCACATGAAATTTATATGTTTGCTTCGATTAATTTGACTATTAAAATGTCATTTTTTCCCCAAAACACTTTGACATTTTTCGGAGATATCATGTTTGTCCTCGTTTATCTTTGCTAAACGATTCAAGTGACGTAAACAAAACCCCGGAGAAACGGCACTTTTAAAAACGTAGCACTCTTCAGGGTTCTTCAGTCGTCCCTCTGGGAAATGAAATGTCCCTGTCGCGGGTTGGTCCGAGGTGAATTCTTGTGTAGGATAAGAACCCGTAATGCACATGGGGCTCTTTTTTCTAAGGCTTTGTTCCTCTATAAAATGTAGAACTCTTACAGGTTCTTCAGTCGTCCCTCAGGAGGTATCAGTGTTTTCCTAACAGTAAAGATTCCACGTAGAACATTTTTCCATTAGATAAGGACGCCTCTTTCCTCAGACTGGATGTTTGTGTTTCTGAGAGCGAGCCGTGTATAACCACCTGCCAGGCATGAAGCGTTTAGCGTATAAGCTCTCGCTTCAGTATTTTGTCTGATCCTCTGATTTACCCTCCTAATGTGGCATGTTCCGCTTAGCTAACCTTAGGCATGTGTATATGCGCTATAAGTTTGTGCACCCCTGACCATCACAGATCTTGTTGACCATTCCAGTCCAGATTCCCTGTGCAGTTATAACGCGCTCCGCTCTGCTGTTCGGCTCCCACTAGACGTCGGAGCGAGGCTGTGGGGATTCATGTTCATGCAGCTACAGGAGCGTTAGTGAGGTCAGATGTTGGGATGACCAGTGTCCAGTGAGGACACTGATGTTGGGATGTTGAGGAGGCTCCAGTTCCAGTTCATCCCAAAGGTGCTCAGTGGGGTTGAGGTCAGGGCTCTGTGCAGGACACTCCAGTTCTTCCACTCCAACACCATGTCTTCATGGAGCTGCTTTGTGCACAGGGGCATCGTCATGCTGGGACAGGTTCGAGTTCCAGTGAAGGGAAACTGTAATTGTACAGCATACAAAAACATGATATACAATTGTGTTTTCCATCTTTGTGGTAACAGTTTGGGGAACCACATTTGGGTGTGGTCAGGGGTGCACATACTTTTGGCTGTATAGTGTAGTTAACATTAGTTAAATATATTTATAAGGATGTAACTGAAAATTTTGCACTAAAAGAGAAAGTCAGTGAATGAGCCTAGCCCGTAGCCTAGCCCGTAGCCTAGCCCGTAGCCTAGCCCGTAGCCTAGCCCGTAGCCTAGCCCGTAGCCAGTGGATAAGTTTGCTTGGGTGTGGTTTGTTGCGATTGGGCGTGGTTTCGGAGCTTTCGTTGGACACGCCCCCCAGCGTCCCTGAGAACAGAAAACTGCTTATTCAGAAATATGAAATCTAATTAGATATTTTTGGTTATTCAGATTTGGCTGGGTGTTTAATAGCGCATTGTTCTGTGGTGAGATGAACTCGGAGCATGTGCAGTTGTACTGCTTTCCACGCGCTTTAATTCTGTACAGAACTGCTTTTTGCTTAGAACAGGAAGAAAGTAAGTCTGCATGTAAACTTTTTACTGCCTAAAACAGAGAAGGGGCAGGTTTTTCACCCCCAGGCTGCTTGTGCTTACTGTTAAACCCCGTACACACACACACACACACACACACACACACACACACACTCCAGCTTCTACCATGGACCAGTGATTAGTGAAAAGAGGATATTGAGACATGCTGTGGTTTTACGCCGTCCCCTCAGCGGGACTAGGTATTATTCCTCTTCAGCGTTGGCACGTCTGATCACATGACTGACAGGAAGGAAGAGTCCAGCGCAGATCGCCCTGTACGTGTACGATACACTTGGCTTTGATGACTCTTTTTTTTTTTTTGACATCTGTAAGTAAGAACGATAAAAATAAGAACATTGTTCTCTGTTTAGCTCTGACGTCTTTAGGAATTATCATTATCACTGAGGACTGAGATTCCAGATCAGCTGCTTATATTTTATAAAGTGTGTGTGTGTGTGTGTACGGGGTTTAACAGTAAGCACAAGCAGCCTGGGGGTGAAAAACCTGTACTTGTACTAGACAAAACAGACTCAACTGGTGGTGAAAGCATTATTTTGTGTGTGTGTGTGTGTGTGTGTGTGTGTGTGTTTTCTCTTGGGTTGTTTTAGGCCCATCTGCTTTATTTCTCACATCAATGGGGGACGCAGCTGCACAGCCCGACCCCCGGCAGGCCTCAGTAATGCACCCGTGTGTGTGTGTGTGTGTGTGTGGGCCACCTGCCCATCCCAGAGTGCCCTTTTTCATGCATAGCGTGTAAGAAATAACAACAGGAACGCATGTTTCATAATAATAATCTAAACATGATAACAATATGCAATACTCCTATCATGAAAACCAAAATATGAAATATCTGCATTGTGTTTTCCTAATGAAGGTGGAGCACGAGCAGGTATTGCGGACGTTACTGGATCCTCTCGTGTACGTCTTTGTATCTTGTACAGCTCTGAGTCTCGTAACCGTGTGCTTGAGTTTTAACGAGTGTGTTTGTGAATAAGCAGAAGACCTCCTTTGGCTTGTAGACATGACTCATACACACACTAATCCCAAAGCCACAGTCTCCTCTCTGTATTTGAGTACAAGGATACGCTCCTGTTAGACGTCACATTAAACAGATACTCTGTCTTGTCAAAGATGACGAGTCGGACCGAGTCAGCCCGGGACTGCTGTCGGTCCGAGGAGAGAGGGAACGACAGAACGTAAAGCAGTCACTTTAAAAATACAAGATTATCGTAATTGTGTAATAAACCATTTCATACCATAGTCCTGTTGAGTTCTGGATTGTGATTGGCTAGAAGGTGGTGATTAATTTTCTATAACAGCAGCTCTGACAGTAGCTCAGCTTTATATTAATGCACTCATTAACACTATATTAATGTTATCATTTCTATAGCAACAGCTCATTCACAGCGGCTTGTACGGAGGCCGCATCGCAGTCTTTGACATTGTGAAGTTGTAAAGTCTGTAACGAGTCGGGGCTCAGAGGTAAAACTGCGACTCCTGATGTCTTCAGGAGCGAGGAGTTTACACGTTTTTCCTCTGATCAGCTTCAAGAGAGAAGAAAAATTCAAGTCTGGTGAAGGAACGACTGTTTATAGCTGCTGTAATGCAAGTGAGAACAGGAACTAACATGTTTCCACAACATTGAACAGAACTATAAACTGATAAACGTGTGACGACGTTTAGTAACAAATGTTAAAAAAAGCCATCATTTGCAAATTGATGTGGGATAAACCTCTTATATGCGCAGGAATTGATGCAGCCCTGAGCTTTAAAACAGGGCGCCCACTCCGCACCGGCTTGTCACCATCCACTGTAAACACGTTCACTTCCAAACTAACTGCTAATCCTAGAGGTTCAAAAACTTTTGTCACTCATGGATTTGAAATATTGGATAAATAAATGACCATGTATAATATTTGTGTCTTGTTGTTTTCACTGGGTTCTTTATCCACTTTTAGTCCTTGTGGGAAAATCTTTATGCAGAAATATCGACCTTTTTATAGGGTTCAAAAACTTTCAAGCCACGCTGTACCTACTTAAAGAGGAAGCACCTTGAACCTTTGCTAATTCATCCCAACTTGAATTAGCTTTCAAACATTCACCCCAGTTGCTGAGTCGCTTTACATTTCGTTCCTGCCGTGCTGATGGGACCTGCTGAAGCACTCGCCGACCCGTCGCTGGTCCAAGGCAACAGAGGAGGTTTTGATTACCAGATCCTGCAGGCAGGGTTGTTGGAAGAAGCCGGCTCTAGCGCGGGTTCAGAGGAAGGAGGATTAAAACCCGTGGCCACCGCTGAGAGTGTGAACCGTTCGACAGATGGCACCGACCGCCGTGCCCTACAGGAGCCTGGATCCAGTGCCAAGCCCCGTTCCTCTTCTCCGCTCCTACTGAGGAACTGTTTGGTGGGAAAAAAATCATGCACAGTGTTCTCTTTCCTCTGAATGCATGGTCACGTTTGGTACTACTTTAGTTTCTCCAGGTAATTTGGTGCTTGATGATTGCCACAAGTTCTGCCTGATTTGTAATCATTATCTTTTGAGTGTGATAAAAGGCCACGTCTTATTGTACAACAGATCCCTCTGATTCAGTCGTTTAGCTGCTCATGTCATTTTCTGTGTTCTTGCCATGTGTATGGTGGGGTGTGCTGCACTGTCCACCCTCGAGCCTCTCTTTCATCCCACTGTAAACATGCCGATGGATGGGACGATGATGATGATGATGATGATGATGATAAAAGCAGACTAGACTTTTTAAAATCTATCCTACAGCTTGTACTTGTATTTGCTCGCTTCTTTTTTTACTCCTCCCTCATAGTCTGCTATTTTTCCAGTTTTTAACAAATGGCTGCTGCGTTTGTGCTCATGGTGCTGCAGGGCTGCTGCCTTCCCTTCAGCTCTCACTTCTCCCCATAAAGCCGTTCACATTTCTCTGCAGTGCTATTTATAGTCAGTCCAAAAGCCTGAGTTTACTACTGAGAACTGTTTTTAGATCTGGACTGGGTGATGCATTTTTATTTATTTGTTTTTGTGTTTATTTATTCGGCAAGTGCTTTGGTTAAAGCTAAAGCAAAGATGCTTCTCGCTTGTGAGAGTGGCGTGTTCAGCTTTTTCGACAGTGTTGGCGTGACGCCTGTAGCCTGGTCGGTTGTTGCCTGTTGCCCTGTAGCTTGTTGTGTTGGTGTGTCTCATGAGAATACATCTGAAATTCACTGGTCCAGATCATCTGGATTTGTTGCTTCTCCACCTGAAGTTGAATATCTTGTCACCCTGTTGGTTGTCTTGTTACTTGGTGACGTGTCGTCCTGCCTCTGTGTCACATTGTCCCATTATCACTTGCCCTGATGCTTGTCGCCCTGCCTCTTGGTTTCCATTATTGTCCTGTCTCTGGTTTGATCGTCATCTTGTCTCTCGGGTTTCGTTGTTGCCCCATCTCCTGGTTTTGTTGTCTCTAGATGTGTGTTGTCGCCCCGTCTCTTGCTTTTCGTAGTTACCCGGCCTCTTAGTTCTGTTGTCACTTGTTGCTCTTTATAATGCTGTCGCCCTGTTGCCCGTGACAGCCTGCCTGTGTCACTGTTATCCCTGTCTTCCTTGCTGTTCGGTCTCCCTGTTCCATGTCCTCTTGTGTCTTTGTTGCCCTCTTGCTGTGTAGCATGTTACAGGAATGATCCCCATTTCATGGCCTTGCATAAGAAGTAAATGGCCCAATCAGCATCAGGGGAACAGAGGTAGATATTTGTCCCTGAGTGTCCACATGGACAACACAGAAGCTCTGTACCACCGGAGATGCCGATCTTTCAACACTTTCACACTGCAGTTGTTTTATTACTCGGTAGTGGCCAGCATCATCATCTAGGCGGTAGTGTGCTGGGGCAGTAGTATGAAGGCAGCTGATGCTAATAGGCCCAATGAGCTCATCAGGAAGGCGGGGTTTGTCCTGGGAGTGGTACTGGGGTCTTTAGTGGAGGTGTTCGAGAGTTGGGTTCTGAGGAAACTACTCAGTATTATGGACAGTGCCTCTCCTCCCTTGTATGTAATCTGCTGTAGACTGAGAGCACCAAGGTGCACCACAGAACCCCGGGGTCTTTTCTACCCGTGGCCATCAATCTGTATAACTCCTCCCTCTTCTGTAAGAAGGACACGTGCACTATTACTGCTTATTTCAGTATTGTTCAATATTACTCCTTTTCAATATGATGTGCAATAATTACCTTTCTACTTTTCTATTTTTAGTTTATTTAATTTTACTAAAGTTTTATCGTTATTCAGTCAGGCACAGATGTTGTATTTATTACTCTCTTATTTTATTCTTCCATCGTTGTGATTTTTGAAACCTCTGGCCAAGGAAATTCCTTTGGGATGAATAAAGTTCTGTCTGATCTGATCTGATTATGATATGGAGCCTGTCCTAGAAAGACTGGATGCAGGACATGAGTTTATCTCAGACGGTATTGGAGAAGAATACAATGAGTCTAAATTCAGATGAGTATGAATTTTCATTATATTAGTTTTTACAGTGTGGAGAAGCAAACTCTAATATGTGTTTGAAATGAATGTGAGGTTGGTGATGTAAACACTGAACTGCTGATCGGTCTGACTGGAGGATTAGAGTGACCCAAATCCTCCGAACCAGCCGAGGGGTGCAGGGTATTTATAAATGTGTTTTTTTTTCTTGTGGCCAGGTATTTTATTGTTCCAGAAATAGAATGATGAAGAATAGGTTCTCTTCTGGTCACGTTCATGTCTTGGCTTGTTTTGGGTGATGCCTGGCTTCCCACACGGTCTGAGCTAGGCTTTAGTTTTGCTGTATTTTATAAAGAATGTTTCACTAACCTGAGGTAAAAACAATGTCTTTTTTTTTTTTTTGCTTGTATTAGTCACAATTCTCCTTATTTTGTGGGGTTTTGATTCAGCTCTAAAAACATCCTTATTATCTTCTGTAAATCCATATTCTTGAATGCTGGTCTGACTCACGTTTGTCAGAATCGTGATTAATTGCCGCGTTAACCGTCGTTACACAGCTTTGAGTGAACTGGGTATTGTTTTTGTGTTCTGTTAGAATCCTGTAAATACCCAGAGTGTTGGGTTCCACACAGATTCTGCTCGTGTTTGAACTTTTCTTTTTGGCTCCTTTGTTTTGGAGAATGCAGAGGTGTAGAAACTTCTTAATCACCTCATTTCTACAGATTTCGGATCATAAAGCTGTCTGAGTTCATGTGTACAATGTGTGTGTGTGTGTGTGTGTGTGTATATATGTGTATGTCATTCCCAGTGAAGTAGGCGTGTCCAGGTGCCTGTCAGTCCTAGTGAAGGAGGCGTGTCCATCCCACTGTAGGAGGCAGGCGCTCAGATCTAGTGATGTAGGCGTGGCCTGGGACAGGAATTCTAAGGGAATGAGGCATGATTTTGAGCAGGCGTTCCCATGAAGGAGGCGTGGCCTTGGGCAGGCTTTCCCATGAAGGAGGCGTGGCCTTGGGCTGTTGGTTCCATTAAATGTGGGTGTGTCCTTGGGCTCTTGGTACCAGTGAGGGAGGCGTGGCCATGCTACTTTAATTGTATCGCATTGAATCAACTCTAACTTGTATAATATTAAAACTTTTATGCTTTGACTCTGTCTTTCTGAATCATGCCCATGGGACCGTCTGCACACACGTACGGTACTGTACTGCTGTGTGTTCAGTGCCGTTTTGTCTTTTATCCTCTTTGGAGAGCTATTCTTTTTTTTTTTTGTTGTTGTTGTGGTTTTGTAGATTAAGAATCTTCACAGTTTTCTTCACAGCTCACTGACTTGTGCATGCTGAGGTTAAGTATGACTCATGATTTACTCGTTTCTGGGCTCCGTGTCATCTCCCTCCGAGCACCACCTTTCCTGGTCTTTGTGCTTCGGGGGAGTAGCAGTGGTGTGACCGTCCCCTCACGTCCTCTCCACTCATCGCTCTGTAATGGCTCTCTTCAGGCTGAAGGTCGTCAGAAGGCTTGAGCTTATGAGTTTAGCCCGACTTCAGCTGAACTGTGGGCTGCAAGAGCATTGCTGACTCGCTAATCCTGCAGGAACCTGGTGGCCATGCTGCTCCGATTGGATTATACACAGGCGTGTACACACTGCCTCGCTGCTCACTCTCAGGCCTGCGCACACACCCCAACTCCCTATAGCTGCCGCTCACTAACTAACTTTTCCCCTCTTTCTTTCTTTTCTCTTTCTTTCAAGCTGTTTTTTTTTTATTTCTCAGCTTCTTTTCTTTTTGTCTTTCTTTTTCTTTCTTTCTTTCATCCCAGCTTATTTCGTCATTTGTTTTCTTCATTTCTTTCCTTCTTTTTCACTTCTTCATTCTCATCTTCTTCCTTCCGTTCTGTCCCTGCTGTCATAGGGTGGCAATTTGACGAAGAAGCTTTTGGTCTGTCGCTCTGTCTGTCTGTCGCTCCGCTCCTCCCTTCCTGTTCTCATATGATGCCGTTTTGATGAAGAAATTGGAAGGACCTTTACAGCATGGCTAATGTCCGTTAGTCTGTCAGCTTGCAGTACCGGAGATGTGATCATGTCTGCTAAGCTACATTTAAAGAAAACTGTAAAGGCAATTTTACAGACTGAATTAACTTCAGGACCAGGAATGTTTCCTGTTTAATGAACCATTAGAATAGTTTGTGTGGCGTTCCCCATCCTCCAGCTCCATCACTCTAAGCCATGCCTGACGCACTGATTAGCAAAGTCGCTCTGAGTGGATTAGCCTAATGGAAGGTGGCGGAAGGTGCAGCGCCGTCCCGCATGTCTTCGGTTTTCATCTGAGACGCTGTCAGGTGCAGAGCCATGTTTTTGCGAAGGTGAACGTGTTATGAAATATGTCGCACCATGTGTACTGTGATCGTGTGCTTCCTCATACGCCAGCTCTTTAAGCTCGCCGTCGCCGTTTTGACCACACGAGAAGCTTCAACACGTAAGTCTGATGTTTTAGTTTGCCTTTTTTTTCTGTTGATGGATCATAGCTCGGAGCAGACGCTCAACTGCGTGACCTTTAATATTGAGTTTTATTTACATCGCTACATATGTGCATCCCTGAGAGCGCCGCACGCTCTGCGACGTCTGCTATCTGCATCGATATTTCTTAATTTAGACGAGCGGAATTAGCTCGCTAATGCTAACACTAGCATGGAGCTAGCATACTAGTGAGATGATGTTTTCAGATAAGAATCAGAAACGTAAGATTGGACCGAGACCAGAGATGATGATGATGATGATGATGGCGTGTTTTGTGGCCTGAGACTCTGAGAAGCTCGGCAGCAGATCAGATCGGACCTGTAAATCGTCAGCGCTCATTACGAGGCGCTGCTTCAGTGGATGTTCCAAAATTCCAAAATGGTTTTTTTCCCGCCACTTTTACCTCAGTGTAGCTTTAGCTTTTTTGTGCCTTACGAGTGGAATTATATTTATAACGCACTAACAAACATCCATCATAAAAATGACAACTTTATAATTTTTTAGCTAATTTTAAATGATTTCGATTTCTTTCCTCTCAGCTTCTTTCTTTCATTCTTTCTTTCTTTTTTTTTTTTTTTTTCTTCTCAGCTTCTATCTTTCTTCTTTACTTTTTTCTTTCATTACTTCTTGCTTTTTTTTCTTATCTCGTTTTCTTCCTAACTCTCTACCTACCTGGCCATAAGCTAGATATTTTAAAATTTCTTTTATTTCTCAATTTTACGTACATATACTGTTCATCATTTTTCTATCCAGTGTTTTGCATTAGGTTTAATTTATTTGTTCTTAATAATCGACCGTGTCGATATGCCGGGTCCCTCTGAAACTGACGCATGAAAGAATCAGTGAATGCTTGTATGGATGCGAGAGCTACAGTGGGGAAGGTGGGGGTGTTTCTGGGTAATTGTTAAAGATGGAGTGGAGAACATTTTGTAAAGCCTTGTATGATCAGCTCAGCTCTGGATGTGAGTTGTATCTGAGCACATCCTTATCTTTATGCGAGCAGAAACCGGCCTGAGCAGGTTAGTGCTTCTGTACCGCTCTGTTTTCAAGTGTGAATGTGTGCATGCGTATAAACAGGAGGATGTAGGTCGGGTTTAATCCTCATGGAGAAGGTTATGAAACATGGCTTGCTGTGAGCTGGGGCTTCTGCTGTGCTGCGTATTTTTCCATCACGCTAAAGCGTTGGAGTCTCTGATGAATCAGAGCCTGCGGTCAGGATCGCTCTGCAAAGAAGGTGCATGTTTTGGGCTTATGGAGGGATTAAAGGCTCTGACTCGCCCCTGATTTCCTGTTTCTCTCACTCTCACACACGGCCAGCCACACAACAAGGACATAACTTTAGCAAATGTATTTAATGAGCAGACCAAAGTCTATTGGTGTTCAACAGAAAACATTAGAAGGCTGTTCTGATAACTTGGTAAAGTGTTACAGACAGGAAGTCTCATGGGTTTTGGAATGATGGTGGAATTGAAAGGATGTTGCTCAATGCACAGGATTTTGTTTGACGTATTGCAAACTTTTAGTTAAAGGTTTCAGGATATGGAAAAATAATGTTTGTTTTATGTTTACTAGACTCTAGGCTGTGGAGTTCACTTCTGCTGAGGTTGGGGGGGGGTTTATTAGTGATGGAGTAGGTTGTGGGGGCTGAGGTGGTGCTGAGGGGGACTGAGATTGTGTTGGGGGGGGATGAGGTGGTGCTGAGGGGGA
>JAQQZU010000003.1:748391-764999 GCA_030068025.1 Parauchenoglanis punctatus | reverse complement strand
CCAATCAATGCTCAAATACTTACAGAGCTGTTGTGTTACCTTTGCCACAAAAGGTGTGCCTTGATCACTATCAATGATGGATGGAATTTCATAGCTTGGAATAATTTCTTCAGCCAAAATTTTCACCACTGTTTTTCATTTTCTTTAGCACATGGAAAAGCTTCCACCCATTTAGAAAACCTGTCCACTATAACCAACATGTATCTCAGTGGGAAACTGTGGAGGAACCAATGCATCATGTTTTGTCGCCTGTGGTGTAGTATTAGACCTTGCACAGATAAGACATGAGTCCAGCAAGAGTCTTACTGTCTTGCACACGTCAGATATACAAAAATTCTTATCAATATTTCGCCTTACCCCTGTATGTGAGACATGTGAAATACCATGGAAATGTCTCACAAGAAACGGTATAACTGATTTAGGTAGAGCTAAACGGCCTTGTGAGTCCCGAATGAGGTAATCCGAACCTGGAGAACAGTTCTGCGTCGCCCAGAATGAAAGATCAGCACCTGTTGCTTGAGACTGCAAGAT
Source organism: Parauchenoglanis punctatus (assembly GCA_030068025.1). Taxonomy (NCBI): domain Eukaryota; kingdom Metazoa; phylum Chordata; class Actinopteri; order Siluriformes; family Auchenoglanididae; genus Parauchenoglanis; species Parauchenoglanis punctatus. The sequence continues at coordinate 764,468 of JAQQZU010000003.1, read as the reverse complement.
CTTCACATCAATATCCCTAGGGACAGAGACATGAGAGAACAACGGGAAACACAGTGATTAACTGGCAAAAGGACAAGGTGAACCAGTTCTGGCTGCACATTTGGCTACCTCATCAGCCAAAGTGTTATCCATCACCTGGTCAGAGTGTTCCATGTCATGACCTTTAACCATCACTATATAAACAAACGTTTAAGAAGAGTACAAGCAGGTAATAAATCAGAGACCAAAGTAGAGGTAGAAATTGGCTTACCATCAGCAGAGCGGAAACCCCGGGAATCCCAAATCGCTCCAAAATCATGTGCCACATGATAATGCATATCTGGAATCAGTGTACACAGTTACAACTTGATCAGTGAAAAGAGTTCTAATTCTAATTCTAATTCAACTAATTCTGCTGCCTGTGCTGACTTATTTTGTAGTGAAAATGCTTCCTAGGCAGTATCAGGGAGAGATCATCATAAGAATCATCCAAAAGTCAGGCCCAGTTAGTTGTGCATAGTGAGTAGCGTGTTTTAAAGCATCCACAAAGTCATGCGGAAAGGATCAGGTAAACCTTTACAGATCTGCCCTATATCAGAAGGATTAGGCGGGTGAACTTGAACCAGCTTTTCTCCCAGTGCCACAAACAGCAAAGCTGTATTTACCTCCTTCTCTACTTTTTTTTCAGTCTCCGGTAGTTTTGGATAAAGTGTTGTCATTTCTGTGGTTTGTGCAGTTCAAGTTTGTGCAGACTGTGCAGGTTGTGCTGCGTCTGCACAGCTGAATACATGGATTAGCCTACTCGTGGATGTTGCCATCACTATCGGCGGAGACTCTGTAGTCTCCTTGACTACGGTTGATATTTGTTGTGCGTATACCTGTTGGAATTCATCCCATGCACATTTCAGTTTCTTCCAAACTTCAGAGTGCTATAACCAGTGTTTACTCTTAAGTGTTCATGAAAAACAGCTGCAAATTCACACATACAGAGATACAGGCCACGAGTGAGAGACCTTAAATTAATAAACAGGGAAAATTCCTGTCACTCACCCAGGGGTCTGTATCAGAACGATCCCCCAAACTGTTAGAGCTAACGTGAGCTTCGATTCAGGTTCAGCCTCTTTCAGACTCTCTGCAACTCTCTCTTCCTCTGTGTGATAAGCGCGCGCTTGGAGACGTGAGTAAACAGTAGACACAATGTGGTGTTAAACTCAGTCTGATTTAATGAAGAAAGTCTAGAAGTATTTATACACAGAAACACATTTGTTGTGTTCTATACCTTACATGCGCCACAGGTGGCGCCAGTGCATAATGTGACGTATGATGCATTAGAAAAAAAAGGTAAAAGAAGAGAAGTAAAAAAAATGGAGAATGGATTAATTCTTTTACTAAATTATAAGTACTGTTTAGCTTAACTTCATCTCTACGTTTATTACACATTATACAAACATAAAAACATTATGTCATAGTATTATGGGAACAAAAGGAACAAGGGTACAAATAAGTAGAAAAATGCCTTTGTCTAGACGAAAGGAGACTTGTAGTCTCTACATAGTGAAGGTCTCTTACGTGACATAAGATAAAGAACATTCCTTGATCATGTCATAAGGACCTAAATTGTCTGGAGAGCACAGGACAGAGAGGAAAAAGGAAAGGACAGAGAGGAAAAAGGAAAGGACAGAGAGGAAAAAGGAAAGGACAGAGAGGAAAAAGAAAAGGACAGAGAAGGGCCAAGATTTTCAGTCTAACACTGCCTTTTTGAAAGAAAAGCGCTCTGTAAGTGCTACCACAGGAGGAGAAACCCAGCTTTAATCACGTAACATTACTCAGTGGTGATGTTTAACACTTACGTTTGCGTTTTGATGAATTTTTTTAAACATTGTTTCTACTTTGCGCAAAACTAAAATGGAAACCCGGCTAATGAAGTGAAAGTGAGAAAAATTGAGACGGGTAATGTCATTAGCACAAAAATTTGGGCGGGACACCACAAACATTATCAATAGTGAATATTAATGTAAAACGTCAACATAACTGTTGCATAAAAAAATAGTAATATAAAACACTGTATATATCATGCTACATCACTATGCTATTATCAGTGTTATGTGAGTACGGTCTTAGCATTTTAGCATACCACTAATTAGCTGATCAGCTAGTTATATGTCGCCTTTTCTAGCTATTCTTTTAAAAGTCCAATATGTAGGATTTAGGGGGCTGTAATAGTAGAAATGGAATATAATATTCATAAGTATGTCCTCATTAGTGTATAATTAGCTGTAACTCTGAATCGTTGTGTTTTTGTAAGATTAGAATGAGCCCTTTATACCTACACGGGGAGCGGGTCCACCTCTACGGAGCCGCCATGTTGCGCCCCTACAGTAGCCCAGAACGGACAAACCACTAGAGAGCGCCTTCCACATTTTAGGTTTTTACAAGCGGCAGCGTGAATCTGGAAGGAAGCACCGGAAAGATGACAAAGGAGAAGAAAGAAGAGGAATCAGTGTTTGCTGGAGCTGGAGAACAATCTTGTGAACCAAATTAAGAGAAATGGAGGATCATATTTATTATTTAGCACAGAAAAAGCAAGAGAGTGTGAATGTAAGCGCTTGGAAGTACGGTAAGGGCCCCTATTCTAATACACGCCTGGAGAGGGAGGGGCAAGAGAGGGGGGGTCAGGGGGCTGCGATCAACTCATTCAGAACTTTACTTCATAGAATAAAAAAAATATTAAATTATTATTAATAAAAATATACCATTAATGATTGCTGTTTCTGGGTATGACCTTTATCATAAAAATTATGCTTGAATTTAACATTACGAAATGTTTTTTTATTTGCTTATTAGAACAGTGTCATTTGTTTTGGTCAGAGATGTTGCAGTGAAGAAACACTGACTGGCAGTAGCTCTTTATCCTAATGTGACCTTAGCTGAGTGAAGGTTACTTCAGTCTAAACCCATGAGACACTCAAAATATTCAGCCAGTTCCTTTTTATTTTAATGTCCTCCTAACATTTTGCTTTATTAAACAGATAAACATAGACTGTGCCAGTGGTATATACATTTTTTTTCTAGATGACCATAAAGAATAAATATATTCTGGGGGTAAAAATGACTTTTATTAATTGTCACTAACAAATGATTAAAATTAAGCATGAGGGGGCGGGGCTAATGAGCTCATCACTTATGTTTTGCTCTTGCTAAATAATACCTGTGCATGAGATCTGATTAAAAATATCTTTGAATATCTTTGTAAAACATCTTTACCCAAAACAGATCCAACATGATGATGACACAACACAGAGTAGTGTAACTCAGCAAGTCAATATCAGGCCACAGCAATTGAAGTAGTCCTACTAATCCTCTCTGTGTTTCTACACTGAATCTTTAAATATTTCCAGCAAACAATATAAAACCTAGCAGACTGTGAAGATCCTGAGGTTTGCGGACGACACCACCGTGGTTGGTCTCATCATTGACGGTGAAGGGTCTGCGTACAGTAAGGAAGTGGAACAGTTTGTTCCATTGTGGAGTCTCTCATGTTCCTAGACTCCACCATATCCAGGAAGCTGAAGTGGGAGAGGAACACGGTCACCATTACCAAGAAAGCACCGCAGAGGATGTTCTTCCTGTGGCACTTCCTGCCTCAGGCCCTGATGATTCCGTTTTACACAGCGATCATTGAGTCCATCCTCACTACATCCATAACCATGTGGTTTGAGTTCTCAACCTCAGAAGAGCGAGCCAAACCCCAGCGCATAGTCAGGATCCTCAGTGGAGAGGATCATCAGCTGAACTCTGCCATCGCTTCAGGACACCTACAACAGCAGGGTCACAAAGTGCACTGGCAAGATTATAGCTGACCCCTCTCACCCTGGACACCACCTCTTCCATCTGCAAGAAGACTCAAGACCATCAAGGCACAGCACAGCAGGTCATTCCAAGCACTTTTCCCCAGAGCTGTGGCACTCATTAACATGGTGGACACTCTGCACTTTAAACAAATACACTGCTGCTCAGTTGCACAATGTAACTCTGTAACATGCTGTAAATTATAGATTCTTTCTGTGTTCCTACATGTACACATTCACACACTTGATGTATATTTAACATTCATATTTTCTCTCTGTATATCATTTTCTTATTTTTATCCTTTCCATAGTTCTAGTTTTTCTTTAATATATGTAAATAGTCTGCACTTGTCCAGCTTGTGTCACCTGTCATTCACGTGTGCACGCACCAAGACGAGCTCCTCTTATGCGTAACATACTTGGCAAAATAAAGTGATTCTGGTTCTGATTAGAGTAAAGAAAAGGTACTAGAGCCACACCATAGAAGAACCATTGTTTGGTTTCCTAAAAAAAATCTTTTGGAAACAAATGTTTTAATCTCTAAAAATGGTTAATGATCCATTGAACAGGAGATTTGGGAAACAAATATTACAATGGTTCTTCAGTCATGTTACTTTAGAGTAGGGACTTGTAAAAGCAGATTACATTAAAATAATATTCATCCATCCATTATCTATACCTCTTTATCCGTCTGGGTCGCGGGGAAGCTGGAGCCAATGCCAGCATGTTCGGGCTGTTGCTGTGAGGCGACAGTGCTAACCACTGCACCACCATGCCGCCCTTAAAAATAAATAAATAAATAAAATAAAATAAAATAATAATAATAATGGACTCTCAGTAAAGATTTATTTCACAAACAAACCATTTAAAAAATTAGGAACACAATTTAAATGTGTGCAATAATATTTTGTATATTAATTGTATTGTTGGAGAATTTTTTTAAATGTCTGAAATTAAATAAATGGAATAAGTTTCCAACCCTAGACCTCATTTATAGGAGTCCAGTTGATGATATTTGTACAGATTATTCTAATAATAATGTGTTCGTATTTCCACCACTTTAACAAAAATGTTTTTAAAAGTTGTGGACATCCTGGATATGAACTCCTGGGGTTCCCCAGACCTCATTTTGAGAACCATTAAACTGGGTTCTGCTTACCTGTGGGAACCGGGACAGCTTACACAGCCACATTATAGTTATTTGTTTTTAGAACTTAGAAACAAAAGCCAAGTATGAAAGTTCACGACTTTACAATAGACTGGCTTCAAAACCTTGAAAATCAGATACAGTATGTGTTAAAGCTGTACTTGGTTATTTTTAAAAACTGTATTTACACTTACTGCTAATTAAAGCATTCTGTGTTTCTTTCCAAAAAATAATCATTTGGTTATTTGTTGCATGTTGGTTTAAGAAAAAATAAACCATTCAAATGATAAGACCTTGAAGCTGTTTCCCAACTCAGCAGTGCTACCAAAGTGCAGACTGCAAAGCCTCAGGTGGAGGTGTCCATGGACTCAGTTCAAGGCCACACATTGATTTCCTAGAGGTATGCCGCGGTTTCCTAGAGACCTGAAAATATGTGCAGGTTGTATTTTTTTCAGCACAGGAACAGTTTCTTGCTTACAGCATAGCCCACGTCAATGTGTGTTGTGTATAAAAGCAGAGGGAGTGTGCAGAGTGCTTGCACTGCACCCTTACAGCTAGGACACTCTTTGGCTCTGAGTTTTTGCTGCACAGCTGCAGACATGGTTATGAGTGTCGCCCTCATCTGGGCCGTCGTGGTGGGACTCTGCTGCTGCCTGTGGCTCATTTTGGGAATTCGCAGAAGGTAAAGAAATAATAATTCACAAAGTCTGAGATTCAAGATATTTAACATTTTTTGCTAAATCCACTGATGATGATGATGATGATGATGATGATGCAAGATGGTTTTCATCAGGTTTTGATAAGTGATGCAATCTGAAATTAAGGAAATACTTTATCTGTAATTCAAGCTGCTAGAATTTTCACTTCCTAAACTGATGTAACTGAATCCTTATTTTTATTTTTATAATTTCACAATGTTTCATGTTGATCACTTGTTCGTTTTTTCGGCTGGCTGAATCACAGGTGAGAGCTATATACAGTGGGAACGTGTTAAGTAGTTCAAAAGCAGAATAACTAACCGTTTCTACATTAAACAGTAATAAACTGAACAATGTCGATATTTGTTGTCACCACTCTGCTTTTTAACAATGCAGATCAGTCATTAAAGATCAGTCGTCTCAGATACACATTGAACAGCTTGATAAGAAAATTGGATGATTAGTTCTGCTGCACCTTTTTATAAATCAGACGAAGTGTTCTACTGGACAATATTTTGCTGTCTTTACGGACATGGTTAGAAAAGTAATGTTTGGAAATCTAATGTTTCTGTACCAATTCAATAATGCAGAAGTCATACAATAAAAATCAATAACATTTTTCCCCAACAGGAATTTAGTTTTTGTTGCATCTCCTGTACTCTGCTTTTATACTATTTTATATAATAAATTGGTTAGTATTATTATTTTATATTATTATATACTATTTCTGTCGTAGCTAAAGAAACATGTTTGGTTAACTGCAGTCCATTTCACCACCATGTGAGGTGTTTAGCCGATATAAACCCTGTAAGCACGAGGCACCAGCTCATTTCAGTTTGTTCTGGTGTTTCAGACTGCCAGGAGAGCCTCCAGTAGAAAATGGCTGGATCCCCTACTTGGGTTGTGCGCTTCAGTTCGGTGCAAACCCGCTGGAATTCCTCCGAAGCAGACAGAAGAGATACGGTCACATTTTCACCTGTAAGATTGCTGGCCAGTATGTCCACTTCCTCTGCGACCCGTTCTCTTATCACTCCGTCATCCGTCAAGGGAGGCATCTAGACTGGAAGAAATTTCACTTTGCAGCATCTGTCAAGGTAAAAAAAACAAAAGAAAAATACTAATGGAAAGTAAGGTTGACTAAGCAGCATTAAGTACAGAACGGTGTTGTTTAGTCATAACAAACCAGATTTCATGACATCATTTGCCGTAGCCTCGCACGACATTCAATTTGTACAATGTAAAGAAGAATGTATGACTAGACTTGTATGCAAACTGATTGGATGATAATCTGCTAATCCCGCAGGCATTTGGTCATGAAAGCATGGACCCGAGTCACGGCTACACCACAGAGAACCTTCATCAGACCTTTCTGAAGACTTTGCAAGGTGATGCTCTTCCCTCTCTCATTGAGAACATGATGGAGAACCTGCAAAGTGTCATGCTGCAGTCCAACATGCTCAAATCCAGCAGCTCGGAATGGGAAGTGGACGGCATCTTTGCTTTCTGCTACAAGGTCATGTTTGAGTCCGGCTACCTCACGCTGTTTGGAAAGGAGCTGGATGGAGACAAGACAGTTGCACGTCAGCAAGCCCAGAAAGCCCTCGTCCTCAATGCTCTTGAGAACTTCAAGGAGTTCGACAAGATTTTCCCAGCTCTGGTCGCAGGCCTCCCCATCCATGTCTTCAAGAGTGGCCACAGTGCACGAGAGAACCTTGCCAAGACCATGCTGCATGAGAACCTCAGCAAGCGCACCAAGATTTCTGACCTCATATCTCTGCGAATGCAGCTAAATGACTCATTATCTACCTTCAATGAGCTGAGCAAAGCCAGGACTCACGTCGCTATCCTGTGGGCCTCACAAGCCAACACCTTACCTGCAACATTCTGGACTCTTTTTTACCTGATCAGGTAACATTTCTGCCCAAGCTTATTAACACAGTAGTCATTTCCTCCAAACACAGCAGACACTGCTGATAGCGATCAGGGTTATCAGAAGTCGTAAAAGCAACACTTGGCAGCAATCTTTACTGTAGTTAGATCGACAGGTGATGGTCCTATCCAGGTTTTATATAAAGCCATCCTTGAACCACAACCTCAGTTACTCCATTCAGTTATTGCTAAGCAGACACAGCAGTCAAGGTTAATTGATGGCGCTTGGCAAAGATCTCTACTGTACCTGGTGAAGGTCTTATCCATAGTTCTAATTACTTGGTGGTATCTCAGATAGCACAAAAATCACCTGCATGGTTGCATCATAATATTCCACAGTCACATTCATGTACTCAGTCCTTCTTGATAATATTCTAACACTTGGATAAATTAATCATGACTTTCCTCTCTAGAGAAGCCCTTAACACATCTATGTAGAACACAACAGCTTCTTAGATTACGAACATGTTCAGTTATCGAGGTCATCTTTGGAATATTCTGGTGGACGTATAGAAAGAAACTGGAGTATGATAATATTGAAGATGCTGAAGCTGTTCCTTCACTCTTTCATCTGAGGAACTTATCTACACTAATCTAGTTACCTTGACAATCAATGCTCATTCTGTTCAAATTCTTTACCATCTCTAAAACTCTAAAGCTTTGCCTTCTTCTCTTTTTAGATGCCCAGCAGCAATGAAGGCAGCTTCAGAGGAAGTCAGGAACATCTTTGAGGGCTCCAACCAGAAAGTTGATCCCAAAAACCCTCAACTCATCCTTACCAGGGAACAGTTAGACAACATGCCAGTTCTTGGTACCGTCCTTATTGAATTAAAAGCGATGTAAATATGAATTGTATATATTATTGTGTTGCCAAACCTACCCATGGTGTCTCCACCCACAGACAGTGTAATAAAGGAGGCGATGAGGCTGTCCAGTGCCTCTCTTAATGTGAGAGTGGCTAAAGGAGATTTCTTGCTCCAACTGGACAACAAGGAATCATACCGTATCCGTAAAGATGATGTCATAGCGTTGTATCCGCAGATGCTCCATTTTGATCCTGAGATCTACGAAAATCCTCTGGTGGGTGCAGAGCAACATTTTATACCATCTCATTTCGACATTATCCTGATTGCAGCTTGCATATTTATGAGTGCTTTATCATTCCGGTATTTACAGTAGCACGTTGTTAATGTTTCCATGGTTTTACTACTGTTTCCTATAAAACTGCATTTTCACACACTAGCAAGTTACACTTCATTTGTTGTATAACAGAAGATCTCCCATTGATATACGTTTATATACCTCTCCCCTTCCAGACGTACAAGTATGACAGATTCTTGAATGAAATGGAACAGGAGAAGACGTGTTTTTACCGAGGAGGACGTAAACTGCGCTACTACTATATGCCGTTCGGCTCCGGAGTCACCAAATGTCCCGGACGATTTTTTGCTGTTCATGAGATTAAACAGTTCCTGTCTCTGGTGCTGTCCTACTTCGACATGGAGCTTTTGGATTCCGAAGTAAAAGTCCCTCCTCTGGATCAGTCACGTGCCGGCCTCGGCATTTTACAGCCCACGTACGATGTCGACTTTAAATATCGGCTCAAAAAACAATAGGAACTTTACATTCTGTTCATATTTATCGCAAATAATGTATATTTTTGTTACAAACTAAGAGATGTTGTCAGTGTAGAACTAAAAATCTGATATTTTTGATAGTTAAGTGCAATGTTCGCTAAAAAAAGTTTTAAAAAGTGTACATGATTACAAATGTAATGAAAGTTTAAAACATTTCTGTTAAATTAACATGTACATGTTTTGTGTAACAATGTCCTTATTAACATTCTGTTGTGACAGCAATGAAATGTGACTTTTAAATTATGTAGTATTTGTACTGATTTTTTTTAATGTATGATAACTGATCATGATGGCATTTTAATGCTGTGTAAGACTGTTAGCAGTAATATTTACTGCTTAGAGAAAGACTTAGTAAAATACTATTGTATATAATGAGAAATTATAGAGCAGAAAGCAGAAGTGTTTGTTAAGAGTTTGGATGGATGTAATTTTCACACTTGCTGTTCAGAGAATTCAATTAAAACGTTTTATAGTACAACTTGCTTGTTTTTGTCTAAACGCTACTCATTCTAGACTAATTTATTCAGTTTGCTCTCTATAATGCTAGTTAGTAGCTCACCCTGCTTAATACTAATAATTAGTAATAATAATAACAATAAAAGAGCAAATTACATAAGTGCAGCACATTGCTATAATCCAGTCAAGCATGCGTTCATTTCTCAGCATCACTTAGGATTTGCAAATTGCTTATTTTGTCTACATATCTCCAGTAGTTGTTTGATAATGGAATATTTTATAGTCTTGCTTGGGAACACAGAGTTGCACCAAGATCCTAAACTGTAGAAACGTTAGATCGCATAGAATAAGTGAATAAGTGTGAGGATGAACTCAGTGACCTTACTGCGAGCAGACTCTCTGCTGTATGCTACCAGTATTTCTGTTTTATCATAATTTAGGAGTTTCTATTCGGCAAATCTTACATTTTGAGGCGATAAGTACACGAGTGTAAGTATGCATTTCCTTTCCCCTCGCCTGCCAGAGTTTACACTTTGCTCATGAGTCAAAGTGCTATTCACAGGACCTTGCTCTCATTTTTATTGACCGTGCTCATATTATATATCGTAATAATATCATGAATGTAAAACTCAGGAGACTCAAAAGTGGCAAATGTTTGGGGCCCTCAAAAATAATTTTGTGAAAATGGCCACTCATATTGGCACATTTTGCAATAAGAAATATAAACCCCTTAAAACCTCCCATAATGGCACTGTACAATGCACCACTGCTACCCCAAAACCCTCTAAGTGGGGGCCCTTCTATTTACTGTATGATTCAAGATTAAAAATTGTATTTGTCACAGTTATACACATACGACCAGCAGTGAGATGTAACCCATGATCACTCCTGAGAATGTGCAATAGCGTAAAGAACATTGGCAGTACCAGAAATTAAACATGACCACTGGATACTGTGAGTTAGGACAGTCAGCTACCTGTAACTGTCATTCATGCATACAACATTAGATGTTACCATCAGCACAAATAAACGAGCATACCTTAGACCTCCAGTTGTAAGATGGCCGCAGCTCCGAGAGCTCAGAGTCTTCTCACCATGATCTTAGAAATGGCTGATGTGAGGCATTCCTTCAAAAGGGTCGACCCTCACAAAGCTCTGGGGCTAGATGGTACTCCAGGCCATGCTCTAAGGCATGACAGCAAGGGGGGACCCAAAGGGCAGTTATTGGTACTTACACACATCACTTTCTCTAATGTGCAATACTTCGCTTGCACTACACCCACCCCATGTATACATTTACATCACTTATTTATGAATTTTAATCTTAATCCTTTTCTTTTCTTCTAAGTTTTTCTTCAAATACTCTACTCTTTTAAACTGCGTAGGGCTGTAAACTATAAAAATGGAACTCATGAGCTCGTGATTATGACGCGGGAAGTCGTGTGCAAGCACCGCTGCTAGGCAACAGCAACATGGATGCCAAAAAAACACCTAGTTCAGGCTAACGTTAACAATTTAGCAAAGGCATAATTAAAAGACGAGGCCATTAATAACCTCAACATTTTCTTCAGATATGTTATAAAATTATAAAGAAAACTATTTAACTAACATTTCAATAAATTTTACTCACCATCCAACACAAAAATGTACTTCCATTACTTCCATTTCTGAAAACATCAGCAAACATGTGAACTCAGAGCCTTCAGAAAATTTCCACTTATCACGAATCCCACAAAAGCGGAGCGGAAGTAAATACAACCCCATCTGAAGGCACCACATGACATGAGCAAATGGAAACACTACCTTTCTGAAGAAAAAAGAGTGCTCTGTAAGAGCTATTGTGAGAGCAGAAAACCCAGCTTTAGTCACATAACATCACTCACTGGAAACACAGACTACTGTGTTTTGTTGAAATTTTTTTAAAACATTACTTCTATTTTGTGCAAATCTTCAATGGAAACCTGGCCAGTGAGCAATTATTGAGCTCTGAATCATAAAGCTGGTTAATGAGCTAGAATTAGCAAACTCTTGGTATTTACTGCTACTAGTGTCTGACTTCACGAAACCTCTTCAGTTCCACAGAATGTAGACACTCGTGAGATGGTGAAAGTGTTCTTATCAGCAGGTTATCCAAACCTGATTACGTCTAACATTATCCCATGGAACAGCTGACTGTGACACGGATCTCGTTCCTCAGGCAGCTTTATACTTTTTGCTCAGAAACAATGGTGAAAAACCAAGACAGACAAATCATTTTCAATTCTTTCAACTGCGAGACTTTTTAAACCCCAAACTTCACGTCAAGCAGCCGTTCATTCTAATGTGGAAGTGCAGCATGTGTACTTCTGTGACCTTTCCCCTTTACACAATAAACCTGCCAACACACTGCAGATGTGAGCCAACCGGCTCCAGCTTCATAAACACATTTAATGAATAATTAGAGTTTGACAGAAGAATATGGACTACAAAGGACTTATAATATGGACTTATTAATATGGACTCAATGAATCATCAGATGTCTGAATATCCTCCTGTAGCACGTTTTTATCATCTGACCATTAACTTACACGTGTGCAATAGTATGACTATTGTCCAGTAAAGATGAAAAGTCATAAATAATATATGAAGAATGCATCGATATCATTTTGTTCCAATGGAATACATTTTTTGGTATGTGTTGATTGTGTCATTCAATAATAATATAATAACAATTATTCTTATTAGCAGGGTAGATAATAATAATAATAATAATAATAATAATAATAATAATAATAATAATAATTTAATCAGCCGTCTTCTTTACAAGTGGATGTGCTTTATCTTTGCACTCAGTCTGCTTGTTAAATTGGTGTTTGGTGGCTAATTTACTCTCAATGCCAAACTGCGGTGCTGTGTTTAACATGGAGCTTTTATACAGCCTTCGAACAGCTCTGTGCTTTTTAAAAAAATATTTTTACCTGGGTCAGAACTCACCAGTGTGTTAACATCGCTGTGCATAAAATCACTAAACATTTCACAATTTGACTAGGAAACCTGAAGGACAGGGTTGGTTTGGCTCTGATTAAGTCATTTTTTTTAAATTAGTTTTTAGAGCTTACAAAGGTACAAATGATACACAGCGAGTGTGTGAACAATGCTGCTCACGCTGCAGCTGTTTCTGCGTGTGCAAGCTAAATTATACTCCTATAGCAACACAACAGGCCTTTGTTTTTTCATCTAACAGAAGTCCTATGTTATAAATCTAAAAAAATGGATTGTGGTCGAGGCTTGGGGTCGCAGAAAATTCGTAATGTCCATTTGGGGTCTGGGAGCCACCGCTCTACACTATAGACAAGATCACTGGGCGGTGGGCGGAGCCTCTGAGGCTGAGATAATGTTCAAAGTGCAATTTAGGTATGATTTAAGATGTCATTGTTTATCGCTATGCTCAAGAGAGTCATTAGAGTCATTAAAGGGTTAACTAGTGGCAAGGATGTGGGACACACGGCAAAAGCCATCAGTGTGAGTGCTGAGATAACAAATAATCCATCATCTATACCGCTTATCCGTTAAGGATTGTGGAGAAGCTGGAGCCAATCCCAGCTGACTTCAGGTGAGAGGCGGGGTTACCTGGACCTACACCAATCTATCACAGAGCTGACACAGAAACGAACAACCAATCACGCTCGCATTCACACCTGTGGGAGATTTAGAGTAGCCGGTTGACCTAATCTGCATGTCTTTGGACTGTGGGAGAAAACTGGAGCCCCCGGAGGAAACCCGCACAGGCACGGGGAGAACTGCACACGGAAAGGTCCAGTCAGCCAGCAAGCTTGAACCCAGCTAATCACGGTCCCACTGTGCTGCCCCTGGAACAAATAATAAATAAATCAAATTCCTGGTTGACAGTCGGGTCCTGGATAAAAGGTGGACTTTGTGAATCATTTTATTGACTTCGGTTGAAAATTCTGTCTTCATGATTGATTTTTGCCTGAAAGATAAACAGATCATGTGTGAGGGTTTACTCGAGTTCAGCACACAGAGAGGGTTACTGAAGGGAAAGCAAAAGCTGAACTACTATAACCCCACAACAAATACACAACACACACAAGTTTAAACAGAAAAGCCAGCGGGGCGTGGCACTGCGCTGAACTCACACCGGGTCACCAGCAACAGATATCACAAGGCTAACACTGAGGAAGCTGAGCTAACTACAATACAACTCATTATACCACAAAAACCATAGAGCATGCTCGACGACAGCGCTGATAGATTCCTGTTTTAGTGTAAGTATGCAAAAGTTTGGGCACCCCTGTCTAAAAGACATATTTTATTGCTTTTTGAAGTGAAAAGATGTGAATACAGCCTCTGCAGCAACCTTAAAGAAACCATTTTCCTCTTGTTTTTGTAATATGTAAATAGTAGATATTATACATTGACTTGAGACAATAAGTGCAGTACTTTCACAACCTCACTTTTTTCTGCTAACACGGTCTAAATAAACATTCACCAAATCTAATGACAAAGTGGCTGACTGGGCAAAACTGCCTCCAGGATCCATGAGACTTTCTGAATAACTGAGTGATTCGGACAAAAGTTCATCAGCAACATAAGCAATGTTTTTTAGAATTTGAAACTTCACACACATACGCACACACACGTACAAAAACACGCACATGTACACACGTAAACGCACGTATACACACGCACACACACATACACATAAAACACAGCTGAGGAAAAACTAATTATTCACTGGAAGGTTTATAAGTCAAGTGCTGATGGGAAATAAAATAAATAAACAATAATAAACAATAAACTGTTTTATGGCAAAAAGAAAAATTAAAAAGGGAGACAGAAAATGAAAAATTATGCAAAATAAAGTTAAAAGTGATTTCACAATTGATAATCTGATAATTGTTCCTCATTTGTGTTTGCTTTTGGCACAAAAATTCTAAACAACTTGCCTAAATTAAAATCAGGAACTAAAACTTTGATAAACATTAAAATCTTAAACGGTTTCCATGACCTCATTCCTACGATGGACCAACATTATCAATTCATTAAACTACAGAAAAATAATGGACAGGAACAGAGAGGGCGGGGTTTAAACGAAATCTCATTAACCAATCACAAAGTTGATCATGTGACATCAGTACCAGCTTTTCTATTCAAGTCTATAGAATATACATTATTCTATATTTATTATTATATGCTAGATATACAGCTTACTATAAAATACTGATCTAACTGCCTGACAATCTAACTGCCTGACAAATTAGCCACTAACATTAGCTAGCTAGCAACTAGCTAAAAAAACTCCTGAAAGTATTTAATTATGCTACTGATAATACATAAAATACTGTTTTATTACTTAATAAATGTGAAATCATTTCTGTGACTTTTGGCGGGACTCCTGAGGTAAATCATACTAGTTCCGATTAGCTAGAGATGTCATTATATTTACCTAATGACAGACACGTTAAAAAAGATCACTTTTTCAAAAAGGATTGTGCACGTGATCTGAATATAAAGTCTCTCAGTTCTGCTGCTAGTGGTAATACTCAGAAAAATTAAAAAAAAAAAAAAAATGAACATTAGACTAGTGTGTGCGTGTGCACGTGTGTGTGTGCGTAATATGTTTGAGATGAAGTGGTGGTCACTCACTGCTCCTCACCTGGTGGCAGGTGTGTGTGTACTGTGCTGCTAGTGTGCAGCTCTCTCTGAGCTCCCCCAGTAAGTGGGGCAGTTTGTCGGGGTCTGAGAGGCAGCAGGTGAAACTGGGGATGATATTGTTAAGTTTGGTGAAAGATTTGGTTCAAATGTGGTTATATTTGGTGCATTCAGTGAGGAAGTGCAGCTCTGTCTCAGTTTTATTTAGTGTGCACTGCTGGCACACTCTCCTCTCTCGGGGCAGCCAGGACTGTGTCTGTGTGTGTCTGTGTCTGTGTGTGTGTGTGTGTGTGTGTGTGTGTGTGTGTGTGTGTGTTTGTGTGTGTGTGTGTTTGTGTGTGTGTGTCAGCCTGTCTCGATGGCCAGTCAGTGCTCGCTGAGTCTGTACTTCGTCAAGGTGTTCCACAGGTTTGGATCAGTCACGGAGCTCAGATAATCTGCCAAGGTGTACTGTGTGTTCAGGGCCAGGTAACACTGCATTTTGCTCTGGAGCTTAGTTTGGTTTTCCCAAAAAGCCAAATAGTTTATTTGTAGTGTCTGTGTAATTTGGTTCATTCTAATTGGAATTGAAGATTTATTCTGGTCCTGAGTCTTCACAGTGTTAGTGTGTGTTAATGGTATGTTAGTATGTGTTAGTGTGTTTGTAGAGCAGTGACTCAGGAGCAGTTGGATGAGGGGACTGGTGTCTTTGCTCAGCTCTTGGTGCTGCAGAGCTTTATAATGATATGAGT
>JAQQZU010000003.1:732046-740604 GCA_030068025.1 Parauchenoglanis punctatus | reverse complement strand
AGAGGAGGGAGAGGGAGAGGGAGGGAGAGAGGAGGGAGAGGGAGAGGGAGGGAGAGAGGAGGGAGAGAGAGAGAGGGAGGGAGAGAGGAGGGAGAGGGAGGAGGGAGAGGAGGGAGAGGGAGAGGGAGAGAGAGGGAGGAGGGAGAGAGCGAGATAGACAGACAGAGAGAGAGAGAGAGGGAGAGAGAGAGAGGGATAAAGGAGTCATTCACATATTCTCTTATGTATTATTTTATAAGAATAAAACAGTTTAGTAGTTTTGGTTTACTTTTTCCTCTCCAAGTACATTCACATAAGCCATTATTATTATTATAAGTATTATTATTATTATTAAATGTTATTTATTATTTACCAGAACCTTTCTTTCATGATACACCACTGAAAAAAGCTTGATTGACTAAACACATGGCAACTTTTACCTGACGATTGAAAACCATGAACTGCTCCTAAACTGACACTATTTTTGCACAACATTTAGAAACGTTCCTGCAACCGAAACCCAAACGTTATCGTGACAGACTCGGGACTCTTTCCCTCCCTGCCAGCACTCCCTCTTCCACTCAACCACTTCCTGGTTTTTGGTTTTACACTGAAGCAGTTCATGAACACTTATCTGATCCATTGCGAAGTCTTGCCGATTCCTGTTTTTGAGTGTTCCTAGCCTCGTTATTGCTGATTATAAGCCTCGAACCCTTGCTTCGTGTTTATCTTGCGACTCTAATCTCTGCCTGCCTTATTGTTGTGGATATTTCTTAGCTTCGATCTTTATTAAAGTTCTTGAGAACAGATCCTCACTCTGCTTCTGCATCTCATTTTTACTCGGGAACATTATTTTTGCAACCTTACAGAACGTTCTGATAACGTTTCATTTCCATTAGTTACGCAGCTAACCCTTCAGCCATGCACTTCTAGATGGCATGTAATGTAGGTTCAGCTGATCTATGGGTCGCAGATTGGAGTCTGTGGGTTTATTATTAATAATTTGATTTGATTTTATATAGGCAAAGATGTTCTATTAACCATAATTAAAGTCATTACGGTTGTTAATTGAGTAGTCACCTGAATTGAATGGATTTAATTTAACGCTCTATAACTTGTTTAACACAGTGTAAGTGGTTCAGGTTATTATTATTAATAATAATAATAATAATAATAATAATAATAATAAAGATATCACATGGCTTGTGTGTCCCTCTCTATCTTTGAGATGTGGTTTGTTTTTGCGACAGAGCAGTAAGTGCTTTAGGACTGACAGACTCACAGTTTGACTCGTGTCACTTCATTAAGCAGGAATAAAACCAACAAGGTCCTTAATTAAAGCCCTGCAATTGGAATTAAAGTGACTTTATCCTACAATTTACATCCTAATAGTCCCAAAAGAACCCAGAACAAGATGGTTCTGTTACAGGGCGAGTGATAAGGAAAGAGCAACACTCGCACACACACATGCAGATCTGTGTGTGTAAGGTGTGTGTAAGGTGTGAGTATAGTGTGTGTGTGTGTGTGTGTGTGTGTATAGTGTATGTATAGTGTGTGTGTGTGTGTAAGGTATGTGTGTATGAGTGGACAGGAGGTGTGTATCCGTCACTGGGAGGAGTGTAAACTGCCTCTTGGTTCCTGCAGGAGTTCTCAGTGGGGTCTCGATCAGGTCAAATACAGAGCTTTATCTCTCTGCAGAGCTCTGTGGAATAGAAACACACACACACACACACACACACATGGATGAAATGATGAGTCACCTTCATTTTATTCTGAACCAAATTACATGATGAAGGAAAAAAAAATCTTCACCTCTCCATCCATCCCTCTATCCATCTCTTTCTATTTCTCTTTATTCAGCTCTCCATCTCTCTAACAATCTAACTCTCTATTAATCTCATCCATCCCTCTCTCAAGACATCACTCTCTAACCATTTCCATCTCTTTCCTATATCTCTCTCTGCCCATCTCTCCATGTCTTTATCTTTTTTCTGTTTAATTCAAGGCTGTTTCTGTATTTGTGTTTGTTTCAGTAATGTTTACCTGTCTGTGTGTTTATTTCACTGTGACTGTGTGGTTATATATGTGGCTATGTATACCTGTGTGCTTGTTTGTATATGTGTGTGTGTTTGTGTGTGTGTGTGTGTCTCTGACCCGCTGGTGCAGTAGTCGGTGGTCCAGTCGAGCCCCTGAGACGGTCCGGTCCTGCAGCCAGAGCGATAATCCATGGATGGAGACGACACACTGATCAAACTCTGATACTCAGCCTGGAGAGGAAAACCCTGAGAGAGACAGCAAAGGAACAGGATCACACACACACACACACACACACACACACACACACACACACAAGTATAAACAAGATGGTGTGCTCCATAATTAAATAACTTATAAAAAATATTGATACAAAGCTTTGCTGTACAAGTAATATTAATATTGTTTTCTGCTAGCATGTAAATGCTAACATCACCATAGCGACAGTGTATGATCTTGTGACCTTCCCATATTTGCTGTAGTAGCACGCCTACATAAAACCTGCTAGCTGTGCTCTCTGGGTGGGTGGGGCATACTCTCTCTCTCCTGTCAATCACAGCGACACTAGCGAAGGAGAAAATGGGGAAAGGTCCGGTAGCTTATCTGTAGCCCTGTAATCACTATACAGTTTTGCATTTTAAAAAAGGTTATAATTTTACCACCTTTGAGGTAGATTGTGAAGTTAAATTGTGATACACACAAAATTTTTTTATTTAACCCAGCGACGCACCTGCTATCCTGAAACTACAGGTTGCCTCTGTTCTGTATGTAGGCGGAGCTAATTTCAGGGTCAGAAAAAATGTAAACATAAACCAGAAATTAACAAACTAGTCAAATTTATTTTGTGTCAATATTGTGAATCAGCGTATCTTTGAAGTTATTAATGGAATGTGATTTTCATAGGTCTAGGAAATGTTTTTAAAAATTACACACTGCACCTTTAACGCTAAAGACATGCTTCTAAAGTTTGTTTTCTTTCTTCTTCCATGCTAATTTCCATGGATGTGGTGTTTTGGAAACGGACAAGTGAATTTACAAAAGCAGTACATCAGTACCCAAGTGCATGCTGGGAAGAGGTATGCAGCAGATATTCAAATGTGAAGATTTTTTTCCTGTGTTTCTGAGAACGAGTGCGTGTGAAAGAGAAGCTAATCTCGGTGGCACACAAGAGAATCTGCCTGAAAGAGCATGACAGCAGGTGGCTGCAATTTTTCCCCCTCTTTCTCCCCCTCCCCCTCCAGAGATTCTACCTATTCATGCACTGTTCCTCAAATTCTTCTCCCTCAGTCTGACACAAAGACTCCATCTGCCCTTTTGTGTCACTTCACCCTCCACCCCGATCTCTCCTTCCAGTCCTCTTTCACAGCTAAAAAAGTTGAACCGCCATCGTTTTTTTTTTGTTTGTGCTCCACAAATATGCAAAAATTAAAACATAGATTATTACTAGACTTTTAAAGCTGTGCTGCCATTTAGGGCTTAAAACACACACACACACACACACACACTACAGAAAAAGAGAAAATCCAAGTTTCACTTTCTTATACCTCTTTGAAATATTGACACAGTGACCCAAGAATCTAAATTTGCATTCCAGACAAAATTATTCAGCATCTTTACTTTTCTCAGTTATAACGATGATCATCCATTGCATCAGTTAACTGGCCTGCTGAGAACGGATGGGAAAAAAACAACCAAGTAGTTGCTCTTTTAAATGTCTCTTAGAATCCCCAAGACGAGAAATGTACCACAATAAGCTTTCAATAGGCTTTCATATTCAAATAAGAAGGTTTTACTGTTTTTTTCCTTTCATGGGAACTGTTTCAACTGGAAATATGTGGAAATGTGTGGAGATGTTTCCCAGCATGCCTTTCACAGAGTCACTAAAAAGAGTCCATTAACAAAAGACTACACTTAACAACACTTCTACGACATGCTCTTAACCCACCTGGCTGTTATGTCCTGCAGCTGATAAACACGAAATAACAGCGCTACAGACCTCTAAGAGAGTTCTGCCCAACAGTAGGCAAGCTTGGGGACGCTGATCATTTTCAAAAAGTAATTTGTGTGTGTAAAGTGCAGTTTTGTTCTCTTGGATGGCTTTGAAATCTGGAATAAAACCTACAACAAAGAAAAAACCACTAACAGCAGAGTTACAAAGCTGCACTGTAAATGTACCCTGTAAAACTGCAGAGGAAGTCTGAATCTACACTGTACACATCTGTAAGTGTGCACTGCCCCGTACTGTGCATCTGTAAACCTGCACCGTACATCTGTAAGTGTATTAGTCCTGCAGTGTAAATATGTATACTTTTCTGTATTCAAGAACTTTAATTCTGTAAATCTGATCTTTTTTCTCTATCGTCTGTGTGTCCTCCTCAGCCACCTCTGTTTCAGCTCTTAAATTTGAGCTGTTTAATTAGCACTGATACTAATCATAGAATACCATGCTATCCAGCACTGACACACATGCACACACGCACACACACGCGCACACACGCGCACACACGCGCACACACGCACCAGAGATAGAAACAATAAATCCATCATGACTGTGATGTCAAAAGGGGTCATTTGATCTTTAATTAGCTTTGTTGTAACCGTGTGTGTGTGTGTGTGTGTGTGTGTGTGTGTGTGTGAGACAGACAGACAGAGAGAGAGAGAGAGGGCGGGAGAGAGAGAGAGAGAGAGAGAGAGAGAGAGAGAGAGAGCGCTGAGAGAAAGCGTGAGAGCTATACAGGCACTGTAGCTGGAGAGTGATTGTATTTTCTGTCATTTCTTTCGTGCTCCCCATACTGACATCCTCATCAATCTCAACTGTGTTTTTGGGCGTCTCTCCATTTTCAAATAACTGTGTGTGCGTGTGCGTGTGTTTAATGGAAATCTGTGCACACACATAACACACATCGGTGTGTATTAATGACTTCGGTCCTGCTCTCATCAAGAATGAATGAGGAGAGATGACCTGGAGGACCAACTGTACAGATAGGAACTGGATTTGCATTTCCTGAAGGAAATACTAGGGCTTGCAAAAGATAGACAGACAGACAGATAGACAGACAGACAGATAGATAGATGGACAGATAGACAGACAGATAGACAGAGACAGACAGACAGACAGACAGACAGACAGATAGACAGAAAGATAGACAGGCAGAGTTAGATAGATAGACAGACAGATAGATAAATAGATAGAGAGAGAGAGAGATAGAGAGAGAGAGAGAGAGATAGAACGAGCAGTAAAATCAGAGGACTGTTATGGAAGGATGGAGGGATGAATAAAAGAATAGAAAGCTGAGATAAATTGGTGTCATTAGTATTAAAATCAGTTACGTTCTGTACTTTTCCAGTTGAATCCATATACCAAGTTCATGGTAAAATCAGTGGGATGTAATAAGAGGATGAAGGGATGAAAAAGACCGAAAGAAAGAAAGAGGAGCAGAGAAAACGTTACATCGTATTTATGTAAGGTACAACAGCCTAATGACATTTACCAACCTCGCTGGCTTTAGTTTTCATTCTCTAGGAGCAGTTAAGCCCTGAAAAATGAACTGAAGCCAATAGGAGGAAAAGTGAGGGATGGAAAAATACCAGAAAGCAGGAGTAATCGAGGTACAAAAGGAGGTGGAGTGCTCAGAAGTATTGCTCAGAAAATGACATCAAAATGAAAATAACACATCTTAAGTGTCACATATAAGACCAACGCAACAAAGATTTTAAAGAAGTTTCTACATTAAGCGGTTCTTGAGAAAGTAATCATAGAAAACTGGTCAGAAGAAGAAAATGGAATAACAATGACAATAATAATAATAATAATAATAACAATAACAATAACAATAATAATAATAATAATAGAAAGACCAGGGAAACAAAAATAACTGAGTGAATAAATTATTAAATATAATAAATGTTTGCATATATGCATGATGTTTTCCTTAAATTATTTTTAAAGAACTGTTTACAGTAACTAAGTCAGGTGAAAGAAAAAAGTTACAATTTTGACAAACGTGGCAGATTGACCAGTTGTACCAACTGAGGAGTTGTTGATGAACATAAGTGAATTGTAGCTAACACTAGTATGTGTGTCTATAGCTGTGCTTTGCCGTTAACTCGCAATCTGACATGCAATCTGATCTGGTTTTCAGCGAGAAGTGGACTGTTTGTGCAGAAACCTTAATTTAGGCCAAACATTTCTCTTTTTTTGGTATTTTTTTCTGTTGTCTGTGTGTGTGAGTGTGTATATGTGTGTGTGCGTGTGTGCGTGTGTGTGGTCACCTGAGCCATAGACGGTGAGTGCAGTGGCATGGTATGGTTGCCCATCTGCTGCTGCAGGCTGATGTGCTGGTGTAGCGGGGGGCTGATCTGAAGAGGAGGGGGCGTCGTAGCCGCCATGTTGCCCATGCTAATGTTAGCACCGGGACGAGAGGTGCCGCACCGCGCCAGTCCAGGCTGCATGGGGGGCAGATGGGGCTGCTGGGGGTATGGAGGAGCCATGTAGAGCCCTGGGTGGGACTGGAATGACGGAGGCTTGGGACCAAGCATCTGAGACGTCTGGGATACCTTCACATCACCCGGCTCGCTGTAACTCTGTAGGAACATTATTAATCATAAACGCTGAACCTAGGTCATAGGCACCTGAGGATACATCAATATGTAGAAAAAACCTAAGTTATTAAACTTAACTTATGTTCTAGAACATACTAAAGCACTAGAACCATATTACTGATCCCTGTTGGTTGACTGACAGCTCGCATTACTGCTGCTACACCTGGGGTAAAACTACCCAAAGTTCAAAGCTTCTCGTAATACCTGTGAGACGAGCGTGGCTCTGTACGCAGCCAGCTGTTTCAGATATTCCTTCTTCGCCGTCTCCGTCTTCTTTTTATACACCTGAGACACACAGAGAGCACACCGAGAACCAAATCAGCACGGTGCTCCAATAAAATGTCTCTATGAAACAAGCTGTGATTTAATGCCCTATGTTGACGTATATCTTTTTGAACCCAGCAGCCAGACTGATGGCATGTTTAAACGCTTGACTGACTTACGCAACAACCAATAGCATTGGAGATACGCCAAGCCACACCCCCACCCAATCTAAACACACCTGACAGTAGCTTAGCTGAGACCAGCGAAGCGTTTATGATGAGTCACCTGTCCACTTTAAACAGGATGATATCCTAGACGAGAAGGTGAGATTTTGGAGTTGTTTTGTAGGTTTATTAGGTGTGACGGAGAGCTGCAGGGTTTCACCAAGAGACATCTGACGCATTTCAGTGGTAGATAAACTCATATTACTGTTTCTTACTGATGGACATGATGTATAAAGACAGAATCAGACATCCGTCTGAGACAGCGATATTCCAGCACCGAACCGCTCCGAGTCGCAAAACTCCACCCTTTTCCCTAAGAATAAACTCCACCCACTTATTCTCACATGGACTATGGAATAATGTGCAGCAAAACACACTGATGAACCACGTTTACTGCGAACGAGCTGAACAAGACACGCCCCCATGGGCGGAGCATATACGTCCTACAGACCTTTAAATTACACAAGCACATATTTTAATTGTTTCCCTGGAAGTGATGAACTGTAAAATTACAATCTTCAAAAATATTATTTTGTATTTTTTTTTTATCTAGATGTATTGTTGTATTTTTATCTGTAACACAAAGGAACAAAAAAGTACAACAAACTCTGAAACACTGATTTTGATTTCAGGAGCACTTTAAACAGATTTACTCGCGAGTGCACACTTTCACAGTTTCTGCTTTTAGCTTTTCCATCTGTGTGTGTGTGTGTGTGTGTGTGTGTGTGAGATTATTTGCAGATCAGTACATCAGAGTGTTTATTGCCTCCATCATCAGAGACTGAGAGCACAGACACGCTGTTCTTTTTGTCAGACAAACATCCTGTCATAAACACAGTGTCACTCTGCCACTGATACGGATTCGAAGGAGTGACGATACATCAGTGTAATGATACACTGCGATGAGCAAGTCTGAAATAGTTATGCCGTTTAGTTATTCCTGCTCTCTTACACACACACACACCTCAAGCGAAACTTATATAACATCAGTGTGTTGTTTCCTTTTTGTGCAAAACCAAACCAGACCACAACAAAACACACTGAGAAACACACACATTTCTGCTCACTAGGCCTAAGAAGGGTTGCATGCTAACGTTTTTTTTCTTGGTTAAAAGGTGTAATTTTTTTTGCTGTTAGACTTTTTTTCTGCTTATCAGGGGCAGTCCCGCTACACCAGTATTGCAGGATTTGCATTTTAAACATGCTGACAGTTAAAAAAGGGGAAGATATCAAAAATTAATATCTGCACACTGGATTTCACTGTTTTACTAATGAACTCTCACTTAAAAAATATTTTGAAAAAATGTTTGATCATGGTTCTGCACGTTGTTTTTGTCATTATATATTGTTTACACATCCTTTTGTGCATTTTTATTCCTTGGGTTAAACTGCTCTTGGCAACTCAATCTTAATTTATTTTTCTTTCTATACTCCATACTTGTATTTAATTTATAT
>JAQQZU010000003.1:648762-662205 GCA_030068025.1 Parauchenoglanis punctatus | reverse complement strand
TATATACTTTTGTGAAGCTGCTTTGTGACAATGTCTGTTGT
This sequence comes from Parauchenoglanis punctatus, assembly GCA_030068025.1. Taxonomy (NCBI): domain Eukaryota; kingdom Metazoa; phylum Chordata; class Actinopteri; order Siluriformes; family Auchenoglanididae; genus Parauchenoglanis; species Parauchenoglanis punctatus. Next base: position 662,164 of record JAQQZU010000003.1, on the reverse strand, counting down.
TAAAAGCGCTATACAAATAAAACTGAATTGAATTGAGAACCACTTGCAGTTCATTGTGGGATGACTCAAATTTCAGCACTCACATCATCACATTTTCAGCAAACTAGTCTAACTATAATGCTAGCTTTAGCATTAGCTGAGTGAACAAGCTAGCTAGAAGTTCTGCAGCTAAATGTTTCCAGCTGCCATGCCGTCATCCTCATGCAAATCATTTGCAAATCGGACACGAAGAGTCAAAACTGTTAGCATACTTAGTGACATCACTAACTGATTACAAATGTAGCTCCGCCCCCTTAAACTTAATGTACTATTTCAAATGGCTAGGAGTGAATGTTTCAAAAAGTAAAAGTTCTAACAAATTTAACTCCAAACTTCAGAATTTAACCTATAAAACAACCCATTTTTTATCTCGGAGTTTAAGACTCAGGCGTTTTGCTCGTTTCCGTCTCACTGTGAAAAAAAGTGGGGGGGGAAATTAACTCTAAAACACGAGTGTGTGTTATTCCGTGTCATCAGCAGCCGTGTGTGTCTGTGTGAATTTAGCAGTCGGTCGTTAGCGAGATTTCAGAGCTGCTGTAAACCTAATGTTTTACCTAATGAGGTAAAAACTGTTCTGGTCTGATATCAGTGATCTGACCATTAAGGTCTACATGGCACATATCCGAGTCATAACAGCCAGAATTCTGGAATAAATGAGGGACAGGAGGTGTGTGTGTGTATATGTATCCTGTATGAAGGAGTGTCCAGTGTGAGTGAGTGTGTGTGTTTGTGTGTGTGTGTGTGTGTGTGTGTGTGTGTGTGTGTGTGTATATAAACATTTAAAGATGTATCCCAAAATGAATGAAAATTTTAAAAAGCCAGGCTTCCTACAGATCTTCAACATTTAATGTAACTGCAAATGGATAAAAAAAAAATACAACATGACATATTTTAATAAATAAAACACAGTAAAAATCCTGTGGTGGAAGAGAAATTACTAGAAATACTAGTTTTTATATCCTTATGAGGACCAATTTTCCTCACAAGGATAGTAAGATTTGAAAATGTCCTCACAAGGCCAAAATTTGGATGGTCCTCGCAAAGAAAATGTGTTTTGTTTTTAACAAAAATAAGAAAATATAAAAGAGCCAAAAGTTTCCTCTTCATTACTGAGGTTCGGCTTTATGTGCAGGTGTAGCATTAATTAGCTGCATTAATCATTATGTCAATGGAAGGTAAAACCATGTGTGTGTGTGTGTGTGTGTGTGTGTGTGTGTGTGTGTGTGTGTGTGTGTGTGAGCGCTGTTACAGGAAAATAACATGCCCCTGAGTCTTTTATTCCTTTTACACCACAGCAACTTAACTACGAGTATAATTTTTTATTTATTAAAAAAAACAATACAGTACATCATTTTTTTATCCATTTCTAGCTACATTTAATGATCCTGAAACGAGTGAGTTCCTGTTCTCACTTACATTATAGCAGCTATAAACAGTCGTTCCCTCACCAACCTCTTCATTGTCTTTAAAATAATCTCAGCTTGTCGTGAGAAAGCACAGTGCAGTGTAAATAAACTCTTCTGTCCTGAAGATGCCCCAGCGTTACCTCTGACTGTTACACAGCGCTCACACTGGAGACTCCTTCTGAACATGTTAACAATTACTGTGAATGAGCCGTTACTATAGAAACGATAACGTATCAGAGCGAGCGCATTAATATAAAGCTGCACTACTGTCAGAGCCGCTGTTATAGAGAATTAATCACCACCTTCATGTTAATATCATAAACTTTTGTCTAGGTTAGATTTCCTTTTAAATAACATGAAAGAATAATACAAACGCTGCTGTTTCATATCAGTCGAGGGCTTTTTCATGGCAGCGTGTTCTGCCAAAACCCAAATTGGTGTCCTATTTCCATGCTTCCATGAAACAACATCCAAATGCTGTCCTGTAAAGCACACCGTATCCTCCAATTACTGCACATTAACATTGGACTTTCTGGGACGAGAGCCAAAAACAGCGCTGTTTTCCTTTTTCCTCAGAGCCCCAGAGCCAGCATTGAGTCTGTGTTTATACTTATATTATACAAGGAGCCAAAAATCTCCTTCTGAATATCGTAAATAGAAGATCGTTCATCATTTAAACATAATCACGTTCAAATAATTTATTAAGATGAAGGCGGATCGATTTCAAGGTCACCGTGGATGATTTTGGATTCTGGAAATGCAAACCGTTCCTCATTCATCACTCTCGTTTTCAATTTCAGCAGCCGTGTGCTGATGATATTGCAGCAGACAGAAACATTATGGTGATGCCAGAGCGTGTTTGGAAACAACTTTACCTCGCATTTGCTTGAATTAAAGCAGACAGCTAAAGGTGACTCATCAGGACAGAAGGAGCTCAATAATTTAACCGAGTCCTGATTTCTGAGTTCTGAGTTCTGAGTTCTGATTGGAGGTTGTGTTAAACGAGCAGAGGCTTTTTTACAGGTCAGACATTTCAGTGCTGTCAGCATTCAGCATCGACACACACAACTGCAGCAGAGAAAAGGATTTGTCAGGAATTTTTAATGAACAAATCTAAATAAACTCTGACAGCGAGTGACTGAGAATAGTTAGCATGGAACATCTGCAGAAACACCGCCAGTAGCTTAATTTCTACTGTTTAAATGCACTAATTATTCTGGATTATTCTGGATTATTCTACATGCTGTGTTTAAGGACTCGGTTCAGAACGACCGCATGACAAAATAAGATGTGACGCAGAGCAGACGTTTGGTTATTAGTGTAAATTGATCACCTGAGGTGTAGAAGTTGGTTTAGTCCTTGTTGGTATAGTTAGTTTAATGATAATAACTAAGCTCACTGTACTAGTTAACTGGTTTAATAGTTTTGGGTAGTTTTGAATAGATGTCACATAAATTTGGTTAATAGTTTAATGGTATTTGTGCTAGTTGTGGTTATAGTTGAATGATTTTTGGGCTAGTTGTGGATATTACTTTAGTGGTTGTTAGGGTGGCTGTTTAACTTCACTAGCTGCTGTAACTAGCTGAATTGACTTTGGGATAATCGGTTTAATGGTTATTGGGACGACCCAAAGTATTTAGATTAGCTTTGGGATTTAGTTAAAAGGTCAGTTAGGCTAGTTGTGGTTGGTTTAGTGACTGCTGGTGTAGGTGATTTAATAGTGATTTTGCTAGTTAGTTGTTGTATTCGGTTTAATGCGTGTTTGTTGTTTTATTACATGTTCACGTCGTTCTCACTATGTTAGTTTACTTTGGGATAATTACTTTGGGGTAGATTCAGAGCTTCATAGACATGGGGATTGTTGATTTAACAGTTTTTCAGCTAGTTTTATTATACTTAGTTACTTAGTTTAAGATGCATTAGTGTAATAGGTTTAATGGCTGATGAATTAGTTTCTGATGTTTGGTATAGCATATTTGGAATATTGGTTAAATGGATGTTAGCTGGTGCTAATCGGTTAAATAGATACTGAGCTAGTTGTTGTTATTAGGTTAAAAGTCTGGGATAATTGGTTTAATGGTTATTTGACGCTGTTGTGGTAACTGGTTTAATGGATAATTGGTTTAGTGGTTATTGGGGATGTTATGGTGTAAATTGGCATCATGATTGCTGGGGTAATTTGATAATTGATGTAACTGGTAAACTGGTTGAATGTTTTTTAAGGTTTTTTCCCAGCGGTAGTTAGTTGTAGCTGATGGAGTCGATGACTAGGCCTGTGGAAAGTGAACACTGCTTTCTGAATGAGCAGGAGACAGGGAAAGGTCACCTGTATTAGTGCCATGTCATGTGATTGATTTCACCCCATCTGACTTGATTTAGCATGTTTTAGATTGACAGAATAGTCATTTATTACTGTTAGGATGAGATTGCATGCCGAGGGTTTCATTCCGCACCACGCAAACTGTAAATGAAAGGAAGGGGAAAGCAGTGCGCGTTATGAAGGATGAATAATGCTCCCAAAACAAATCCAGATTGCGATGGCTGACACCGCTGATGAATATGTATTAATGCTTGCAACGTGTCTCATGTGTGAATCTGCAGAGAAAAAAATCTCATAACCAGTAAACAATCACATTTCAGAAAAAGAAAAAACATCTACAATATATCATGTGTTATGTAACTCAGGTATTTGGACCTTTTTTAAAGTAAAATATTTCGCATTACATCCGGCTTTTGGAATAAGAGCAGCGGAGATGACCTTTTATCAGACGACATCCGTGATTTATAGGTTTGAAATGTCATCTTTCATCTGAAAAACAAAGCGCAGCAGTCAGTCTAAAACGAAAAGTGAGGAAGTGTGGCTTACAAATGCTCAGTTTAAGAAGAATAAACTCATAATGCAGCAGTGTTCATTTGGAAATTGTGTTTTTAATCAATTATATTCTCATTCAAAGTAATAAACACTGTGTGTGTGTGTGTGTGTGTGTGAGTGTGTGTGTGTTACTGTTACCACCCTGAAGTGTCTTATTCCTCTTATTACTTTTTATCCATTTGTAGTTGCATTTAGTGTTCACTTTTCTCTAAAATGAAACCCGCAGCGTGTGATGTGAGTGAGAGTGCAGTGCAGTGTAAACTAGCCGCTGTTAGAGAGAACTAATCACCACCTTCTGACCAATCAGAGAGCAGCACTCAGCAGTGTCCCTTTGCCTGCACTTTGGACACTAAATGTGACGTGAGCGATGAGAAACTCATCATACATTACCATCACAGTGCAATATCCGAGAGGTGTGAAATATATTTTATACATTAATAATGTATGTAGTGTATACACTCCGTGTTATTTATGTTCCAATCGTCTCTGTTTTATAGCTCGTTCCATCTGCGCTGCTCTTTATGCTGCACTACGGAGCAATGCAATTTCCCTTACAGGCATCCATCTCTCTCTATTTCTGTCTGTCTGTCTGTCTCTCCATTTTTCCTCATGCAGTATTCCTCCGTGTATCCTTCTGTGTCTGTCTGTCCATCTGTCCATCTCTGCACCTCTAATATCTATTCATCTACAGAGTCTCTCCATCTGTCTGCCTTTTTATTTCACGTCAACATTAATCGATCTATCTTGACACATCGTTCCTGTTCAGATCTGCGCTCTGATTGGTCAGGAGGTGGTGATTAATTCTCTATAACGGCGGCTCCGACAGTAGTGCAGCTTTATTTTAATGCGCTCGCTCTAATTCGTTATGGTTTCCATAGTGACGGCTCATTCACAGGGACGTGTACAGCGCACTCTCCACTGATAAGAAACTGATTAAAAATGTGTGTAACCGTTGACAGGGTGAAGTTTTCTGTAGGAGAAGTGTGTGTGTGTGTGTGTGACATGTATAGAAGGAGTCTCCAGTGTGAGCGCTGTGTAACAGTCAGAGGTACAGCTGGAACATCTTCAGGACAGAGGAGTTTACACTGCACTGCCCTCTCTCACTAATAAGAAAATGCCAAACAGTTTGGTGATTTTGGTCTGAGGCTGCTGAGGGAACGACTGTTTATAGCTGCTATAACGTCAGTGACAACAGGAACTCACTGTCACAGACATTAACTGTAACTATAAATGGATAAAAAGTACAACGTGTCGTTCTTTAATAATAAAAATTGTAGTTCTTGGTGAGTTGAATTGTGGTGTAAGAGGAATAAAACCCGGGGAAACCTGTGGGGTGGTAACAGGAACTCCTCTCCGTCCACCACGCTGCTGTTGATTATTTTACCGTAACAGCACCGCACACAGTGAGTCGGAGAAGCTCAGATGAATATTCTTCTTGTAAAACAGCTTTCATTCGCCGCACATGATGCTCTCATCTCTCCATTTCTCCGTAAAAGCCTCGTGCTTTATTTCCATTACTGAACATCTTTCAGAGTAGAGATGAGTAAAACACATCACTCATTCATCCTGGAATAAAATAAACAGAAATGCACACACAGAGCCGAGCTTCTGAGAGAAAAACAAACGCACATTTTCCATCACTAGCTGACATGATGTTCCTGCAATCATCTTTCATTAGCGTTTACTGTTTTTCCATAAACATGTTTGAGAACTCAAAGGGAACATCACGGTCTGTGCGAGAGGGATTTAATCAAACATTCTGCGATTTTTTCTTTCCTACAGCTCCATTACTGTCTAATATTTATTCTCTGGATTTGATTTGCACTAAGCTGATTACGTATTTAATTAGAAATTAATTCAGTTAATTGATTGGAAAAAGAAAACTAATTACCATTTTATTCAAACTGAGATCAAACATTTTATAGACATAACAAATCGTTAGAAACCACTGGAGATTTTTCGACTGGTGCCTACTGGCTTGTAGTGTGTTCCTAGTGGACTGTAATGGTATTTAAATGGAATGTGACATGATTCAGCTTAATGATCTCTCAGTTGATTATATTCTGATCATACAGATCTTTGTCAGATCTTTTTCCATCTCTAACGTGAGCAACCAACACAAGTCAAGAAAAAAAAAACAAACATTTTATGAAGAAAAAAAAAAAGAAAACAACAACCACACAGTAACCTGGTTGCATAAGTATGCACACCCCTTTAAAAACACCTCGTTAAAGCATCTTTTGCTTGTAATACAGCAGTCTGTTTCTCGGTAAGAGTCTACCAACTTAGCGCATCTTCATTTGTTAATTTTATTCCTCTCTTCTTTAAAAAATGGTCGCTGCTCATTGCTGAAACTGTCGGGGGGAAAAGCTGGAAACAGGGACGTTCACTTACACAGTCTTCTGGTACGCAAAGAGAAAATCATAAAAAGATTGAAATGTTGAAATGATATAAAATTGAAACTAACTTGTCTGGGGGTTCAAAATGTTCCAAAATCTCTTCTGTTTGAAGACTTTAGCATCGAGTGGAACAACACGGACTCTTCTTTCTGTAAAAAGCCGCTGCAGGTTTACCCACAAGACTTCAACATTTAAAGGGAATCGAGGGAAAAGCCGTCCGACACCGATTTACTTTATTTTTCTGAAACCAAAAAACCAAGGAGATGCCAAGAAGTTCCTACTACAACAGCTGATTTTTATTTGGGGTTAATCAGAATCACTTCTTTGATGACATGGCTGTATGATCAATACTGTTGAACATGAGTTTGAATGTGATTGGTTTGATCTTAGTGCAGTCACATGACCCATTATAAAAGGGTGTGGATACTTATGCAACCAAATGTTCACTTTTTGTCTCTACCTCTAAAATGTTTGTTTTTCACTTGAATGTTGTTGGTTGCTATATCACATTAAACATAGAAAAAAAAGGACAGTTTGTCTTGGTTTCATTTTTTTACATCATGAAAACCTACCTTTTTAATAGGGGCATGTAAACTTTTTATATCCTCTTTATATAAATATAAAACACACACTAACTGGTTCTCTAGCCATTTCTGGTTTGCAGATGCAGTCACTCTGTAAAACTCTCATTTTTAATATTTCTCTTCTCATTTGTATGCAAATCAAAGCCGTTTCGCTCTGAAATGTGATTTTTACTCATTAAAGAACTGGTTAAAGCTGAAATTCTCGTGTTTTCAGTAGCAATGTTCTGAAAGTGGATATTGGATTTAAAAGCCTTCAGGCGAAACCTGATGAGATTCCACGCTATAGCACAGAAAATTCAAATTACACCTTTTTTGTCATCTCTCTCTCTCTCTCTCTCTCTCTCTCTCTCTCACACACACACACACACACACACACACACACACTTCATCATGCCCACTCATTCCACATCCAGTGATTGAACAGGACATCGGCTCAATAACCAGCCATTTTGTGTCTCTCTGCGCACGCATCGACTCCAATCTGTCCTCATGATGCCTGAGTGTTCTTCAGGAATAACGTTTAAAAAGAAACACTCAGAGTTCAGTGCTCTCATCTCAGGCCTCCTAAAAGATCTCCAAATATATCTACTGAACTACAGCGTGAACATGTCTCCAAAAAGGCCACGCGCTGATGTTACTGTAGCCAATCAGAGTGACGGCCCCGCCCCTCCACGTGTCACTGTAACCAATTAGAGCATGGAAGGAAAAAGAGAGAGAGAATGAAAGTGGGATATAGGGAAGAAAGTGAGAGAAAGAGAAAGGAGAGGAAAAGTAAGGAAGTGTAGAGTGAGAGAATGTGCAGGTACACACAGGGTTTTCCTGTGTGTGTGTGTGTGAGTGTGTGTGTGTGTGTGTGTGTGTGAGTGTGTGTGTGTGTGTGTCAGTCTGTCTGTCTATCTCTCTTTACCTCACAGTCTATGTACAATCCCCTCCAAAAGTATTGGAACAGCAAACCAAGTTTATAGTTTTTGCTATAGACAGAAGACATGTTGGTTTGAGATTAAAAGATTATATATATATAATCTATATATATATATAGAATATATGATTCTACAGATCAAAATTTCAGCTTTCATTTCCTGATATTTATATCTAGATGTGTTAAAAAGCTTAGAATGTGGCATCTTTGCTGACAGACCTCCAAATTTTTAGGTGAGCAAAAGTATTGGAACAGATGGTCTTAAAGTTAATGACACTTGATATTTGATTGCATATCCCTTTGCTTGCAATAACTGCATCAAGCTGGCGACCCACTGACGTCACTAAACTGCCTTCATTTGTGATGATTTTCCAGACTTGAAGTGTAGCTTCTTTCAGATGTTGTCTGCTGATTGACTCGGTCAGTCTAAACCTTCACCTCCCCCTGATGAAGTCCTTTGTCATGTTGGCGGTGTGTTTTGGGTCGTTGTGTTGCTGCAGGATGAAGTTCCTCCCAGTTCGAGTGAAGGCATTTCTCTGTAAACTGGCAGCCAGAATGTTTCTGTAGACTTCCTGCTGCTACCATCATGAGCTCCATCATCAGTAAAGATTAGTGAGAACGTTCCAGAAGCAGCCATGCAAGCCCAAGCCATGACACTCCCTCCACCATGCTCCAGCCATGAGCTCGTATGTTCTGGACCCTCAGCAGATCCTTTCTTTCTCCACACTTTGGCCTTTCCATCACTTTGGTAGAGGTTCATCTCGGTTCCAGAGCTTGGAAGTTGTTGGTGATGTCGCTCACTCTTGTTTTTGAGGTTTTTCTTCACAGCTCTCACAATGTTTCTGTCATTAGCTGCTATTGTTTTCCTCGGCCGACCTGTTCCATGTCTGTTGTTAGCTGTTAGCATGTTGTTAGTGCACCAGTGGGTTTTTTCTTTTTCAGAACATTACAAATTGTTGTATTTGCGATACCCAGTGCTTCTGCAGTGGCTCTGATCAAGTTTCCCCTTTTCTCAGCTTCAGAATGGTTTGCTTTTCTCCCATAGACAGCTCTCTGGTCTTCATGTAGGTTTATCCTTTTAAATCACAAATTTAGTCTTCACAGGTGAAACCCAGGACTCAGACCAACAGTAGACATTCAGAGCTATTAAGTGTTTAAAAAGGGAATCTAACAGAACACACCTGGGCAACAAGAAACCTGTCAGTCACATGTGCCAATATTTTTGATCACTTGACACATGGACGGCTTCAGACAAAAGGTGCCATGTTCTAAGTTGTTTAACACATCTAGATTTAATTATCAGCAAATGAAAGTTGAAATTCTAATCTATCATATTGTAAATTCATCCTTTGATCTTAAGTGTGCAATAAAACAGCAGAACTGGCCTTTTCATTCCAATACCTTCAGGGGGGACTTTATATCTTTGCCTTTCTCTTTCTAGCTTATAGTCTTTGTCTGTCTGTCTGTCTCTCTATCTCAAAGTCTATCATTGTCTCTACCTCAGTCTATCTGTATCCCTCTCTCCCTCTATAGCTCAGTCTCTATCTCTCTCTATAGTCTACCTCTCTATCTCATATGTTTCTCCGTCTCTGTCTTTCCATTTTTAATGGTTTATACCTAATACATACATTTAGCAGTCTACCCTTCCTTCCATCTCTCTCTCTCTCTCTCTCTCTCTCTCTCTCTCTACTGCACCATTTATATGGTATAAAGATGGCCGTTATAGCAACACTGAGCTCATTGGCTAAAACAGGAGGCTATTTTCAGACTGGCTTAATGGAACAATAATGTCATTCCTCCCTCTAATCTCTCTCTCTCTCTCTCCCTCTCTCTCTCTCCCTCTCTCTCCACATTCCTCTCTTTAGGAGGCATTTTACAGTTGCCTTTGTTTGCATGTTCTTTTCTTGTTGTCTCTCTCATTAGGTTCATTGTCATCATTAAAAACTCACTCTCTCTCTCTCTCTCTCTCACACACACACACACACACACACACAAACCAATGTTCCCTGCTGGCCACTAGCCTGTAGTTAACACTTGTGTACCTAGCATTGAGATTTATAGTGTAGTATCATGTACATGTATAATGTAGTATTGGTTCTGTTCCAATCAGAATGAAGCTCCCTAGGTAGGCAGCATGTTTAGGTAGCATTAGTGCTCTTCATTTAAAAGACAGACCCTCCTGAGCTCCGTATTTTTGCCAGTTTTGAAGCAGCACTGCGTGTGTCCTTATCAGTGTAGTACAGTCCTATAATTCTGTCTCTAAAAGGTCACCATGTGGTTCTTCAGCTCTTTCTGACTGAAGATGTTCTTCATTTAAGAAAAAACTTTTTAACATTTTTTGGAAACCTTCTGTGTACAGGACGTGTCCCGGCTCACCATGGCTATACTTTTCCTTAAAATAAAATCAGTAAATGCTTTAAAATCTCAAATTTGTTACCTAAAAATATTCATCTCATTGAAATACTTGGAATATTGCATGAGTCACATGGATGCTAGTTAGCCATATTTCATTTATCTGCTAGTTACTATGCAGGAAAACAAACCTCAACCCTGTTACCTTCAACCCTGTTAGACAATTTAGAGCAAAATGAAGCAAATAAGCCGTGTAAAGAAAGACAGCTTGTTACCTGAGATGGATGTTTTCTCAGATTCAGTGTCTGTTCTCTAATCCTGTCTGTTTCATCCTAAATGAGTCTGGAGTAAACGTTTTCTGTTTCTCAGCGCAGAGAGGCTCGTGTCTGGGATGGATGGATGGATATAAGATAATAAACAGATAGAGGATGGGTGGAAAGAAAACAGATGGATAAAAGATGGATTCATGGGTAGAAGATGAATGGATGGATGGATGGAAAAATGATGTATAGAAGATGAATACATAGATATAAAATAGATGGACAGTAGGTAGAGAGAAGATGGAAGTGTACATAGAAGATAGATCAGTGAGTAAACAGTGGATAGATGAATGGATAGATAGAAAATGGATGGATGGATGGATGATGTTTGGCTGGCTGGCTGAATGGATAGATGAACACAAGATAGATTGGTGGATTACGGACAGGAGATGGATGGATGGATGGATCGATGGAAAAACATGTATAGAAGATGAATTTATAGATAGAAGATAGATGGACAGTGGATAGTGAGAAGATGGATGAATGGGCACATAGAACATGGATGGATAGAAGACAGACGAATGGACAGATGGATGGAAAGATAGATAGGAGACAGTTTGACAGGTGGAAGGATAGACAGAGGATAGATAGATAAATAGTAGATGTGGAGAAGGCAGAGAGATGGATGGAGAGATAGAAATAAGAGATAGATGAAGGAGTAGATGTATGGATGAGTGGATAGGTAGATGTATGGGTAGATTGCATGAGAGATGAAAGTAATATATATATATATAGGGAGAGAGGAGATGCATGGATAGAAAAGATTTGGGTAAATGGCAGACGAATGGATGGATGGACAGAAAAAAAGATGAATAAAAGATGGATGGCTGGACAGATGCATGGATAGAAGATAAACTTGATAATTAGATGATGGATGAATGGGGAAGATAGATAAAAGGTAGATGGATGGATAGATGATGGATAGATAGAAGAGAAGACGGATGGACAGATAAAAGATGTGTAATTTGTAAGAGTTAGAAGCACTTCTGTTCACTGCAGGTGTGGAGTCTCACCACAGCTCAGTTAAACGCTGTAACGTAACCTGTAGAGAGAAGCGACTCAGATGAAATAAAAACAAAATGAGGAAATAAATAAACTCGAATAAAATAGAGAACTACAGCAGGGGGACGTGTTCATTAGCGTGTTTGTGTTTATGGGCTCGGTGTTTTTCTGCACTGATTCTCCCTCCGCTCCTCAATCAGCCATCTGCTCAGTGGTATTAAAGGTCAAGCCATGAATTGATGCAAAACTGAAAAAAGAGGAAATGATGGCACAACACACACACACACACACACACACACACACACACACACACACACACACACACACACCTGGACCTAGCTCATCTTGTGCTATGGAAACAAATCAATTAGAGGTTCAGCGATTAAGCCGGACAAAGACGGATTTCATGCGTCACGCTTCAGTGCAGGAGTTTATACAGTAACCACAGCAGCAAATAAAGAACGCAAACACACACACACACTCACTCACACACTCACACACACACTCACTCACACACACACACACCTGTAAAACTCATTCATTATTCGTCCATCAGCACTATTTGTATAGCAACTGATTTTTACTTCTGCTGCTTCCTCTTTCTCTCTACGTTTTACCAAAACAGACAAAACCTCCAACAGCACGTCGCTGACTGTTTTATTCCCCTTATACAGCTCCGTGTTCCCAGCCATTACAATGTTCATTTGTTTATCTGTTTATAGTTACAGTTAATGTTCTGTGAAACAGGCTAGCTCCTTTTGTCTCTTCCGTTATAGCAGCTATAAACAGTCGTTCCCTCACCAGCACGTTAGTGAGAAAGCGCAGTGAACACGTCCCTGTGAATGAGCCGTTACTATAGAAACCATAACGAATTATAACGAGTGCGATAAGCAACAAATTGAACCTCCAGTGCAAAAACTAGAGAAGAGAACTTTACACTTAAAATAAGTGTTAGCATTGTTAGCTAAAGTACTTCTTTAGTTGGGATTCGCTTTTTTTAGTTAAATGTTTATGCGTGAATAATGTAGCATAACAATGTCTGATGTAATTGTGATCAGTTCCTATGGGATAAGTGATCTCTGAATGAATTCATCAAAATCCGCTTGTTTTAATGTAGTTTATTATTAATGTTCTGCAGTAAAATTCTGTGTATCCTGTTTGGAGGCCTGTGGGTTGTTTTGTTTGATTGTTTTTTTGTCTTGTTTTTAGAAGGCTGTTAAAAATAGTCACGTGACTGCTTTGAGAAAAATGAGTCTATCTGGAAATCTGGAGCAGAAATAATAGAAATGTCAGAAGAGATGAAGAGATGATAACACAGAGCTGATGGTTTTTATCTGTGACTGATTACAGTCCACCTCATGGGCGTAATAAAAAGTGTGTTCAGAGCTCCCCCTGCTGGTCAATCACTGTTACTACTCCCTCTCTCCCTCTCTCTTTCCCTCTCCCTCCCTCTCTCTCTCTCCTTGTCTTTCTCTGTCTCTCTGTCTCTCCCTCACTCTCTCTCCTCTC
>JAQQZU010000003.1:626431-637083 GCA_030068025.1 Parauchenoglanis punctatus | reverse complement strand
CACTCACAATCTCACTTGCTCGCTCACTCACTCACTCACTCACTCACTCAATCACTCACACACACACACACACACACACACACACACACACACACACAGTAATGTAAACTGCAGTAAAATACTAACACATTTAAGTGTTTTGTAATGGATAAGAGTTTACCATTTTTAGTGCAACAACAAGACCCTGTGTGTGTGTGTGTGTGTGTGTGTGTGTGTGTGTGTGAGTGTGTGTAAGGTGGCAGGTGTCTGGGACGTCTGTGTACTCAGGGCTCTATGTTTTAGCCCTCTGTATTATTTAAAGAGCTCTCAGTATTGTCCATGTATCAGTGTGTCATGTTCAGCGTCACACGCGTGTTTACATATGTCATGTTAACCAGCAAAAATAAATCCTGTGTAAATAACACCAGGACACACCCACACCCCCCACCCCACCCCCCCACACCCCCCCAACCCCCCACACACACCACCTAAATACACATAAGACACTTCGTCTCGTCAGACCTAATGAGCACCATTTTGCTGATTCATTCCATCGCTAGATGCTAACCTTAGCTAGCTTATAGCCTGTCTAAAAAGTGCTCACTGTTGTTTTGCTAACTGTTCTGTTATCTCTGTAGTGTTTTGGCTTCAGGTTAAATTTCTAGCGAGTGTGCTAACTGGTTAATTCATCAAAATGCTATAGCATGCTAATTGGCTAGTTTGCTCCAAATCAAGTAAACATGCAGGTACCAGTGTGTTTATTGGTTTATTTAATTCCCTAAATAGCTACCTTGCTAAGTGAGTAGTGATTTAACTTACTAGTGGAATTGTTAATTAGTTAGTGTGCTACTGTTAAAGTTTTGGTTAATAATATTTGAATTTTCTTCTGTAAAATGCTAATGGTAGCTACGTCACTGGCTGCTTAGTAAGTGTTAACTCATGATTGTTTAAATGTGCTGGTTTACTAACTAGCTAGCATGCTAATTGGCTAGTTTCCTTACTCAGCATGCTTAACTTGTTAGCTTGCCATTTTGCTGTTTTTAAAAAAGTTTTTTAAAAAGTCAAGATTTAGAAAATAAGTGCTGTTTTGCTAATTCACGAGCGCTCTAAATGACTGCGTTGTTATCCGTGTTTGTGCAGTGCTGGATTAATAACTACCAAGAATGTTAACTTTAAATTACTAACTAGCAGGCATACTAGCTGGCTAGCTTCCTAACTCAATAGGGTGCTAACAAGTTAACATGCTAATTTTCTGTTTTGCCAATGAATAATGATTTAACTTTCTTGTTGGTTCTGTTTTTGGTTGTTGGTAATCTTCTAATGCTGAATGCTAACATTAGCTAAGTTAAAAGCTAACTGCCTAAAAAGAGGTAATTGACTGTTTTGCTAACTCACTAGTGTTCTAACTGTGACCTCTGCGGTGTTGTGGCTGGTTTAAAATGTGGCTAGTGTGCTAAATGTTAACATTTTGGTGATTGTTGCTATTTTGCTGCTAAATGCTAACACTAGCCAAGTTAGCTCTCTGGATTAAGTGCTGTTTTGAAAGCTGATATTAGCATTAGGTAAAGGTTTGCTAGTAAAAACACCATGTTTGCTGTCAGTACATAATTGTGAAGTTGCTGAATGTAAACTCAGCCTTTTGCTAATGTTAGCTAGCGAAAATTTTGTTTTCAATTTCAAAAGATCCCTTTACTTCATGCTAGTTTCATGAGTAACATCTAATTAGCTTTTCAAATAAAAAGCATGTGTTTGAGTGCTCACTCTTCAGTTTTGTCTTGCGTGGTTTTAAAAATCTGAACTTAAGACTAGCAGTGAACGCTTACAGGAAAGACGCTAATTGTTTGCGGATGAGGAGTTATTAGCACTCGGTCGGAGAAGACGCAGCCTGGATTTCATCAGAAACAGAAATAAAAGCATTAGCTGATGCTAATATTTCCTGGAGATTACCGCTAACGGAGCACTGAGACCTTCCTGAGCTCCGCAGCCGAGACGCTTCGAGGAAAAGCGTGAAACTGAATCCAGTCTCGCTTTAAACCAAGCGGAAGGCTCAGGGGTTTGAGCTCACAACCTCCTGCTCACTGAGAAACGTCTTCACGTTGGTCCCGCACGTCGTACACGTTAAACTGTTCTCACGTAACGTTTACTATCATTTTACTGGCATTTAATAAGAATGAATAGTCAGTGCTGTGAGGAGGAGTTTATACCTGTCAGATTTAATTATTCACATTAACTGATTAAAGCTCTCGTTTCATTTAAACTGACAGCTTGAAATCCGTTCTGTGGAAAAATACTCTCTTTTATTAAGACTGACTTTTAGAAGTTTCCTGTTTTGGACCCGGTGTGGGGTTTTTGGGCGAGTCCTGTTCTCCAACATGCGTGTTTTATTTTTAGTCACAGTGTTTGTTTGTTCGTTTGTTGCACAAGTCCTTTGACATGGTGGGTTTTTATAATTGAATGTATTTTTTTAGTTTTTTGTTTGCTTGTTTTACATTTTCTGGACACAAGCTATTTTTTTGTTGAGTTTTGAGGAGAAAAGGTGAGGGGTTTTTGTATGCAGGTTTTTATTTAGTTTTTGGTTTTTAAATCCAAACTGTCGTGCCATCAGCGTTTTCCTTTTTTATTCGCTTGTTTGTTTTGAGGATTTTTCTTTAACCCAAGCTGGGATACTTTTTGGAGACAAAATATTTTTTTTTATATTTGGACACAAGTTCTTGTCCTTTTTACAACAGCTTTTAGCAGTGATGTTTCACAGGTTTATATTTTTATTATTATAACACCATTTGTCCCAATGCCTAATTAATATTCTAAACTGTGTGTGTGTGTGTGTGTGTGTGTGTGTGACTGACTTCCATGGGAAAGGCCTTGAAGTTAACGGTGTGCTCGGAGCCTCTCTGGTTCTCTTTGCCCCAGTGGAACCGAACTTCATGCAGCTCGAACTCGTGGTCACTGGGCAGAGGACCTCCAGTCACCACTGCAGCCGGAACACCAGGGAGAGAGACGGAGGAAAAACATGATTAAAGTGGTGGTGTTGTTGTCGTTGTCGTTTTAACCAGAATGCTAAAATATCTGGGATGAAACTGAACCAGGCAGCTGAGTTAAAGTCGGCTCGGTGAACTGACTTCCTGTTCCGTCACTGCTGGTGCATGTTGGGTACCTGACTTGGACTTGAGCATGATCCTGACGGTGTGTCCGTCGTTGATGACCTCACAGTCTCGACACACCACGTAGTTGTGCGTTAAACCGACTTCCAGCAGTCTGGGGTCGTAACGAGCCTCTCTCGAGTTCAGGTTTATGGGAGACTGATTCTCTCCGTTCGCTTCCGGGAACAGCAGACCCCACTCCACACCTACACACACACACGCGCACACACGCACACACGCACACACGCACACACGCACACACGCACACACACACACACGCACACACACGCACTATTCATATATGTTTTTGTGAAACTTCCTGTTCTCACTTACGTTATAGAGCTATAAACAGTCTTTCTCTATTCACAGTTTATTTTCTTTCTCTCTCGAAAATAACAAGACACAAAAAATGAAGCTCGTAATTCTTTGTAACCAACAAACAAAAAAAAGCCTATCTGGAATTAAACTTTCTTTTGTTTAATAAAAAAACAAACTTTTGCAGCATTAAAAGTTCTACACAAACAAAATTGTAATGAAATTGAACTCCTGGAGATCCTGAAGATATTCCAGCTTTACCGCAGCGCTGACACTGGAGACTCCTTCATTCAGGACACACACACACACACACACACACACACACACACACACACCTTAATTTAAGTACTATAATTAGACCACAAACACAATGTTACCACCACAGATAAAGCTACAGACTAAAGCAACTAAAGCGAGTGAATGAAAAGATTAACTTTTCTTCTCCCTTGAAAAGGTCAGTTCTCTGGTCAGACTGAGTAACATAAACGTTTAGAGTAATCAGACTCGGATCAGACCTGTCTCGAGCAGATTAACATCAGTGCTGAGCGCTGTAGTTTCCCTCTCAGGGACAAATACGCCCTCAGAACCACAAACGACCTTCAGGGAAAAAAACAAAGCGTCTGGTAGAAGGCCACGGCACAGAGAACGAGGTCAGGGAAGAGTTACAGAGCCGAGTTACTCCACCACTAATCAGACACCAAGGCAGGAGTCACACGCACCGTCCTCACTCGCTCCAACACCAGCCAGTTGTTATTATTATTATTATTATTATTAAATGCAAATGAAGAATCTGATTAAAGACTGTTAATCAGCAGATATGATAAACAGCACAGAAACCTGCAAAGTGTCTGTTTTAGGTAAAAATGTAGACACTCGAAAAGTTTCCTTTCCTCCTGTTGTAGGAAAAAGAAACAGACAGCACTGACAGTCAGAACGTCTGCGTGTAGATTGGTCTGGTGTCTCGTGTCTGTTCTGATGGCTCAGGAGAGAAAACAGCCATCTTAATCACCTTTTAATTACTAACATTAATTATTGAATAATTATATATATTATATGAATAATTATATTATCCACAATGAGTTGGAGCTGACGCTTTGTTTCAGGTCTATTGGATGTTTTTTAGGGGAAAAACAGAATCGAGCAAGTTTTTTCTTTCAGCCTAAAAAAGTGCCGTTTGGTTTGATTTTTTTGCTCAGATCGGATTTGCCCATCCTGACGGGTCACATTATAATTACAGTTTCCTGCGTCCACTGAAACGTCACGCATGCACACACCGACACGTTCTCGCACGTGGTGATAAAACCGACAAAATGGACGTTAGTCCCTAATGTACGCGTCTCATTTTGCTCTGCAGGACAAACAGTTTCTCAGCTGTGGCTCTGCTCTAGTGGTGTTTTGCTGCTGGTGTTCTGATGACTTGAAAAAATGCTACCGTAGTGAGAACAAACTGGATCTTAGCCACATCCATTAACCCTAAGACTTAAAGCTTAACGTTAACCCTAAAATCTTAACCTGAGACCTAACACGTAACCGCACGTGTATCTCAACAGGGAGCATAAATCTCCAGAACAGCGTGCTGCTGATGACGACACGCTCAGCGCATGCGTACAGGCACAAACACACACGACTCCCATCTGAGCTTCTCGTTCAGGTCACATGACCACGGATCGGATACGTATCGGATTTAGGACCGCGTACGGAAGTGACTGAGATCTGATTTGAAAAGATCAGCTCTGTCTCACATTAAAGCTAAACTCAGGCAGTGTGAACGCAGCCCAAGAGCGCGGTGTGTTTGGTGTTTGGGCTGTTTAGGTGCAGTTCTGCAGTGAAACAGCCAACATGTAAAGCCATGTAGTGAATCTGATCAGAAGTCTGAGGACAGTAATGAAACCACGGCTGTGCTCAGTGTCAGAGGCTTCACTAAAGGAGCAGTGGCTAATAAAAGGTCGAGGAAAATAATCCAGGAATAATCAGATTCCCAAGTTCACACGTCCTTCTGTCCCCTATGGGTCATGTGATCTCATCTCTGCTGCTTCCAGCCAATAGGAGCTCCATGAACTGGATTTAGATCCGTGAAGAACGACGGCTTTCTTATCTGTGCGTTTAATGAGGAAGCTAAATAAAGATTCTCAGAGTCCCATTGCTATTAACGTTGACGTTCCTGTAAGACTGAAACTCTCCTCCGGGGGATTTCACCATGTTCTCATTTCTGCTGTGCGGCTTTGTCCCTTGTGCTCACTTGTTCTTGTTCTGTAAATTTACTGACCGAGTTCTGAAGAACAGAGGGTAAATCCTCCTCGGCTGATCAAACAAACCACATTAAAACCAATTCACAAAACTCATTTTAAAGACATTATGAAGTCAGACTCTACCTTCTGCTCACTAGCTCCAAACCAACCCTCATTAATTGCCCTTCTGTGCAGGGAGGCTTCACACGCGGAACACCGGCGCTCCTGCCATCGCTGTGGATCATCAGCGCCAGCGGTACCAGCTAGCTTATTTAGGTTGTTATGCAGATTTGCACCAAGTAATAAACATTTTAAAAAAAGGAGGAAGTTAGCAGCGTAACATCAGTTCCACCGATTTACACTGCTAACTGCACCAAAACAAAACAATTCTTCAATTCACTTTTAACACAAACGCAAATTTCTAGCATGATTGTAGTTGTAGCACAAAAGTATTAGCACCCCCCCCCCCTTTTTATTTTTTATATTTACTCAAGGTCTGTGATTTCTGCAATAATATTTCATTGAAATTTTGAATTGAAAAAATTTTAGGTTTCCAAAAGTAAAAGAAGAAGAAAAGACAAAAAAAGAAACAAAAAGACATGTTTGTATGTTTTTGGATTTTAAATCCAAGAAAAAGAAAATCTTCATGTTTAAAATCATTGCAATGGCTTCTGATTAACAGACCAGATTTATTTCTCTTTTTTAATTGTGTTTTTATGTAATGAATGCTAATGCTCTATATTCTGTCTTGACATATCAATATATTTCCAGAATATATATGCATTTTTGTCTTTTTTAAACACTGTTTAGTAATAGTAATAAATGCACCAGAAGCAGAGAAATTCAAAAGCTTAGAGGAATAAATGACCAAACTATTTAAATAAATATTGAATAACTATAAATAACTGATGAAAGTAAATAAATAATTGATTTGATTCACTAATGGACCAGTGGCATGTTACACATTACAGTCATCCACAATCCACTAGCTGTTTTGTTAATGTGGAGCAGTTTATAGATAAAACCATGACATTCTGACGTGACCACAGAACCGAAAGCGCCGCCTCAGAACCACCACGCAGGAGAACCCTGATTTACAGCCACCAGCCAACTGCAAAAAAAAGTCAAATGCTTTAATTTATTACAGTTTCCTGTTCTGTACAGTCAGGCGTTAGACATAGAAACCTTTCATTTTTATTATTTATGACCAAATCTTAGTTTTACAAAGTTTTTCTTCACACTGCAGTGTGGGGTGCGTGCTCAGGGTCCAGACAGAACCTCAGCAGAAATAAAGCAAAGTGACAGACAGCACAAATTTCACCGACTTTCACTTTTGGTCTGCAGGAGGAAACGGTGGCCTCTCTCTCTCACACACACGCGCACACACACACACGGTGTGAAACACAGCGAACGTGAAGTTCTGCATTCTAATTGGTCAGAAAAGGTGTTGATTAGTTTTCTATAACAGCAGCTCTGAGAGTAGTGCAGCCTCACATCACAACTTTATACAGAATTAATGCAATCTATAATACATTAGCGTTTCTATAGCAACAGCTCAAGGAGGTGTGTGTGTCCAGTGTGAGTAAGAGGAAAAGGCGGAACTGTAAGGGTTCCACTTCTTCAGCACAGAGGAGTTACACTGAACTGCACTTTCTCACTCACATCACACGCTGCCATTATTTTTGAGAGAATAAAGAGCAGCTGGTGAGGGAACGACTGTTTATAGCTGCTATAACATGAGCGAGAACAGGAACTACCTTGTCTCACAGAATATTAAATGTAACTAAAGAGCTAAAAATATGTTCTTTAATAAATTAAAGTAGCAGTGGGTGAGTTGCTGTGGTGTAAAGAGGAATAAAACACTGTGCTGTCGGAGGAAAATAATCACCTTCAGTGTGATAACTAACTTATTTATTCCTCACACACACACACACACACTATCAACTGTTTCAAGCCAAACTCTCCTCCTGTAAATGAAAATGCTCGCCTCGCACTGTGGTGTGTTTGCACACAGTAGGTCATGCTATAGTGTGTGTGTGTGTGTGTGTGTGAGTGAGAGAGAGAGAGAGAGAAGGATGTTGTTCAGGTACTGCAAATAGGACAGTGTGTTTAACTTGCTGATAAAGGAAACCATCCTGTTTACACACCGGCCAAGCCACGTACTGACGCCGGACACCAGACGTTACGGCCTCACGTCGCTCACGTTTTTCACGCCAGTGAAACGACTCCTCGGTCGCAGCGACGGCTCGGTCTGCCGTGATTCCTAAACATTATGCATCTAGAGAAATATATTCACTCTGTCTAGTTCAGCGACGGGAGGACGGGATGCGCCAGTCCATAATAAGAAAGTCTTCTGTCCTTATTCTGCTTTCTAAATGGGACAGGCTTCATCTGGGGAGTGTGAGAATGTCCCCTACGTAGGCAGCCTGCACGCGAGTCCGGAAATAGAATATTAAATACAATATGCAATATGGACAATGGATGAAGGAGCTTTAAAATAAAAGCACAATATAGTAGGACATGAAATAAGGAATAAAAGAGTCGGGGTGTGCGGTTATGGGGAATTAATCCACAGCCTGAGAGGAAGCGGAGTCACGCTCATCTCCATGACGACAACGATTTTAATATAAAACTGTAAAGTTCCTTCCAGAAATAAACGTCTCCTTTACATCGTCCCTGTGAAGGAGCTGTTGCTATGGCAACGTAACCTATTAATAAAACCTGCGCTACTGTTCGAGCTGCTGCTACAGAAAACTAATCAACGCCAATCAGAAGGCAGAACTCAACATCACTAAACGGTACGCTTTCAAGAAGGAGAAAGAGGGAAAATGAACGCAAGGCAACGGGAAGGTGGGGGTTCTTCTCTCCCGCTCTCCTTCCTTCCTTCCTTTCTTTTTTTTTCTTTGTTACTTCTACATGTTCAGAAAGCTGAACTTTTCTTAAGAAATACTTTGCAGGCGCACACACACACACACACACACACACACACACACACACACCCAATAAGAGAGCATTGTGTTCAGCAGTAGCTCAGTGACTTTCTAACTACAATAAGGTGTGTGTTCAGAGTCGCCTCTCATCTTTCACGCAGAGATAAACGAGTGCAGATCTGTCGCTCGGCTCGTTACCTTCCTCGTAGCCCCAGTTCAGCTCTTCTTTCCCAGGTAAGGAATCTGACTCCTCCATCACAGGGTCTGCCATACCGACGTCTCTCCCTTCCTCTGGCTGTGCTCCAAATCAAGCCTGTGTGTGTGTGTGTGTGTGTGTGTGTGTGTGTGTGTGTGTGTGTGTCACTTCAGAGCCATAAAACCAGAAAAAGAAAATCCTAAAAAACTTCAAAAGAATCACAGCCAAAGCGCTTTCAGTCTCTTCTCCTTCCTTCTGTCCCTCCTTCACTTGTTCCCTTGGTCACTCGTCTCCTTTCTCCCCAACACACACACACACACACACACACACACACACACACACACACACACACGTTTCCTCTTTCAGGTGACTCAAGGCTGCAGGACGACCTCCTCTCTCTGCTCCATACCATACACCAGATCACAGCTCCTTTGCTCCGACTGAGGGACAGCAGACTATTACACACTCACACACACACACACACACACACACTCACACTTACTCTGATTGGCTGTAGGCGGTGACTCTCAGATCTCTGTAGCAGCACGTTAAAAACAGCTGAGCAGCTCAAACTGGTTAGCAGTCCAACCACGAGCGCGCGCTCACACAAACACACACAAGAACACACACAGGGGAAATGGGTGAGGTTATAAAACACCCAGTGAGAAAAGAAAAGCCTGAGAAAAAGGCAAAAGGAAAGGAAAAAATGAAAGACAAGAAAAGAAGAAAAAAAGAGGCACAAATGTAAAAAGTTAAGTTAAAATACAACACCAACACCACAGAGCAATGGCAGAAAAATAAAAAAGAAATCAGTGACAGAAAAAAATAAAAGAGCTGCTGGTGAAATAATCGAGAAAAAAAGTATTAGAGAAGGAGAAAAGAAGGTAAACAATAAGACAAAGACAAGAAGACAACAGAGGCAAAAGAAGAGAAAAATAAAAGGTCAGAGAGGAGAGGGGATGAGGATGTTGGCTCTGTGGAGGGATTTTACAGCATGAAGGACGAGGGGGTTTCTGGATTCATCGTAATACAAACGGTGTGTGTGAGTGTGTGTGTGTGTGCGCGAGTTTGAGTGAGTGTGTGTGTGTGTGTGTGAGTGAGTGAGTGAGTGAGTGAGTGAGTGAGTGAGTGAGTGAGTGAGAGTGTGTGTGAGTGTGTGTGTGTATGTGAGTGTGTGTGTGTGTATGTGTGTGAGTTTGAGTTGTACGCTCCCACTGAGTCATCTGCACTCTTTAAATTCAAAGTAATATCATCTTTCTCAAACACACACAAAATCTGGGTCAGAGTTTGAAACTCAAACCTGTACACAGACAGGATGTGATGTCATAACCACAATTACAGCGGAACCAGGTTAGGGTTTGTCCTCAGGGCGTGGCCTTAACGACAGATAACCACCAGATAACCGGTTACACCACCGAGAGCAGCCTGAGAACTGCAGACTGTACCTTTATTACACAGTTCAGCTACCACACACACACACACACACACACAGAGACAATCACTAACCTCAGCTGTCTGTTAAACACCTGCCTCACACACACAGTTAATATGGCTCCTAAAAATAAAATAAAGTAAAAAAGCTTGATAAACAAAAACAAAGACAGACTGAAGAAAAAATATAGAAACAAAAAGATGAAGATGTGCTGTGTGGATAAAGGGGCGGGGGAGGGTCACCAGAGGAGAGGGGCAGGGCCACCAGAGGAGAGGGGCAGGGCCACCAGAGGAGAGGGGCGGGGCCACCAGAGGAGAGGGGCATGGCAGGGCCGGGCCACCAGAGGAGAGGGGCGGGGCAGGGCCACCAGAGGGACGGGGCAGGGCCACCAGAGGGACGGGGCGGGGCAGGGCCACCAGAGGGGCGGGGGAG
>JAQQZU010000003.1:577504-597581 GCA_030068025.1 Parauchenoglanis punctatus | reverse complement strand
TTTGCAAGAAAGTGTGAAGAAAGCACGAGTCAGAAAACACACACACACACACACACACACACACACACACACACACATTTTATCTCTATTATAAAAATTACGCTGAAAAGGGAATTCACAATGTGACGCCTGTCCAGATATCTTTCCAGCTTTTGTGTGATGGAAACAGTCCTTTTTAAGATAATCGTTAATGTTGATAAAGTGTTAAATATTTAAAACCACGTGTGCTGGTGGGTTTTTCCCAAACAGGTAATCCACTGACGCAGAAAGGACTCGGATATTTGACCTGCTTTCAAAAGCTGCGCGAGCTGAACCTCTCCGGCACGAGCGTCGAGGTGAGCCTGCAGGAAGCCACGCGGAGCTCCGTGCCAACTCTCTGCCAAGCAGTCGTCAGGGTCACTGCAAAAAAAAGCGCTCTTAGCAAGTGAAAATATCATGAATATGGGCAGATTTCTTCTTATTTATAAATCTCCTAAATCTCTTACACATTTCAGAAATAAATCAATTTTATATTTTTTAAAAATGAACAAGCCTATTTCAAGCTGGAAATGATGAAAAACAGTTGTGAAAGCAGCAGGTGAAAGCGGAACGTGCGAATAACTATACCGTGATGTTTCCTGCAGTGTTTAAACGTGGCGCTGTTCTAAACACTGTGTGATCTGATCATATTAACCAGTGGAAATGTACCATGATGTAACACTGCTCATGTGTTTAGTTTGAACGTAGTTTTCACTCGATAAAACAGTGAATAATAATTCTCACTCAGGTGGACGCATCGTTGAAGAGCTTCTTCAGGAATAAGATGTCCATGGTCTTGTCAGCATCGCCGCTACAGACGTTCACACACTCGGAGTGTAAAACCGAGGGCTGGGCCGAGGAGGTAACACGTTCAAAATGCGATAATGAGCTCCTCCAGAACGTCTCCAAGCAGGACCAGGACACTGCGCCTCTGCGTTTCCAGCTAATGACCTCAGTTCTGTCGGACACTCACGGTGTCTGTCTGTCTGTCCACAAACCTTCCAAAATTAGCTCAGTCTTAAGTAAAAAACACAACCCTGGCAACCCCAGTTAATGACCATCGTGATTGTGGTATTTTTTTGTTGCGTCATGTTTCCTTGTGACGTGTTTTTCTTGACTTGTTGCTCAGGTGATAAACCAGTGGGAAACGAAAGCTGCAGAATTGCCCAAGAAAGAGCCAAAGCCAAGAACAAACGCGCTCCGGTTCTGTGAGTCGACGCCGCTTCGCTTCTTTATTTATTCACATTTTTCCTGTTTGCTTACGCTGTAGCAGTTACTAGCCTGAAAACACACACAGGAAGAT
Source organism: Parauchenoglanis punctatus (assembly GCA_030068025.1). Lineage (NCBI taxonomy): Eukaryota > Metazoa > Chordata > Actinopteri > Siluriformes > Auchenoglanididae > Parauchenoglanis > Parauchenoglanis punctatus. The sequence goes on along the minus strand of JAQQZU010000003.1, from coordinate 596,260 downwards.
CTTTATTATTACTAATAACCGTGAAAAACTTCTCTCGGATTTAAATATCACAGTGAATGATCGCGTTTGCACAAAAAATAAGCACATGCGCGTGTCCTTTACGTCGTGGTCGCTGTGTGAAGTTCATTTTGCACTGGAGTTTTCGCACAAGTCGAATGTCGCGAACAGAAATCTCACCTGTAATCTGAGGGAAATTATGTGGCAGAAGCTTATTAGAAACTAAAGGTAAAGACTTCCTGTACTGTTCCTGCTTCCTGTTCTGCATTCTGATCGCTCAGAAGGTGTTGATTAATTTAGCTGCTACAATGTGATCGATACAGACGTATAAAAAGTGGATAATGTTCTGCACGGATAAAAAATAATAATTGTTGACGAATCGGTCAGTCGGTCAATCGGCATGCAGTTACAGGAAAACACTAAACAGCACACCGTATCTGACGTACGTGCCGTGTGCTTTATATTGTAGGTGTGAATAATCAGAGTAACGTGACGGTACTGATCTTTTCTCTCACTAGACGGGAAGGAGACGTTTGCGCGCGAGGGCTTACACTCTGCGTGGAGCGATGATTCCCAACGTGGAGAGAAGACCAGCGTTATCCACTTTTATAAACTGGGCCGTCACACTCCGTCTGAACCCGGCGCAGACACACACACGCACCTGAACACACAGTCTGGAAGGAAGAGGAAGTTCTGCACGGAGCAGGAGGAACGCAGGAACACGCCCAAGGCAGCCAAGCGCTCGGCGTCTCCGCCTCCTTTATCAGCTGAGGACCTGGACCTTCTCGACAGCTACTGACCGGCGTCTCTCCGACAACACACACCTACACACAACGCCATGCGACCGTGCGTGTGCTTTATGAGAAACAGCATGACGAGTTTTATAAATAAATAAATCTTGAATAAATCTCTCCACAGGCGATGTTAGTGTGGTCACGTAGAGTTCATCTTCTACTGAGAGACTCCGTATCAGAATCTGCTGAGCTCCTGGGAGCGAGTGACGGTTCTGTGGGTGGGAACACTTTGTGATGAGAAAAATCAGAACTACACCAGCAGCTCATGTGGTACCAGCCACCAGGCCACGGTTCCAGTCTCAGAGCCCAGAGTCTTCCTCATGCTGCTGGTTGATGTGAACACTGACTGAAGCGCTTCACCTGCATCTGCAGCAGTTTATACACCGAGCAGCTGCCACCCGATTGGCTGATTAAATAACTGCATTAATGAGCAGGTGTTCCTAATAAAGTGGACAGTGAGTGTAGGTTCATTAGTTTTACATTTTATTAAAAAAAACTGTTCAATTATTTAATGTGTACAGCATTGAGAATTATTATAAATAAATAATTTTAAAAACACTGAAAATTTCTTTTTTAATTCTGTACAATAAGAACATTTTAAGGATTAAGTGCGAAAAATAGACAAAACCCTGCTTTTAGTCAGTTTTGAATTGAATTCTGTAACAAAATGAATCATAAAAGGATATCATACCTTTAAAAAGTGTATTATATACTAATAGTGTGTTATGACAAGGTATCAATGATTACATCATCTCACCCAGCCCTAAGCCCCGCCCCCTCAGTCATGACGGTGTCTCTCACGCTTTAAGTGAAAGGTCATTTAGGTGTGATTATGCGTTGATTTAGCGCTGTCGTCTATTTTAGTTTTATATTCCTGGGATTTAAGCTTCCCTTTTTAAACCAGAACAGATTTGTGTTTTTGAAGAACAGACGAATCTCTGATGTCAAATCATCAGCTGTCTGATCAGTGATCAGTTCACTCCTGCTAACTCAGTAAGTCATGTATGAAGAACCGGCCCGGGGTTTAGAAACACCCCCTGGGGTAATTTGGTTATTTTATGTTGTCGGTCTCCGTATACTCTTAATAAATGGAATAAAATGGAAAGACCATCTGATCACATGACCTTTTAATAACAACACACCGTTTCTCTCGGAGTGGAGCGTTTATTACAAACTCCACTCCGTTTGGCAAACTTGTATCCAGAACAGTGCAAAAGGAGCAGTGGCTCTCAGCGTGAGCAGCGTTTTTACTCCCTGACAAACAGGAACTGCTCATTAAACCCAACACAACATACGACGTATAAACGTAATTACATCCCTAATGTTAAATCCTGCAGAATGCAGCAGGTACCAACAGCTACGCGAGGTGAGCAGCAGTACATCGCACAGTGTTGTATTATTGCTTACGAACAGAGGAACCCTGATGGCTAAGTGTTAGCATCAGCGTGAGAGACGGCAGATTTGTCCACAAGTACGCTTAGGATCTGCTTCACTGCAGAACTGAATCAAAACCTGCGTCATCGAATATAAACCCAGAAGGTCTTACGAGTCTGACTTCTCTTTGTGCCAGAGCTTGAAACAGTTTCTGCTCAGCTGGAGACAAAGTGGGACGTCACACTCTTTGCACTTCCACCGAGTGCTCAACTTCTTGCCTAAATTCTTACTGCAAAGAATGCAGCATCTGCGTCCGGACGATGTCACCTTACTGATGTCCGAATTCAACATGGCCGCCACCGGAACAGGTACGTGACCACAGCTCTCGTGTTCTTCAGGAGGCTTCTGCGGCATTCCACCGCATAGCTGTGAGATCAGCTCCTCCATAAACGCTTTGTGGCTCACGACGTCGTCCTGTCGCTGTAACGCCAGCTCTTTGTGCAGGACGAAGGCATTGGAGCTCGCGATGTCCAGAAAATGCAGCAACATTTTGCGGTACCATTTGATCGTCTTGTGCTGCGTGGTGTAATATTGGGTCAGCTGGTCGGAAGGGCTCATGGCCTCCATGTGTTTGCGGTAATGCATGACCGGGGATGGGCATGAGACCGTCGCCGTCGTCCACGCCCTGTTTTTACACTTTACCTTGCACTTTATCGTGTCTCCAGTGAAGGCTGCATGGATCGTGGAGCAAACAGAGACTTCTTCCTTGTCCACCCACTTTACAAACACCAGAGGGCCGTCCCTGATCCACCTGATGGTTCCTCTTCCAGACTTCTTGGTCAGAGCATTGGCTGTAGTGCGTGGACAGCCTTTCCTGCGTTCCCGGTACACTCCGCAAGCACCAAAACTTTCAGAGTGCAGATCCATGAAGAGTTTTGGGCTTGTATAGAAATCATCCATGAACACATGGTACCCTGAACCCAAGAAGGTACGATTCACGAGGGACGTCACGGCATCATATGAAAGTCCCCGCCCTGCAGAGTACCGTTCCTTTCCTGTGTAGGCAACAAAATCCACTATGTACCTGTTGCTGGAATCAGTCAGTGTGAACAACCTGAATCCATACTTTGCGGGCTTCACCTTGGTTCTTTCGTCCACCACGAGACTTCTCCGAGGATGATACAGCGATTTACACTCAAGCCGAATTACATCCATCAGAGGCTTCACCAGGAACAATCCATCATCCTCTTCATCCTTATCTGGATCGCTCATGTGTACGTTCCAAGAGATGGTCCTGTACCTGTCCCGTGCCATAACCGCTGCTGGATACGAGAAGGAAAAAATGCTGTTCTGTCGCCAGTAATCACGGATGTGGTCCAGCTTAATGTCAGCCATGTACAGAACTAATCCGAAGTACTTGTAGAACTCCTCTGGGGTCACATCGCTCCATTTGTACTTGCATCCTTTGGCGGCATTTTTGCCGGCCATTTTATTGGTGTTCCTGCACAGCGTGGTCACCGCGTCTGGCGTGAAGAAACGTTTGAACAAGTCTAGAGGCGTGTATTTGTCTGATGAAGCCAGCTGCAGCCCAGGCGATCGTGCAGGCTGGAACCGCATCGTAGGCGGAGCCTCGTCAGCATCTTTTTCTGTTTTCCACGACGTCTCAGCTTCACCTGCAGGCGGAGATGGTGAACGGTGACGTCGCTTCGCTGGTGGTCCAGTAGGATGTGTTTGGTGCTCAGTATCTTCACCTCTGTGAAGCACAATAAAAGATTGTTTGTTCTAGGAAACAGTTGCACGAGGCAAGGACAGTTTGATTTGACAGTAACTGATTAACAATTTGTTATTTTTAACATTACACACATTCAACTGTGCGTCATATTCAGCCAATACGTGAAATGAGACGTGGCTCTGGCTGCGCGTGCACGGCTAAAGAAAGTAAACGACTTCAGTTTCACACCCACAACATGTGGACGAGGAGATTTTTGCTTATTGTTGTGAACGGAATCAGTAAGAGGTAATAAAATTCCCACGCCAGGGGATATGACACTAATATGATATGCTAATAATCCTGGTGAACAATTCAACATGCAACTTAGTCTATGACGTCACATGGCGACCTTCTAAAGCTTGTTTTTCGCTGCCTCCCTAACTGGCAACCCTGCTCATTCAGACAGATAAAAGATGCTTTGCTACTTCTAGTGTGTTCAAGCACGTGTTCAGCGACTAACCAACCTAACTTAGTAACGCTAACTAGCGACTTTAATAACATTAGCTACTTCCCCCTAAACCTTTTCACCACACAGGCCATTTAATACTTTTAAGCACAGCGGGACACTGAATTAGCAAAACCTCTCCAGAAAGCAAAAACAAGAAAACTAATTAAAATGGCGTCATAAAAAAAAAAAAAAGCTCGCGCACAAACTTTCGCACAGGAGCACGCCTTCGAGGAAGCGCGCGCGCGCACACACACCTACACGCGCGCCTTATAAAATGATCACGCTGCACTTACTCATTGTCCTCAGCAGGATCGAGTCTCTCCTCAGGATCAGGATCCTCGTCCTCAGGAGATAATCCGACTCCAGCTTCATCATCACTCTCCTCAGGAATAAGAGGACGTTTCTGCGCCATCTTCCTCAAGCAAACGTGCGCGCGCTGCTGAGCACTCGTGCACTGTGGGCGTTTCCCAGCACGCGGCAGGTCTGTTGCCTGGTCTGTTCAGGGCAAGAGCGGCTGTTTGCATGCGCAAAAGCTCTTTATAGGATTTATTTGCATGTTCATTGCACCGTCATTTCGAAACGTGTAACATGAAGCAGGGAGGCTTTCTAAATACACCTAGACTAGATTAAAATAATAATTAGGAATTATAAAGTTAAAACAACTAGTTTAATTTCTTACAAATTAAAGTACTTTAATTTGTAAGAAATTAAAGGAGGAAAAATAAATCAGTACATTTTCCAGTTTTGGAGATCCAGAACTGATCAAGCAGCCTTTTTTGTAATTATTACTAAAATTTAAAGACCTCTGATATCTCAAAAGTGTACTGAAATAATTTATAACAATATTGATATTATATATTACACAACTCTATTTATAATGTGTCTGGATAGATAGATGGATGGATGGATGGATGGATAGATGGCTGGATGGATGGTGTGCCGCAAACGCAGCATTTAACACAAAAATGATGGACTCTGTGAGACGTATTCCTCATTTTGGCATTCCGGTGTGAATGAAAGCAGCAGTTAAATACGTTGTCTGCACACACACTCGTGTCCATGTCACAGTAGATGATCCCGAGTGATCAATTGAACTAAAAACCAGGTCACGTGGCAGGTTAACAATCAGTAACTAAGAAAGTAAACCACTGAAATAAACGTACAAACCCCGGTTTTTGTCAGAGCAATCTCCACACTCGTTCACGTTGTTATATTTCTTGGATTTCCACACCGAAAGATCAGGTTACTCGGCTGGTTGTTTGGTAGATCACCTGGAACGAGTGAGTCAGCTTTAAACATATCCATCACTGCAAAAATAATCAACACCATAGAAAAGAGTGGAGGTGAGGGCTTTAGTGAAGTGGAAAGCTGCATACTGCACGCGAGTCTGTTCTCGTCAGCGCCGCTGGGACAGTTGGAGACGCCGTTACAGAGGTCAGATGCAGGTCACTTTGTCATCACATTGAAAACCTGAGGTGTTCTCAGCAGTCCTACAGTCGCAGACAGCTGAGGACGTACAGGTTTATAGAGTACTGAAGTTGGAGAATCATGTACTTGAATAGCAACGTTCAGGTTTCGCATGCACATTAGTGACTCAAATTTAAAGAAAAGAAAATATTAAATTTGTTTATAAAATTGTAACTCATGAATTAAGACTCAGGATGATTTACACCACAGCACTGCGGAATTCTGGCCAGAAGGTGTTGATTAACTTTCTATACCGGCAGCTCTGACAGGTGCGCAAGTGCTCAACACTTTAATGAAACATGAGATTGATGATGACTTGTCACACAAGTCAAATCACACACGCAGGAGGTGTAGAGATGCTCAGCATTAACGTGATGCCGACTCCGAGAGCTCCGAGGCCAATACCGCAGAACAAAATGGCTGAAACACACAGAGCTCTTCTGCTGCAGCATCGAAGACCAGCGCAACCTGAGAACGTTAAAAACAACGTCAACAGATATGCAAACTCTTCAGCAACTATTCCTGTACTGAGACGCCCTGGTTTTATACAAGATTATACAAAACCACCTGTAAAGCTTGCTAAGATTAGCTAACATGGGTTGGTTGTGTCTATAGTCTAGTCTAATTATCAGTATTTGTTATATTTATTTATATTTTAGGTTTTGTATTCATGTATCTTACCATTCTTTGATATTTCAGATGACTCAAATGTACAAGAGCCGTCATGTCCCCGAGATAAAATAATTATTATAAATAACGTCCATAATTCTCACTCAGCTTAAGTCAACGTCATTAATCTTTATCATGATAGTTATATCCGAAACGATTCCAGTTGAACTCACCTGTGGATGCGTCCTGTTAAATTTCATATTCGATAAACCGGATCAGATCAGAAGCTCATGTTCTGACACACAGAGCTGACGGAGTTGTCCGTTTCAGAGTTGTGCCTACACAAAGAAAAACCAGCACACCTTCAGGTGCACCACATAAACAAGCTGATGCTGAGACTGCACAGACGTGCGCACACACACACACGTTCATTAGATCTTAGCAAGGTACTGTATTTCTTTGGAGCTGTGCATTACTGTGGCAAAATAACAACTCGTATGTGTTACACCGACCCTTAACCATCAGTACACCATACACTTAACCATAACCATAAGGCTGCCAAGGCAGCTCGGGTTGTTTCCCCCGTCACAGAAATAAACCTGCATCACATAAGCCTTACTCTGACTCGCTGTAAACTGAACGAGAGATACAGCATGGCTCCATACGGAAGCATATTTCCAAAATGTTGACTTGTTTTAACGAACCCTCATCAGGTGTCTTTAGGATGTCTTGATCAATCAGCGAGCTGATCTGTCTGCATGACCACTGTAGGTTTTTGGACCTGAGCAAACAAGATGGATTTATACTATAAGGCTAAAAGTATGTGGACACCTGTCTAATCACAACCATAAGTGCTGAATGTCCCGTTCCAGATTTATTCCCCTTTGCCGCTATAATAAACTCCACTCCTCTGGGAAGGCTTTCCACTAGATTTTGGAATGTGGCTGTGGGGATTTTTCCATTCAAGGCAATATACAGTACAGTATACACAACAATGACAGATTTAATGGTGTTAAAATTAAAAAAAAATAAAAAAAAAAAGAAAGAACTGTAACTAAATATTAAAACAGAACAATTGTGGAATAGTACATTCATTTTTTATTTGTACCTTCAATATGTACAGCAAAGGCCAAATATACACTTCAATGTTTTTCCAAATTAACATGAATACGTCAATGATCTTGATTTAAATTGTCACAGTGATGGTTCAATGGTAGTGCACTTGTGTGCTTTAAACGGACCCAAGTAAGTGAATCTCCTTCCGCACTGCGAGCAGTGATACGGCTTCTCTCCGGTGTGAATGCGCTGGTGTATTTTGAAAGCGCTCTGCTGCGTATAACTCTTCCCGCACTGTGAGCAGTGATGCAGTTTCTCTCCGGTGTGAACACGCTGGTGTATTTGGAGGGTACTCTTTTGAGTAAAAACCTTCCCGCACTCTGAGCACTGATACGGCTTCTCTCCTGTGTGAACACGCTGGTGTGTTTGGAGATAACTCTGGTAAGTAAAGGTCTTTCCGCACTGTGAGCAGTGATACGGTTTCTCGCCTGTGTGAATGCGCTGGTGCTTTTGGAGAGTAGTCTGTCGAGTAAAACACTTCCCGCATTGTGAACAGCAAAACGGCTTCTCTCCTGTGTGTGTGCTCTGGTGTAGTTGCAGGGCACGCTGCTGTGTGAAACTCCTCCTGCACTGTGAGCACTGATACGGCTTCTCTCCTGTGTGAATGCGTTGATGCTGTTGGAGAGTACTCAGGTGTGTGAAACGCTTTCTGCACTCTGAACACTGATACGGCCTCTCTCCTGTATGAACGCGCTTGTGCTGTTGGAGATCACTTAGGTTCGTAAAGCTCTTCCCACACTCTGAGCGGTGATACGGCTTCTCCCCGGTGTGAATGCGAGCATGTAGCTGGAGGTTACTTTGTCGAGTAAAATTCTTCCCACATTCCAAGCACTGATACGGCTTTTCTCCTGTGTGAATGCGCTGGTGTAGATGGAAATTACTCTGTCGAGTAAAATCCTTTCCACACTGTGAGCAGTGATGCAGTTTCTCTCCTGTGTGAATGCGCTGATGTATCTGGAGATTAACTGGTCTTGTAAAACTCTTCCCACACGCCGAGCAGCGATATGGCCTCTCTCTTGTATGACTCTGTTGGTGTTGTAGGAGATAACTTGGGTGAGTAAAACTCTTCCCACACTCCGAGCAGTGATAGACTTCTTTCTGCATTTGTTTGGCGTTATTGCAGAGAGTATCGGAGGACATTTGCAGGCTGCTGAGGCTTTTAGTTGACATCAGCTTATCACAATTAATTTCTCCAGATTTCAGCAATCTTACATATTCCTCATAGTGGAATCTCTTCATGTGTTTGTGAAGGTAAATTTGAGATGTATAGGAAAATGGACACAAGGAGAAGACTTGTAATGGGACACTTTTCGTTTCTGGAGAAGAAAATTAAAAGAAGTTTTAGAAATGAGTGGAACAAAAAATATGTGCTACAACCAGTAATCATGCAGAAACTACAAGGTCCAATGGCAGAGGCTGCCTCTACTAATCACAGTGAAATCTAACAGAGGACCTCCCCCTCATTCCTATAAATAAGACAAATTGATAAAGTTTAGAGAAGATAAACAGCTTCCCATGTGGTGAAAATGTGGTCATGGATCATTTCTCTTTGAATGAACTATAAACATCAGTAGCTAAGAATGCAGGGGCATAAAGCCCAGGTCCAGTGAAAGGAGACCAGTCCTTCTTACCTCCTGGAAATAGGTTACTGCTCCCAGAGAGGCAATAATGCAGTTGACCAGCGCAAAGGCACTTCACAGACTCATAGAATACCAAGCCCCAGACAAAACAGCAAACCAGTACCCACCAGTCACACATCTTGACATGCTTAGAACACAGGCTGCTGTGGTCATCACTTGTAGCTCCACCTGTTAACTCACTAGGAAGTATCAGTGTTCCTGGTGCCAGAGAACTGGATTACATCAGGTTATAGTATACCATGCTGGAAATCTTAGGTAAAATGGCTAAACAAAGTTTGGTCCCAATGGGGGGACATCCTCCTCAGGTTCCACCATTGTTACGCTGTTTTATCTGGATGATGTTCTTCTCTCAGAGTTCTAGGCTCTTCTAACTGGTGGGGTGCCAGCTTTTAGTCTCAGCTTGATTATCTGGCCGTCACAAAAGCTGTACTCAAGAAGCATGGTTGGTCCCTGGAAGGGTACCCCTCTTGGTACTGCCCACTGTTGTTATAATAAGGGGACAGACCATTTACCTTTAGCCTGAGGTTCTTTGACTCCTGCAGGCACTGGCTAAGGCCTGACCCTAAGCAGCCAAAGAAATCTGACCTCCAAGAGAGCTGGAATGGGGCCTGGGTAGGTCTGCAGTGAACCAGGCACTTCCGGTCAGACTGCCCCAGTAAGGAGGTAATCAATACTCAAGGGATTCAGGCTGCACACATACCCTGATGCACCAAAGCCTGATTCAAGACAAGGTATTGGAATCAATTCTGGATTTGACCAAGGACTATTGGCAGATTCCCTTACTACCAAAGTCCAATGAAATAAATGATTTTGGGGCACTGGCTATGTTTCAACAACAAATGGGTTGTTTTACAGCCAAACAGTGCATATGCCACTGATTACTAATATTACTTCATAATTTACAGAAATGAGTGGCAGCGGCATATACGTGTGAGGGGTGTCCTAAAGACATAAAGACAAGCTCAACCTGATCATGAATCTGGTTTCATTACAAAAGGGAGTGGTAGATCACAGTGGTTGGAGTAGTGTTAGTGGATATTGTGAGTGGTAAAGCATCTCTCATTGACGCCCCCTACTTCACTCCCCTGACTTTTCTCCCTCTTATTTGTCATAGTCCAATATGTCAGCTACAGGGGCTGGTGGTCATCCCAGGCGGCAGAGGGGGAGTACTGCCTGGTATCGTACATCAGCCGGAAGTGTTCTTTTACCGAATGCATTAACAAATACACAATGTGGTCAAAGGTATGTAGGCACCTGACAAACATTTGGCCAGGCCATATAGTATAGGTAAACAGTGTTTTACTGAATTGTAAAAATACTAATAAAATGTGTGCTTTATATCTACAGCATAGTACAATTAGGACTTTAGGAAGGACTAGTATCACAACTTATTTCACAGGAACACAAAATGATTTTAGCACCCAAAATATCCAGTCTAAATTTCTGTTCCTGAACTGCTTATGCAATGAACTGGAGTTGCAAAGTGTGTCAGCTTGTCACCAAAATTTAAGCCACAGTGGCTGATGTCTTTTCACTAACATTTGAATCAAAATATCTTGGCAAAAATTGCTAGTTTTGTCCAGATCTCGGATATTTTTTACAGAAGGTTCATCTCTACATTCAGGTAAATATTAAAATAAATCAGCTATAGTATGCAGTGCCAACCAGGGATACTACGCAGGGAAAATTAAATGATCACCATTTGTTGATTTTTTGTTCCAGACGTATTCAAAAGTACGGCTGAGATGTCTGGCGTACTCCTCTTCATACCACACCAAGAGCTCCTGCCCTGTTTTGATTGGTTGGCAACAACGATGAAGAATCTCCCCTTGATACTGGAATACAATGAGATTCTTCTCTTCACTACTACGAGCACAATTCACATACCTGAATACATGAGGGGAAATTACAGTAAAGAAAAAAAGAGGAAGGGAAAAGATATATAAGCGGCAGGGGGAAGACAACAGTTTTCTAACAAATAAAATCAAGACCAAGATTCCACAGCTGCATTGCTCACCTCATCCAGTTCGCATGTGTGTCTGTCTTGGCATCTATGTATTCCTCGCACTGTGTACTCGTGTATATCTGACAGAATACACAATACATTTTTATATGAAAACAAAGACGTCACCTGAAATTCGAAGTGTCTCTAAAGTTTAGCGCCTTTCAAGTACATAATCCGCAGCAGTTTTGGTGTCAGAATCACTGCTTTAAATTCTGGACATCTCGGTGAGGGATAAACGTTGCATCTGAAAAAATATATGAACTACTGTGGTTTCTTTGCACTTTGGGGAATGTTTTCACTAGTGTCAGAGAGGATGGAAGGCCAGGATTTGTAAGTTAAAATATTTCTGGATAAGCAGAACATAGCATTGTGTGTTAACCACTGGAAAGAATTACCATGTTGCGAAACTCACCACCCAAGAGTAGACACTGTTCATGGCTTCCTCTCGGTCTACCAGATCTCCCTGGTAAGGTCCAAAGTGTGCACCAGCTGGAATAGTCTCCCCATTATTAAACACTCCCAGGCCAGCTTCAGGAATACCTGACTTCCGAATCTCCAGACCAGGTGGAAGGGTTTGTCTGGCTCGGTCAGCGAGCCCCATGGGAACAAGGGTATCTTGGATGAAGAATGCTGGACCATGAATCTCACATTCATTGATGAAGAATGACCTGCAATCCTCACAGTCTGAAGGGAAAGGATATAACAAAGGTAAGAAACTACGTCCATATTGATTACATTTTAAAATGTAAAACTTGTTAAACAGCCACAACGCATTTACAAACATGACATGCATTTTGGGCAGAATTTTTTAAGCAAGCTCCTAAGCAGTCCCACAATGCACAAACTGAACCAAGGGTAAATTTGAAGTGTTCAGGTTATCTTGAACTCATTTTCATAATTTCTATGCACACTTGCCTTTTTCATGGCTTGTTTTTCTGAGGAACGAATAAGATCCAGATAAGATAAGACTCCACAAATATTCGACCCTACCCTTCTCATTTGCCCCCTCAGCAAATGTTTTTCCTTTTTGGCATTTTAATTATTATGAATATGTGAAACCAAATCAACCCTCTTTGACCTGAGCATTGATTTTGTATGCACTTTGAATTTATCCTAGCTCTTTGGGATTAGTAGGACCTGATAAGGATTAAAACTAAGCATTATCTTTGAACAGGAAGTAGTTGGGTTTATTTTACTGCATAACATAATAAAGTCACCAGTGCGTAGCAAAGTATAAAACTGTTTATTTCAATAAACATCCTTAACACAACAATGCAACACATCTAAAAGCCTTGTCGTTTGTTCAACATTTTGTAACTGTATAAATTTTCTTTACTCCAAACTGGGAATGTATGTTTTTTGGTCTGCAGGAGCAGTCTGTCCCACCTGTGGCCTGTGTGAAATGCTGCAAAACAGTTGCGTTCAGTTTGCAAGTATAGGAACACATTACAGGTCACACACCAGACACGAGATTTCCCAGAGCTGCCTTTTACTCTGCAATGCATTGGGTTTTTCAGGTTGACCATCTCTGGAAGGTGTTTAGAAGTTGTTTGGACTGAAACATGGGGTACTGGAGTGACCTGACCTGGGTTTTTTTTTGCCTTTTTGCTAAAGGTGTGCATTCTCTTCCTGTACGTTTGAGATCAGTGGGACACTCGTTCAAGTATGCCTGAGACGCTATCCTGCAAAACTCAAGGAACTGTATTATGCTCTTTCTTGGTGTACATTCAGCATTGTCTTGGAGATACAATAGCTAGATGTTGGTTAATGCGAGGTCAGTGAAATGCATCAGCATCTGAATTGTCCACTTCTTGATTCAGACACTCCTTCAGCAGTAACTAATCATCCTGTCTTCTGGTCAGAGTCTTCTGGCTGTCTGGCATGAAGAGTGGAAAGCATCAAAATTGGGTTGATGTCATACCACTTCACAACACATACCTTCCCATGTCCCATACCAGGTTCTGCAGTGCTTCGGTGACCCGGCTCTTCTTTACTATACCAGTCAAGTACACCAGGTCTCCAGCATTTGATCCACAGCTTTCATGGTCGTGAAGAACCGAACACAATACAGGTTTGTACCAGGATGCACAGTTTTATCCAGACTTGCAATGAAGCTCCCAACCCCAGTCCCTCAGCATCCTGAACCTGTGAACGCCGTGAGTTTGCACCTTGATACACTTCAAAGTCCAGCACAATGCCACCTGCTGAAGCTAGCAGAAAGTTATTCATGCCAGGTGGATTCGGCTTTAGTGGCACATACTGTCAAAACTGCTCCTATAAACGGGATCATCTGGTTAACAATTGTCACATATTCTGGTCGAGCCTAAAGCAAGCTGCCTTTGTGAATGCGATTCATAAGGCATTGGACCAGAACATTATTATTTGTGCTCAAGTCGCACAAGACATCAAAATTAATGCTCCGAGAAAAGATGAAGTGTTGAGAGGGCTACCACTGTTAGCTAGAGACAGCATTTGTGCAGTTAGCAATGAGTTTCATCAACTCTGTGTTGACGTACTGCACCATGTAGTCCAGTGGCAGCCAATCTTGTCGCTCATGCAACCTTTCACCTTCAGTCTCACACGTAATAAATCTGGAGTAAATGTAGCAGACTTCCAGTGCTCTCCACATGTATTCTTGCAAGGTCCTGGCTCATCATCACTGTCATCACTTTTACTATACTGACGTTTATGCACATATCCTCCGGTTCTCTTGACATAGTGACTGGTTATATTTTCATTTTGTGCCATGCGGTCCCCATCATCACTGCACTGCTGGTCAGATTCTGATGAATCAGGTGGAATTAGTTGCATCCCACCTGGACCAGCAGCATCACTCAGACAAACCCTCCACCTCAGAGTTCTCTCCTGTTATTGCATTCACCAATCTTTCTGCTCTTGACAGAGAATTATGCTCTGAAACTATATCACATAAAAATAAAAATAAAATCAGTGTAGATTAATTTGTACAAGAACTATTTAAAATCTTGTAAACTGCCAGTATCTTCACTTTTACAACTCGAAAATGTCCTCAAACAAATACTTCCTAATTAACTGCATGCTAGCTTGTTACTACTGCTAAAACTGGTCAAATTTGTATGCTATATCAAACTACAACCATTTTCAAGCATAAAATTTGATGAGGTTTTGTACCTTTTCCACTTTTATCTCAGGCGTTGAGCGATTTTGGCTGAGTTCGATGCCATCTTGTTTTACAGTGATTAGCATATTGTGCTTTTGCTACCAAGAGACAGCACAAAAAAGTGCCTACAAATGAGGACAACAGTTCTAAATTATGTAGAATGAAGTACAAGGGAACATTTATGCTCCCTTTACGTATAAACATAAGCAAGTCTGTTTCAAACAATATAACTATCACTGCCCACACACTTCCATGCATCTTTTATGTTGGCCATGTTGGTCCACTAGAGGGCAGCTCAGAGTCAAACGTTTCTGACAACAGCAAACCTGGTGATGGTGGAGGCAGCGTTGTAGATAGTGAAGCAACATGATATATATATTTAAAATTTCTTACTAAATTGCATAAGCTCTTCCCAAAAAGTTCCACCGCCCCCATAATTGCAGGTGGTACTGCTCCGTTTTGTATCTGTAAGCTTTCAGAAAATGTTCACAAATACGGACAAAATACGCACACAGTACAGACAGGAGGATCCGTCCATATTCGTATTTAACGTTGAGCCTTAAGGTGCAGCAAACACAAAATGCAATGTCTCCATGAGGGGATGCAGGATCTCAACAAACAAAACAAACGTGATCAATTTCACTCTAACTTTGACTTGGCAAATGGATTAGGTAAGAGATAAAGTACAGCTAGCTGGTCAGTGATGTGAAATAAACCCGGTGGGGTGATGTCACTGTACATTATCCCTTACTATCCCTTCTGTTTATACAGAAATAACATCCCATAGATTACCGTAACTGACCAATCAGAAGCGAGTATTTAAATGAGCCATGTAATAATGTGTGAGAAAACACCCTTAGGGTATTCTTAGGTTTAGGCTGGACTCAAATGTATTCCTGCTGTCTTACAAAGATAGTGGTCATCTCCGGGTTCTTCCTCTTTTATACGCTGCTTCAGGAATACTTTCTTGTGTTCATCCATAACAATGACCCGTCTCACAGAGCTCGATGTTCCTCCACCTGAAATTTCATAATTGGAATTTAAATCCAGTCACATCAAGTAAAGTTATATATAAAAATAAATAAAAAACAAGAATTGACTATTTTGGGACTGACCCTGTCACAGTTAAGCCTAATCAGACCAGCAGGATTGAGACCCCAAACTTACAGAAGTAATCATCGTCTTCTTCAGTTTCTTCTTTTACAGACTTCAGGAGTTCTTTATCGTGTCGGTCCACAGGACGGACGTGTGCAACCGATTTCGATGTTTCTCCACTTGAAATTTTATTTGAATGAAATACTGTTGAGTAAAAAAGAAAAAAGAAAATGCAAAAACAAAAAAAAAGAGGAGAAGTGACTGTAAGGAGAAGTGGTCCAGTCAGAAATGAAGCCTAGGAACACTAAAAGGTCTGAATGAGCCCCAAGCTGGACTCTAATGCGCATTGGTGTCTTACAAACATAGTCTTCATCTTCAAGTTCCTCGTTCTTTACAGTCTTCTGTTGGTCCGTGTTGATGACGCGTCCCCCAGAGCTTAATGTCCCTTCAGATGAAACCGTACAAGTCTCTGTTTGTTCATCCTCAATTAGCTAATGACCAAAAAACACATTAATACTCATTCAGCAGAGACACGGGAGCCAATCCAAGCATAAAGTGGATTTTTCTATCTTGCATCTATTCTCTGCTTTGTAATGTAGATGTAAGCTTTTAAATGTACTAGCCACGTGACTCTGTTAGTTGCTACAGGTATGCACAGTCCCTGCCAAAAGTATATGCACCCCTTGGTGTTTTTCCTGTGTTGTTGCATTATATCCTGGAAGTAAAACGGATTTTTATCTGGATTTTTTTGTAATGGACCTAACAAAATAGTTAACTCCAAATTGTCCAAACTGTTAAAGTGGAAAGAAAAAAAATACCTTGTTTAAAAAAGTGGTAATAATTTAGAAGCTGAAAATGTACGAGTGCACATGTATTCACCCCCTTTGCCATGAAACCCCTAAATAAGCTCTGCTCATATAATTAGTTGATTAAGGTCCACCTGTGTGCAAAGTGTCACATGACATCAGTATAACTGCACCTGTTCTGAAAAGCCCCCGAGTCTGCAACATCACTAAACAGGTCAGAGGCAGGGTTGTGGAGAAGGGTTGGGTTATAAAAATATTCCAAACTTTGAGCACCATTAAATCCATTATTTAAAAAAAAATGGAAAAAACACCGCTACAATCCTGACAAGAGAAAGCTTCCCACCAAAGCTCTCAGACCGGGAGTGGATGGCATTAATCAGAGAGACACCAAAGAAAACACTGAAGGAGCTGCAAAGATCAGCATGAGATGGGATTATCTGTTCATAGGACCTTTTTTTTTTTTTTTTTGCTGTACACTCCAGAGAGTGGGACTTTATGGACGTGTGGGCAGAAAAGAGCCATTACTTATAGAAAAAAATAAGAGAACATGTTTGGTGTTCGCCAAACAGCATGTGGAAGAAGGTTCTCTGATCAGATGAAACAAACTGAAATTTTGTTTTTGGCCATCATGGGAAACACCGAGATCAGCACTCCCACAGTGACGCATGGAGCCGTGGGAATGCTTCTCATCGGCAGGGACTGGAAATCTGATAAGGATTTAAGGAAAGCTTGATGACAATAATGAGGAAAACCTGATTCAGTCAGATGTTTGATGATTGGTGGTCCACCTTCCAGCAGGACAATCACCCTAAACATACAGCTAAAGCTACACTGAAGCTACATAAAAGAGGTTTAAAGGGAAAGCTTTAGGTCTTGGCATGGCCTCGTCAAACCCCGGACCTCAGTCTAATTGAGAATCTGTGGCATGGCAGGTGGATACTCATGCATGCTCAAGATCTGTGGGATTTTGTTGTCTTAATTATTGTTTTTGTCACAATAAAAATATTTCCTTCATAGTGGAAGGCATGTTGTGTAAATCAACGGGTTTGTCCAACATTTCAGGTGTAGGGAGAGTCGGGGACGGCATTATAACATCACCAGCCGTGCACTCAGGAACCGCAGCATCACGAAAACGCAGACGGACGGGGATTTACAGGCGATTCTGCGGTAATGTGCAGAAACAGTAAAAAACACAAATCATAGCAGTACATTTTCAATATTAACAAATCAGTCTAACGTCCACATGGCGAACATTTCGTCTGATCTGCAGGGAATCATGCAGGAGAGCAAGCGCGAGTCGCGGGCCCAAAATCACCAGTAACATTACTTGTAAAATACACTTCATTGTAGGCCTATTTATTTATTCATTTACTTACTTATCTATTTTTTGCTTTCAGCCAAAAAAATAAATAAATAAATAAAGCTGTTTTAAACTGATTCCCCCCCAGTGGCTTCCCTAATAAATACTGTTTTAAAATGTTAATAAAATACATGTTTAATCTTGGCCAAATCAATCATGCATACTTTCTTTTTTCTTTACTATAAAACCTGCTTTACTAATTGTACATTATGTTCTTTTAATGTTTGCATCTTTTATCATTTTACACTGTTTTTATTTTTTGTATTCATGTATTTAACAGTAATGATCAAAATGAATGCGTTTTAAAAAATGATAAAAGCAGCTGATGGAGTTTGCACGCTGGTTTTTCCTAAACGACCTGCTTCTCCTCTGTAATTTAGAGTAACGACAGCTGGGGTTTTTGTATTAATATCCAATATAAACCAATTCATTATGAAATAACCAGGCTGAGTAATGGAGACCAACACAGCGAGCTGTAACTGCGCAGTGATGAAGCGACTCGGACTGCAGCACAATCTGCAGCTGCAAACATGGAAGAGATGAACTCTACAACTCGGTGTAACGATATAACCGCAGAAACCACGACGTTTCAACAAGGCTGAATCCCAAACGGCTTCTCGTTGGCTAGCCAGTGCACTTAACATGGCGTGGATAGCGTTATTTCATACCCTATGTAGTGCACTTACATAAGAAGTAGCGCTCCGTTTAGCATTCAGCCGCTGATTGTTAGCCGAGCAGCTCAGCTAGCGCGGTTCGGTTTAACTCACCTGGATTTTAAAGGAAAAATTTAAATCAAACATTTACTAATTCCTAGATTTAAATCGCCCACATATTACTGTTTTTTTTTCTGTGAAATTCTATCAGAAATATTTTCATGCATAAATGAGAAGCATAAGCTACGACAAACAGCAGTTTGCCAAAATAGAGAGAGAAAAAAAAAAAGCAGCGCTTCTTCTAGGCAGGTTACTTTATGATGTATTACTGCCACCTACTGTGCTGGAGGGGCAGAACAAAACCAAAAAACCCAAAATTTAAGAACAAAATGAATAATAATAATAATCCATCCATTATCTATAGCGCTTTATCCGTCTGGGTCGCGGGGAAGCTGGAGCCAATCCCAGCATCTTGGGGCGAG
>JAQQZU010000003.1:516067-528182 GCA_030068025.1 Parauchenoglanis punctatus | reverse complement strand
GTGAGGTGAGGGGAGACAGGGCGGTGAGGTGAGGGGAGACAGGGCGGTAAGGGGAGACAGGGCGGTGAGGTGAGGGGAGACAGGGCGGTGAGGGGAGACAGGGCGGTGAGGTGAGGGGAGACAGGGCGGTGAGGTGAGGGGAGACAGGGCGGTGAGGTGAGGTGAGACAGAGCAGTGAGGTGAGGTGAGACAGGGCGGTGAGGTGAGGTGAGACAGAGCAGTGAGGTGAGACAGGGTGGTGAGGTGAGACATCTAGCTTGCTAACAGCTGTTTAGTATTTTGGGAAAATAAAGTTGAATGCTTAAGTGTTGAGTTCAGCCTGAGTTCAGTCAACAGGAAACCATCATCATCATCATTGCCATGGAAACCGACTCACCTGACTATTGATGTACCACACAACAGTAACTGTGTTTATTACAGTGTGTAATGTTCCTCACACTTCTCGCTGCATGTTTATATTATTACAGAACTCTGCATTCTTCTTCTTCTTCTTTTCTTTAATGTTTCAGTTTAAAGTTTGAGATTTTCCCGTTAAGGTAAACTGACACTGTTTTAAGACCTTCACAGCGACAAGCAGTTCATTCTTTATCATTGTGTCTCTTTTTTTTTTTCTCGCAATTTCACATTACTGTACCCCTAACAGCCCATCCTTCTTTCCAAATTTCTTTCTTTCGTTCTTTCTTTCTTTCTTTCCACATTTCCTTCTGAGCTTGTTTCTTTTTTATTCCTCAAATTTCTTGTTTCTGTAAGAATTCTTTTTCTTTCTTTCCAAATTTATTAATTTCTTTCTTTCCTTCTTTCATTCTTTGTTCTTTTTTTTTTTTTTTTAATTTCTTTCTTTCTTTTGGAATTTTTGTCTTTCAGAAATCCTTTCTTTCCTAATTTCAAAATTTCTTTCTTTCTGAATTTATCCTAACATCTTTCTTTCTTTCTTTCGGAATTTCTTTCGGAGTTTGGCGTTTCAGGCACTGATGCTGATGTACTGTAGTCCTGACGTCACAGCGCGGTTTATCTGCACAGTTGATCACTTTTTGATGTTTATTGCAGTATTGGCCTGCAGTATGTAAATGAGTTGCTAACACACACTGCGACGTCTCAGACGGTGTAAACACACGTTTAGGTGGATGATTTTTAAAAACAGTAGAATGATGCAGGTCAGCATTAAACACTGACACATCGAAGGATAACTAATGGGTTTTAATAAACTGCAAACCACCACATCATAGCGGATATGTGTGGAGCTATAATCATAATAAGCTATTTTTATCTGTATCTTGCAGCTGTGTGTGTGTGTGTGTGTGTGTGTGTGTGTGTGTGTGTGTGTGTGTCCTTGACCTTTCAGAGTTATTTTTGTCCCCATTTTGATAACAGCTCGCCCTCTCACCCTCCTTCAGCTTTTACCATTTCATTTCATTTCATTATAACATCCAGCAAATTTAATAGTTAGAGAGAATTTAGGAATTCTTTAACATAAATACATTATGTGCTGTGTGTGTGTGTGTGTGTGTGTGTAGGTGGGGATCAGGGAGTGTTAAACAGTTATTTCAGTGACTGGGCTACAGCTGATATCGCTAAACACCTTCCCTTCATATATAACCTGAGCAGTGTGTCCATCTACACCTACCTGCCAGCGTTCAGAAAGTGAGTGCACACACACACAAACACACACCAACACACACACACACACACACACACACACACACACACTGCTCTGTAACAGGAGATGACAGCAGGGACGGAAACATCTCTGTTTTTATCTCCAGACGCAGGCGCACACACACGCATGCACGCACGCACACACACTCACACTGCAGAGATATCAGCTTCTAAAACAGGGTGCTTTTATTTTACCAGGCTGTGATTTGGGACGCGTCCCGGCGCGTTGCGTTACTGACACTTAGGTGTTTAATAGTTTAACTGGCGTTTTCATTAACACTCAATACACACAGCGTTTGTTTTCATTAGGTGTGTAAAAATATGACAACAATCACAGCCTTAATCCCCCCCAAACTCCGCCCCCACACAGTAACCCCGCCCCCTTTACTTGATGTTTTTTCCAGCATGTAAGGAATAAAACACTCAGGTGTGTGAAATTTTAGGAGAATATAACAGGTTGGTTGATGCCTGAGTTACAGTTTCACCCCCTGACACCACCCTACCCCCACGCCCACCCCCACGCCCACCCCTACCCTGGGGGGTTGATTATTTCCTTATAACAGCATGCTGCCAAAGTGTTTTCTTCCACAACAGTTTCCAAAGTTTACGGTTCTCTGTGCTGTGGTGTATGACTCTGCGCAGGTTTGGCTGCAATGCTAAGGTGATCCACTTCCTGGGTGAGAAGAAGCCGTGGGATTATCAGCACGGTGGTGAGGATGGTGAGGATGAAGAGCGCCGAAGTGAGACAGGGCAGTGCCGTTCTTCCTCTCTGTATCCTGATTACATTCAGCAGTGGTGGAGTGTGTTTGAGTCGTCAGTGCTGCCGTTACTGTTGAAGGAGCACACACGTCCGCTCGTGGATACGCCCAGCATAGAGGTAACGCCCTGCATCACGCTATCCTTCACTATGTTACACGTTTGATACAGAATTAATTTTGCAACACCTTAAAAATGTTTGGACCTCAAGAAAAATAATCACATTTTGACTGAATAAATTTTTCAGTAAAGATTTTTCAGTACCATGAATGAGTGAGTATTACACTGTTACTGTTACTACTGCTTCACCAAGAGGATCAGGTGACGAATATTGCTAAATCTGATTGGTCAAGAGGCTCACCTGAGGAAATGCATGAATTTTAATATCTAATATATTGGAGAACCATTTCTTGTTTGATTTTATGTCAAAATATGGTAAAGATCTGCACTTATGCAGACGCATTACTTCCTAAAGTAACAGGCAGACAGCTAGTAAATAATTTACTATAATTCCACTTCCAGCTGGCACACGGACATATGAAAGTTTAAGTTCCAGTCTTTAACATGGTCTTCTCTGTCGACTCCATCGGGTTAAACTCCCATCAAACGCTCTTCGTGATTACTGCTGCTTAAGGAAATTAGCTTAACTAAGAAACAGGACACTTGATCTGTTGGTTAAAGAGTGTGTATCTGAGTTTATCACACCACAGAAAAATGTGTTGTTAAACACCCAGCCATACTTTTTTTTTAAATTGCGTAGTATATATAATTTGGTTTCAAAATTGTGAAAAAATATGCAGTATTCTCTTCTCTGAGACGCTGGAGATGTGTCTGCTGGAAGCACAGAAACCACGCCCAATCGCGCCAAGCCACACATGCTTGTTCTTTACAGACATCCCACCCAGGTTCGGGAAGTCTCCATGCTGACAGTGGCTCCTTAACTCCCGCAAATTATATACAATATCCTGGAAATAATTTTTCCTGTGCGTGCAAAATGCGTGCGTGCGTGCGCCCGGTGATAGTTGTAGGAGGCTACAGGCTAACCCCCACAGACTGTCCGTTTGCTCAGTGTCCACATGCTGCAGAATTCACTCTGAGACACAAAACAGCACCATTTCGGATCCGGAGCGGCCGCTGCGCGCTGCTGCCGCGCCGCCATCTTTAACATGAAGCAAGTTAAATAACTCACAAATGAGCAGGAAAACCACCGACGCTAACACATACTAATGTTTATAAGCTGTACTGTTAGGGGCGGGGTTATGCTAATTAGGTGGCTCCAGTGGGTCATCGAGCCACCGTTTCTGACCCGCCCAAAAATCCGAACACAAAAATGATGAAAAACTGTGTAACGGTCCACAATCCAGTAATATATAGTTACATGGTCTTTAAGTACCCTGGGTAAAGCCAAGCGCGTGCTGCACACTTTTACTTCCAAATTCTCAGATTAAAGGCAGATTTATACTTCTGCGAAGAATCTACACTGTAGCCTGACGCGCACCTCCCCAGAAACGTAACTACACGTCACGTCACGTCACGTCGACACTGACCCGACATTGTGATTGGTCTGCTTGGTGGCATCTCATTTCCTCCTCAGCTGCTCCTTCTTCTCTGCGAAAATCAGAAATCTGCTATCACGACATGCAGGTTTCTTTTTCCCCAAACAAATGGTTTTGTCCGTGTTATCTTCTGTTTATCATTCCTACAGTGAAACACAACACAGAACTCATGTTGTTTTTTAATGCTCCTTTGCTCCGTAACAGCGCCTCCTAGTGGACACACTCACCTTGCATGCCAGTATAAACACTTCACGCTGTGTGATTTCGGTGGTGTATCTACACTGTAGATTCTACTCAGAAGTATAAACCTGCCTTAAGCAACAGATTTTTTTTATTCTCAATCTTTGAGCTGTTGCAGATTTTGAAGCATTTTTGAAATTCGAAGCCACGATTCGTGTCCTGTGTCCTGTGTCCTGTGTCCTGTGTCCTGTGTCCTGTGTCCTGTGTCCTGTGTCCTGTGTCCTGTGTGCCCCTCTACAACATGTAGCGAGAACAGTACTGAAAGAACAGACAATGAGAATCTGAGGAATTCAAATAAATAAAAATAGCTCCTTTTTTGCATTATGCCTCCAGTTCGCTGCCTGCGTATCCTAAATGCTTTTATCTTCTCCTTTTTCTCATTTCCATATAAAACAGCGCAGCTCTTGCACGGAGAAATTTAGAAGTCAGGCAAGCTTTGTCAGTGATCTCTCATGTAGTGTGTGAACCTCAGCTACGATGTGACATGTAACGCAGAAATAGGGCATTTGGTAAAGTAAGGAAAAGGAGTAACAGAGTCTTTACAGTACTCTGACACAAGGGAAAACTAGGGAAACCGAAATCTAGGAAATATGAAAATAAGGAGACAAAATTAACAAGGTATAACAGGGCATCTAGGAGGCAGGAGACTAGTAGACTAGAGGAAGTAAGAAATAGGACAGTAGGAGAGGTAGAGAAACTAAAAACTCAGACTAAACAAACAAACACAAGAACTAGAAAGCTGATGAACTAGTGAAACTGATAATGTTAACACTTTGACAAAACAAAAAATAGCATTTGTTACGGTAATATCACACTATGGAAACTGTGGAAAGTCTTACGATTAGCATAACACTGCTGTGTGTGTGTGTGTGTGTGTGTGTGTGTGTGTGTGTGTGTGTGTGTGTCTCCACATCTCAGCAGGAGAGTGTGTACATCGAGGCAGCGCGGGTGGAGGAGTGTGTTCATCCGCCGGCTCCTCAAACCTCCTCGCAGGACAGGAAGCAGAAGTGGGAGCAGGGAGATGCTGATTATCTCGGAGAGGACTCATTCACACACATCGAGAGAAAACTCGACTCCTTCCTCGAATGAACAACACACACAACAAACACAAACTCTCTCTCTCTCTCTCTCTCTCTCTCACACATACACACACACACCCTTAGTTTTATACTCCATTATGACATGAAACGACTCCTCTGGCGAGGAACACAGCCGTCTGATGTGTGTAATCTCACTGTGTGAAACTGATGTGCTTCATTGCAGCGAGGTTTGTGCTCATGATAGAATGTATTTAATTCTATATCATTACATGAACACACACACACACACACACACACACACATCGATGGGATTAAATCTGTTGTAAAAGTAGGGATGCGTTGATACTGACACTCCGAAAAAAAATATACCAGGTGATACTATGTAATCCTCGCGCTACTGAACAAACGACAGGAAATAGCATACGATCTGGACGTATTTCACGATTAACGAATGAGCGAAGCAGACTGCAAACTGAAAATATCACATCTACAGTGAATACAAGTGAGAAAAGTTCTTAACCATTAAACTCATTGCCAGGTGATAAAACGTTTGCAGACAATGCTAGGTGAGTGAAAATAACTGCTCTTACCCAACGTGGTGTTCTTGACGATCTGCTGCTGTCGGTCGTTGACGGTGAGGGAATCCTAAGCAATAAAAACAAAAACATACTTTACTTACAGCTGTATATTCATGCTTTTCTGAAGTGAAAGAAAACCTGCTCACTGCGAACTAACTCATGTAGCTAGCTAATCAACTCGCTGATGTTAAGAACCAGTCAGTTAGCCTGAGCACGTGAACAAACCTGAGTGCAGGCTTCGTAAAATGGCGACCCGTATAGCTAAGGACAGTGTTCCCTGATGTCTCTGACTGATTAATACTATGTACACTACTCATTTCTGTATCTGTATCAGTATCGATGAGAACTTAAACACTAAAAAACATGGTATCGGAGCATCCCTAGTCAAAAGTATCGAATGTAATTTTTTATTTAAATGGAAAAATTACCTCAAAAGCTGAACATGTGTCTCAGTCTTCCACATAAAGTGGGCGTGGTTTAAAAAGCTTGGTCTCTATTGCGTAGTTGTGATGGACGAGTGTATAAACAGATGTAGGATAACGAAAGAGACAAACAATGCTAATGATGCTAATGTCCTTTTTTTGATGAACCAACATGGCAGCTCCTGTCTCAGCATTCAAACTGCAACTCTTTTATGAGCTGTAAAATGAAAAACACATGTAGCACTTAGCGAATAGCTACTGTTGTGTAAATTAGCATGTTAGCAGCAGAACTCAGACTAACGTTGTTTATATTACAGTTAACACTTATTTTTTCATCTACAAACCGACGCTGCCTTCATGTGCTTTTAATTATCCTTTCAAGTCATAATTACTGTGAACTCCAGAAACAAATGATTGACTTTTACCCTTTTAGCATGACGGAGAAAACGACTAGCTAGATGTAGTTCCTGTGAAGTTTAGCTGTTATGGGTTTTAAGTTTAATTTTCCTCACAACTCAAGAACTAAATAGCTAGCTTGCAAGTACCATGACAAATAAATTACTAAATAAAATCAGACATTAAATAAAGTGGAAAGCTTAGATAAACCACCACTGTAATGTTGATGGGATCCTGCATGGTGCAGACAGATCCACTCAGCAGAACCACCGCTATCACAACCCTGTTAGCATTACTGTAGTAGAAAAACTAGCAAAATTAGTATTTAATGCCTTTAATTGAATGATGATTGCCTAATACCTCTGTACTGTCACTCTGAGAGGAAACTGTATCTGAAATAAAGAATTAGCTAAATTTCTGCTGAGTCTACTTTTCTCACTCACACTCACTCACACACACCATTAGCAATGTTAGCATGTCCAGTAGCCTATATTCTTATATATACCTCTGCCAAACAAAGACTCAGCTCTGGCGACAAGACTGATTGAAAAAAAACCATCTTGAAAAAATACAATTTATATCATCATCACCTCACAAAGCAATATATTCTGACGTTTTGGATGCCCTTGAAAAAGCATCGTGACTCTCATACAGCTGTAAAAGAGTTGTAATGTGATTAATCTACCAGCAGAGGGAGCCCCTACTGTAAAAACAGAAAGCTCTGTGTTCTGACCCTTGCACTGTGGAACTCTTGCAGCACTAATGTGATGGATTTGGAAATGATTAGTTATTTAACATGTAGACACACATCAAAAGAGATTTTAGCGGATGATAATGGACAATTTTGATCATGTAATGTAGCTTATGTTTCGTGATGTTTACACACATTGCACTTTGTACTTCTGTGTTGTCTTATACGTAGCACCTTGGTCCTGGAGGAACGTTGTCTCGTTTCACTGTGTACTGTATCGTCTGTATATGGCTGAAATGACAATAAAAGCCACGACTAGATTTTGATTCTAGAGATTTAGTGGCAGTGGTTTCTATGGTAACAACAAATCCCAAAGTGTTTTAGTTCACTTGTACCACAGTAAAAAAATAACACATCACACATTTTATCCATTTATAATAATGTTGTGGAACGTCTGTTAGGAAGATGTGGGAAAGCTTACAGTTCCAGCTTTACCTCTGAGTGTTACACAGCGCTCACACTGGAGACTCCTTCCATAAAAGTTAACGGTTATGCGCAAATCTATTTATTATTAGAGGGGCTTCTACAAGTCCCTGTTTATTAGCTGCTACCTTGGAAGTGCTAACATATTAGAACGAGCACAATAACGTAAACATGTGATTTGCAGCTGCACTACTGTCAGAGCTGCTGTTATAACACTTTCTGACCAAACAGGATCCAAAATTCAACAACACTGTGGTGTAATCGCTAATAGCATAGTGTAACGGTCATGAGGACGTGGGGTGTTTCAAATTTGCATATCATGAATATTCATAGTTTACAAATGAGTTCTATTCAGATTCTGGTTAGATTATTTTCAATGCTTGTTGTTTATTACACAGAATAATTCATCCATAACTTGTCCTGCAGGTAAAATAAATAAATGTTTATGTTAATAAATAAGATAAGTAACATTATAATTTTATATGGTCACATGACACAGTATAAATCATTACTCTCTCCATCTCTCGTGGTCAGCCCTCAGTCTCATTTTATGGACGAGTCCAGGATTTCTTCATATTCCTCCATCTCACGCTTTCCACCACGGAGGACTTTGACTAGACCGAGTGCAAGGACGCTGATGATGATGACGATGGCGCCGATGAGGTCACAGGCAGAGGGCAGTATGTGCAGCACGAGCAGCTGCAGAATCATCGCCACCACGAGCTCCAGGTGCTGCACCTGAGCAACATATGCAAAATCAACAGTCTGTTTTAAATAAAAATAAAACTACATTAATATTTTTAAAAAAGTAACAAAATATTAGCTATAATAGCAAGGCTAGAGTTGTCACCACCTTTCATTCATTAAAAACAAGTTAGCTATGAAGGAAGCCATTTTGAATGAAACCATCCATAGATCTAGATGCTGGTTTTTGTTGTAGCGTGATTACTGTAATGATATTTAAGCCTGTTTACTGTTAAAGTGTCTGCCAGTTTACTATATACTAATTCTTGTTCTAGCTTGTTTGCTATAATGCTAAATCTTGTATTAGCCTTTTTAATATTATGCTAGTTTGTGTATTAGCCATTTTACTATAAGATTAGTGTTTGTGTTAGACAGTTTATTATACACTAATTCTTGTTCCAGCCTGTTTACTATAATGCTAGTTTGTGTTTTAGCCTTCTTACTACAATGCTATATCTTGTTCTAGCCTGTTTACTGTCATTCTCATTCCTGCCAAGTCATAGTTAGCCTATACATACATACACGATCAGAGTAGATATAATGTGTGTTACCGTGCTGACTAGCGCAGGGTGGAGGCGTTGCAGGCCGTAATAAACCCCCAGGAAGGCGATGGTAGAGCAGAAGCATATGGATAGAAGGAAGATCCAGGTTTCTACATCATGTGGCATGATGGGTTCCTGCAGGAGGAACATGGAGCAGCAGGACCAGAGAGAACCCATCCATCCAAAAGTAAACAATGCTGTCCACACGCTCACCTGCTGCTTCACACACCTGCACAGGTTACACCCTTTTTATACATCATATACTTTATCAATAGTTTAGTTTTCAAAATATCAGCTAGGTTCCGTACGTACTAGGACGTCGAGCATTTTAAGGCTGTGTCCCAAATTCTTTTACTCGTGTCTCGTTAGTGTCTTTAACAGAGAGGTCTGCCATTTTATGGCTCCCTCCCAATCGTCTCCCCATGTGTAGATCATGTTAATGCTAGTTTGTATGTAGGCTGTCTAGCATTGTGCTGGTTTATACTTTATTCACAAACCTGTACAAAATCATGGACAGTGCCGCCATCACTCCCGCCAACACCATCAGGACGTAACCAAATGCCTCCTTCCAGAACCCAAGCGGCTTTTCCTCAGTAGCGAGGTTGGGGAATAGGATGAGGCCGAGCCCAAAGACGCTGCAGGAGACAGAGATGGTGTCTGCCGTGCCAAGCCGCTCGTCAACAAGCAGGAAGGACAGGACGGCGCTGAACACTGTCGCACTCGCGCGCCACACAATAGCTGCATTAGCAGGAGGAACTAGCGCAAAGGAGGTGTATGCACAGGAGATGGAGATTACGTTAAATATTCCATAGGAGAAGAGATGCAGCCTGCAGCTTTGCGGCCCGAATGGCGCCTCCTTGTGGTAAAGAACAACAGCGATGGACAGGACCTGGAGGACAGAGCGGACAAAGAGAAGCTCGAGTGAAGGGATGCGGGATAAATCTGCAGCTAAGCGTGTCAGGAGAGAGACACAGCCATGAGCCAGTGCTGCACCAAACAGCACCGCCCACATCATGCGTGATGATAACACACTCGCCTCACTGAAGCTCTGCAGCTGACCTCTGACCCCTTTAGAATCTCTTGCTCTTGATTCAGACCGAAGGTTAAACACTGGCCTGTGTGCTTTACTGTCGCTCAGCTGCTTCATGCCTGATGTCTCTGCCATAAAGGCACCAAAATCCTCAAAGGACGGTGCATCATCGTAGCTCTCATCTCCACGTTGGGGGAAACGGGAGCTGTATTTCACCGTCACCGCACTCGGGTGGATCCTTGCACTTTTCTTCGAACCAAGCAGACGAGGCATCAGAGACTTGTCCATGTTTTTCCTTTGAACATGTGAGAAGAGATGTTTATTATTTAGCCTGCTTTAAAATTTATGCCAACCATGTTATTACCCGCTATAGTTAACTAGCTAGCTTGTCTTAGATCACCAAGCTAGCTAAGCTTTATCCATCTAGCTTTATTGCAAATATTAAACATTATTTACTCTAGGACTATCTGTTCCAATAGTTTTGCTCACCTAATGATTGGGTAGTCTGCCACCAGAGGTGTCATGTTCTAAGTAGTTTAACACATCTAGTTGTAAATATTAGGACATTACAGCTGAAATTCTGATCTTACGTCTCATATTAAACTTTTGATCTAAAATCAAATTATCGCCAGTATATAGCAAAAACAGAAGAAAGGGCAATGTTGTTCCAGTATTTATGGAAGGAACCATGACAGCTCCTACAGTAACATGTATTAAATGAAAGAAAATGATGGTTGGAGTTAACGCTAGCTGAAAAGAGGTAAATAGCTAGTTTTTATCACACTATATAAAATAACATTTAATAACATTAAGTCAAATTCCAAATGAAATAAATAAGTTATATAATAAAATATAAAATATAATAAAATAGCTAGCTCACAAGTTAGCCACTATTACACCATAAAATAAAGAAAAATAAAAAAATAAAAAAATAAAGTAATTGACATGGAGAAAATCACTTTTGTATCTTAATATTTGTTGTCTAAAAACCCATTGCTAAAGTTAAAAGGCCAGCTGCACTACGAAGCGAGTCACAAAGCGATGCCATCGATAGTCCACTGTGTTACATGTGAAAAACAACCCACAACAATACAACACGCACCGAGCGAGCTAGCGGAGTAGCAGTCACGTGCGCTCTCGTGCATTCTGGGAAGGGTGAGCTGGCCCCTTTAAGGCCCTTTTAAACAGTTCAAAGAGGCAAATAAACAAGGAATAAAACATAAAATATATATAAGGAATAAAACATATAAAATATAATAATATATAATATATAAAACATAATAAAACATATAAAAATATTCCACACTGGAGTGGAGTGATGGAGTGGAGTCGCTGTTAACATGCTGACGTTGATTACTTTATAAACCTGAACGACGATTATATTCATTACAAGCAGAGCGTTCGCCGTACTCGTCCCCGTGAGGGAGCCGTTACTATAGAAACGATAACGTATCAGAGTGAGTGCGTTAATATAAAGCTGCACTACTGTTATAGAAAACTAATCAACACCTTCTGACCAATCAGAGTGCAGGATTCAATCAGTGTAAAGAAAAACAATATCAAACTCATTACAGCTGCTCATAATGCAAAAATAAACGCAAAATTATTATTATTATTATTATTATTATTATTATTATTATTATTATTATTATTATTTTTATAAACTTTTTACTCACCTCCTGTGTTTCTCCTGCATGAAATTCTCACACTTGCATCATTTCAGCTCGTTTGAGTCTGTGTGAGTGTGAGCGTGAGTGTGAGTGTATGGAGTTGACTCACACACACACTGCTTTCTTTTTATGTTGCTGCTCTATGTGTGCCACCGGTCTTCCTGAACTCTGAATCAAAGCTTACGCAGGAGAGGGAGGACCTGCGCATATCACTCTCACACACACACACACACACACACACACACACACACACACACAAGGTTAATGACGTCACAACCGCGTCGAGTGGTTCCTCTTCTACTCAGCAGTCA
>JAQQZU010000003.1:493746-515678 GCA_030068025.1 Parauchenoglanis punctatus | reverse complement strand
AAGCTCTTCCCCCTGCTGTAGCCTTCACTATTCGAGGTACTAACAAATAGCCTGCACCTTTTGATCTAAGTAGGCGTAGGGGGTCATAAAACATACACATTTTGTTGTGTGAATATTACGCATAGTGTATAACATTATCATGATTTTACATTTCCAAATGTAGTTTTTATATTAATATATCCACAGTAATGTTTTATTATTGCTGATATTTGGCTTGTTTTTTCTCTCCTTATTAACTAGATGAACAAATTCCAGAATAGATAGAAATGATTTTTTAATCAAGACTTTAACACTGTAAGGCCTTTCTATTCAGTCTAAATGCTCACTACTTAGGGTATAAAATGATGGTGGTGTAGGCTCTATGTAGTGCGCTACATGACCAAGAGAACACTGTTTGAGGTTCAGCCACTGAATAAGCGTGTAAGTGCTCATCAGCATGTAGCAGTGACTGCGGCATCTCATAAATGTGACCCTGCGAATTAACAGCCCATCTGTCTCAGTCTCTCTCTCTCTCTCTCTCACTCACACACACACACACACACACACAGTGTAGTTTAGCGTAAATTGTTTTCCGATCACAGCTTGACTTTATAAAAGCCTCCCTGTGTCGAGGCCTACGTCCTCCGAGCTGGCAAATGAGTACCTGCAAGGTGTGTGTGTGTGTGAGACCAGACAAACAAGCTAATTTATTATCACAAAGATGAAGGCCATGAGCTGAGCCTCAAACCGTGATTCTCACACTGAGACACACACTTACCTGTCTCAGATGAAACACTCGGATGTGGGCAGGTTGTGACGCGTCAGACTTCAGGCTTTGTTTGAAAACTCGTAGTGAGGTCGCTGCTTCACATCTGCTCGCTCCTTTTCCCCAGAACATCAGGGCAGTTTCTGACCAATAAAAAGCCATTACTGTTTAAGATATACTGTTATTATTACTATTTATTCTACACTATAATAAAGCATAGTTATAGTAAAGTAAGTCTCCAAATTAAACCCAATCACCTGCTCGTGCCGCCTTTGCACTCTATGTCCACTAGATGGTGCTGCAGCGCCTAGTTTACTGTGCGGTTCTCTTCAAGGATTTGTTAATCTGAGTTTTATTTTAATTCTGGACACTAACCTCTGAACTACTCAGAATTTTAACAGCTTTATGATGGTAATATTTATATTAGCGGTAGGAATCACGCTGCAGCTTGTAAAAATTTGAAATGTGGAAGGCACTCTTTAGAGGTTTGTCCGTTCTGGGCTACTGTAGTGGTGCAACATGGCAGCTCCGTAGCAGTGGACTACAGAGCTAACCTGACAGCTAGCCTTTCTCTGAACGTGGACAAAACCAAAGAGATGATTGTTGACTTCAGAAGCGCACGGAGCGACCACTCTCCACTCAACATTGAAGGATCCTCTGTGGAGATCGTCAAAAGCAACAAATTCCTTGATGTTCACCTGGCGGAGAACTTCTCCTGCTCCCTCAACACCATCGTCAAGAGAGCCCAGCAGCGTTTCTACTTCCTACGAAGGCTGACGAAAGCCCATCTCCCGCCACCCATCCTCACTGCCAGACTGTGTAACAGCTTCTTCCCTGGTCCTGGAGGAACGTTGTCTCGTTTCACTGTGTACTGTATCATCTGTATATGGCTGAAATGACAGTAAAAGCCACTTGACTTGACTTAAAGTGGACCCACTCCCTATGTAGATATAAAGGGCTAATTCTAGGCTTACGAAAACACAATGATTCATAGTTACAGCCAATTATACACTAATGAAAACATATTTTATGGAATATATACTCCATTTCTGCTAACAGATCCCCTCAAAATCCTACACAGTGGATCTTTAAACGTAACAATATAATATGCTGCTGTACAACGTATTAGAACATATGTTGTTTTAACCTCTGTACTTACATTTTAGTAAAAAAACAAAACAACAAAAAATAACAAGTATAAATGAACAGCTTTTAAAACTTTTTATTTATTTTCAAAAGAAAAAAAAATGAAAGGGGGAAAAAAAGTCATGCGAACACATGAGGCAACTCCGAGCGAAACCTCGTCGAGTCTGAAAGCAAGACAAAAAAATACACATGGAAATATATTTAGATTTATATATAGCTATATATATGATGATATAAAACTCAAAGTTGCACACTAACAGTTTGATGTTACACAGCCAGTGTTAATCAGCTGCACAGGGTGGGCTTTTGCATAGATCATTAAGGTGAAATAACGGTGTAGCACTACAGCAGGTTTAATCACTCCGCTCCTGATGACTGAGCCGGGAAAGTTCCAGGAAAACTGATTGTTGTCGAACGCCGAATTCCTCAAACAGGTCAACACAGAAACACTGCGGTTCAAGATCTGTCCGTTTTTCAGCGTTTAAAGCTCCGCCTCCACCACGCAGTGGCAGAGACTAACGCCAAAATAATACAATAAAATAAAATACAGAGGCATTTACAGCGGTTGTTAGAAAACACACTGTGGCTATGGCACACGCACTCGCACACGCGCACTGGCACACACGCACTCGCACACACGCACTCGCACACAGAAACACTTATATAAATTATATATATTATATATTACACTAATTACATAAAAACAGTGTACAGTTAGAGAGTGTGTTACAGTCAGAGTTAGCGGCAGTGCTAATCCAACACACACATACACACACACACTTTAATGATTTAAGATGATGGCATGAGTCAACCAAGAGTAAAGTGGACATGGGTGTAGTGTAGAGGGCAGAACAGCACCCCCATGTGGTGCACAGACATTACTACACATCAAAATGCTAGTCGCTAACCCAAATGTTAGCAACTAAATAGCAATAGCAACTACTAATCACAAAGTGCTAGCTAATCCAAACACTGGCGGTTAACTTGCATGCTAATACGTAAGCAAAGTTTGGCTAATTGGGGAAGGAGAGAAGCCCCTGTACGAGTTTGTTGTTTAAAAGGCAGCCATATTGGAGCCAGACTGAGCAATGTGGCAAAGCTTTCTATAAGTCTCTACTAAACATTTAAAGATTGTCCTGATTTAGTTCCCACGTTTGTAAAATTGTGAATATGGAAATGTTTAGTGAAGTTTGAATATCAGTTTGTAGTCAAGTTACAAAAAAAGAAGAAGAAGAAATAAAATACTAAATAACATTGAGTCTCCACCACATTTGTCATTATAACATGCAATACCTGATGTGGCCACTAGGAGCAGCACACTACATCACCATTACTGGTTCAGCACTCAGTATTAATGTGCAATATTTACTGTGCATCATTTCACTCACAAGAAAGCACATTCTAATAAACCGTTCCAGCTTTATGCTAACCCTGTGGCGTCAAATCTCACGACTACGGTCTGATTGTTGCCATGGAAACAAATTGGCTTGCTTTACATTTCGCATAATTAGGCATACGTTGCAAATTGTATATTCCATTTTTAACATAAATTTAGTTACAATTACGCACAACACACTACACAGAACAATCCGCTATTAATATTACCAGTCACGTTAATATTGCCTAGTTAGCTAGCTGGTTAACCTAACTGATTACCAACAAATAAGCAACATTATTTGTTCATATGCTTGGTGTTCATATCTCCCAGTTGCTTAGTAACAGTGTTCTCATGACTTTTGTCCACTTTAACCGTGTTCAAATTCTTTGGAAATACTAGCATTTACGCTAGTGAAGTACATTTCCAACAGCGCTGAGTTACAACATAATCAAAATATTAAATATACCAGCTGTAGTCGAGCCTTTTCTCATTCCTATACCAACACATATCAGAGAAACATGGATGTTGTTGAAGATTCTCGCTCTTTTCCGTTACTGTTTTTGTTACCTATAAAAGGCTATGCTCTAGCTAGTGTATATATTTCCTAGTTGCCTAGCAACGGTGTTCTCATGACCACTCAAACGTTGAGTTTATCTTGTTTAAATTTGCGCTGGTCGCCTACTTTTCCAGCAGCTCAGTGCTGCAGTGTAATGTTAACCTTTCTCAACATGGAGGAGCCAATTGTAGTCATACTCATCCCTCTCTCTCAAATTTACCAACACATCTGAGAGAAACGTTGACGTTCCTGACGATTCTGACTAGTTCCCACCGTCACTGTTTCCTTACTTTTTATATAAACATGGCTAGCAGGCTAGCTTATGCTTCTGGCTAGCTTATGCTTGGTGTGTATATTTCTCAGTTGCTTAGCAACAGTCTTATCTTGCCTTTTTAGCACTCAAATGTCAAGTGAACCATGTTCAAATTCTTCAACTAGCTTTGCTAGTTGACTTGCTAAGACTTTATGAGTTGGGCATGATGTTTACATTTAAAAATGTGAAATGAAACAATTGTAGTTGTACGGAGCATTTTCTCAATAGTTTTTGAGAGAGAAATGTTGATGTTCTGGATGATTGTCTCATTTCCGCTGTCTTTTTTTAGCTAGCTAGCGTATCCTTGGCATGTATATTTCCCAGCTGTACCTACCTGCATTGGTGTGTGTGTGTGTGTGTGTGTGTGTATGTGACATTTTGTACAAGGCACAAATTTACAATATCAATGTGAACATGTGAAGAACTTGTGTGGCTAAGTCTAGGCTAAGTGGCTAACTTTTTGATTTACAATTATTCTCATTCTTTCTTCTTTTCTTCCTGTCCAAGCAGTGAGAGTATAAATGTATAATGTGTGAGATTTTGACAACCACAGCGTTCCTTTCAAGCCAAAGCTCTAATAAAGTGTCCTAAAGCATCTGTCTCATGTCTTACAATGTTTTTTTTTACTTTTTATAATAATTATTACTAATGTTTTTTCACATAAAGTGAGGGATGGAACCAGCCGGCTGTTTGTTTCGGATCACGAGGAGTTGAGATTGTTTGTGATAAAGGTTAAGACATACTGAACATGAAGCCTTGGTGGGAGGTTACAATATCTCTCTCTCTCTCACACACACACACACACACACACACACACACACACACACACACACACACACAGACACACAGACACACAGACATTTCTGCACTGTAGAAAAGTGTGTATTTCTCTTTGTGATTGAGCTTCAAGTCGATCATGGAGACAATTCAGAGATCACCAGTTTGTCCATTTTGTTTCCGATGTCAGACGTAACAGGAAGTTCCTCACACTCGTAGTCATCCTCAAAAGACCTGCAACAACACAAACACACACACACACACACAAATGTTAACCAAATGCTAACAGATAATCACAAAGTCTAATTGCTAACTAAATAACCTGAGGACTACTGTATAAATGCTAGCATACAGGCTATATGCAAATGTTACTGCTAATCCAAACTCTATTGAAAACCACTAACAAACTAAATGCTAGAAGCTAAACCACATGCTAACCAGGTACTGGCTAACCCACATTACAGCAATTTGATTTTAGCAGATTGATCTGTGATCCCGGCTACAAATGCTAGCATATTCAGTGGGTAAACATTAGCGGCTAACAATAGATAGACGTCGGTGTTAAATTAAGGACGTTTAAATGATATGAGTGTATGTGTGTATGATTACCCGTCATGTAGCTGCTCACTGACCGTCTCCTCTGCTACCAGGATCTCGTACTCCTCTGATGCGTACTTATCCCAGTCTGAGGGCTCCGGACCCTCACTGTCCACATCCTACACACACACACACACTAGTGTATTACAGACATACAGTATATAGATGGATAGAAACAGGTCGGAATCTGAAGGCTGACAGACCTTCTGCACAGAGAATGGATCTCTCTGCTCGTGGTCCAGGTATTTATCCAGGTTAAAGAACGTGTCGAAGAAGATGTGGGCCATCCTGCAGTGCTTCAGATCATGCAGCGTGATCTTACCTACACACACATACACACACATTGAGAACTAGAGTATAAACATCACACTATATAACACTATATAACACTATATACTAGAAGGGCACTTGGAGAGTACAGACAATATTTCTACATTGGCTTTTTCACTAGTGAACTTTACTGGTATCTACTGGATTTTAAGATGTATGGCATTGTTGAGCACAGACTTATTGAGACCCAAATGCTGTATCTCAACTTTATTTCAATGTTAGCGAAAGCTACACTAAGTGCATTTTAGTTGAATACTCATGGTATAGAGTACAGCATAACCTGTGAGTGAAGAGGACCTGAATGCCTGAAGAGGACCCTGTGCTGGCAGTGTATGGTGACGACACTGATGTCTCTTCAGGCTTGTCTCTTGTGATTGTTACATTTTAACAGTGTTCATTTTGAAAGTGTTACTTTGAGATTGGTACGTTTGGGAGCATTAATTTTCATACCATTTCATACTTATGAGACAATAGCATTTACTTTTGAAAGCACTACTTTTGAGAGTGTTACCTTTTTAAAGCATTAATTTTGAAAGCACTACTTTTGGCAGTTACTTTTGAGAGTGTTACTTTTGAGAGTGTTACATTTGAGTGTTACATTTGAGAGTGTTACATTTGAGAGTGTTACTTTTGAGAGTGTTACTTTTGAGAGTGTTACTTTTGAGTTACTTTGAGAGTGTTACATTTGAGTGTTACTTTTGAGTGCTACATTTGAGTTACTTTGAGAGTGTTACATTTGAGTGTTACTTTTGAGAGTGTTACTTTTGAGTTACTTTGAGAGTGTTACATTTGAGTGTTACTTTTGAGAGTGCTACTTTTGAGTTACTTTTGAGAGTGTTACTTTTGAGTGTTACTTTTGAGAGTGTTAATTTGAGAATGTTACATATGAGTGTTACATTTGAGTGTTACTTTTGAGAGTGTTACTTTTGAGTGTTACTTTTGAGAGTGTTAATTTGAGAATGTTACATTTGAGAGTGTTACATTTGAGTGTTACTTTTGAGAGTGTTACTTTTGAGTTACTTTTGAGTGTTACTTTTGAGAGTGTTACTTTTGAGAGTTACTTTTGAGAGTGTTACTTTTGAGAGTGTTACATTTGAGTGTTACTTTTGAGAACTACTTTTGGCAGTTACTTTTGAGAGTGTTACATTTGAGTGTTACTTTTGAGAGTGTTACTTTTGAGAGTGTTACTTTTGAGAGTGTTACTTTTGAGTTACTTTTGAGAGTGTTACTTTTGAGAGTGTTACATTTGAGTGTTACTTTTGAGAACATTACTTTTGGCAGTTACTTTTGAGAGTGTTACATCTGAGTGTTACTTTTGAGAGTATTTACTTTTGGCAGTTAATTTGGAGAGTGTTACATTTGAGAGTGTTGCATTTCGGTTACTTTTGAGAGTGTTACATTTGAGTCTTACTTTTTAGAGCACTACTTCTGTTACTTTTCAGCGTGTTGCTTTTAATGGTGACTACCCTGTGCCATAAGACTGATCATAGAAGTTTAATGCAGCAATCAGATGGATTTGTAGCTTTACAACATTGAAAGAAATTGTCATTACAATGGAGTACGATCAATCTTGTATGACACTCTTCACCAGAACTGTAGTTCACTACATCATAATAGTCGCCTGTTGCAAGGTGAGACCTTTGACCTCTGACCGGTTACTGACCTTGGCTCTCTGGTTTGACGAGGTCAAGCATCTGGCACAGCAGATCTTGAAAGGGCAATGGCTCTATTCCCATCCCCTCCATCCGCTCACACTGTTCCTCATAGAAATATTCCAGCTCATACATGGAGAGAACTCCATCACCATCCAGATCCATACAGCGGAACCAGTACTCTATACTGCACACACACAGAAACACACACATACGACACATGTATCATCATAAACACAGTCACGATACACTAACACATCACGTATCGTGTCATGTCATCGGTTATATCTCATTTTAGAAGAGATTTTAAAAAAAAAAATTTATTGCACTGTTCCAGACCACAGGTTCTAGAGTTACCTTGTTGGGTTCTTCTTGTCCTCTTCTGAGATGAGGAACCATACAAATTCAGCATAACTCATACGTCCTTCTCTCTGCACAGAGTTTCCCCTGAAACAGACATACACATGCACATTTCCCGAAAATGTATACAATGAATAACCTAAAAATGCTAACATTGCTAAGAATGTATAATTACGGTCTCACCGAGTGACAGCTCCTGAGAAAAGCCTCTCGATGATCCTGCTGGATGAAGCTGCAATGATATAAAGCACATTTCAGCACAAAGTCCATTTTTAGAGCATCGTCTAAACACATCTTCACATACGTGCCTGAATTAGGGCTGGGCAACGCAGCAAAAATATCCCACTGCCACAAAAATATAACCCACCGCCTCAGAGCTCATGGAACATGATAGCTTTCACAATATTTAGTTCTGCTGAGGTTTGACAAAGAAGTTCCTGGGAAACTGCAGCGTCACGTTTAAAAAAAGGATGCAAAATTCTTTGAAAAATTATATTTAAAGGGAAAACGAGGAAAAGATCATAATATACTTAAAGATTCTCATTGTGACAATATATCATGATATTGACTTCTAATATCATGTTGCCCAGCTCGATCCAAAAAAGAGGTTCTCTCATCATTGGAACACATGGATTCTTACCATTTCTGAGTAATGAGAAAGAAAAAAAAACCTCCTATTAATGACATTACAGAAATGTAGTATTAAAATACTCATTGCTAAATACTGCTAATAACAGTACTGTGGCATTAAATACAGTCATGTGTTCACCGTGTTTCCAAGAAAGAAAAAAACAACCATCACATCGAAAGCCCATGTTTGCAGTATAATTTTTCCCTCAACAATTCACACATTGGACTGTAATGTAGACATGTAAATGTTTTGTTATTCATTTATTCATTTAATACTACCTATTAATTTATAAGTTAATAAATTATTGTTACTTTATTAATTATTCAATAGAATGTAATAATTTTGTCTTATGCAATTACATATAAACTTACATGTGATTATTAAACCCATTCCTAGATATTTTCCCCTAATTTTATTCTTAAAATTATCTTCTTCAATTAACAGATCACTGAGAAATTTTACATCATTCTCACTACATTTTCACTACACAGCTGGGTTTTTTTTGTTGTTTTTTTGCAGTTTCTCTCAATACAAGGAAACCCACACAGTTTCAGTTAGCGGTTGATGCTAAGTTAATTAAAGTTTAATTTTTGTCATTCTAAGCATTTTCTGAATAATTAACCAACACATCTGAGGTAAATGTTGATGTTTTGGATGTTTCTGTCACATTTCCGCTGTCATTGTGACTCTATATTGTCTTTTCTAAAGACTTTACAGCGACATACTACCTAGCTAAATCATTACCCTTAAGGTTTATGTATTTTTAACTTGCCCAGCAATAGCTTCCTCATGTGACCAAACCAGGTATCAAATCTGAAGGAAAGAGATTCAAAAAAAAAATACTCTAACAGCTGCATTTGCACAGCTGTGTGTAGCTATAATGTCAAAATAGTGTGTGTGTGTGTGTGTGTTTAAATCTGCTAGTGTCCTCACCGTGGTCGTTGTAGCGGGAGAGATCTTTGGGGTCGATGAAGAGGTCGTGGTCAGTGTCCAACTCCCAGAACTTACAATAAATGACATAGAAGTGTTCATAAGAGAAATAATCTGTGATCTGATTAATGTCGTCCTCCTCCTCCAACAGGGCCAGAGTCTGTACACACACACACACACACACACACACACACTAAATACCTTATTTTATACTTCTGTATAATGTGTATTTTATATTTATCTTATAGAATAATAATGGCTAAGTAAGCTAGCTAGCTATTTAGCTACTCCAAGTACTTAGCTAACTAGTTATTTGTATTATAACAAAGAATCTGTCGACAATAACTTGAACTTTCACATTAGCTAGCTCGTGTAATGGTAAGCTGAAGCTGGTCAGCTACCTTAAACAAACGGTTTTACACTTTTTCTTGTAAAAACATGGGGGAGTATGCCTTATGGAAAAGCAATTTATTTCAAAATATATTTAAAGAGTCTATACAAATGTTTGAAAAACAAATAATGTATTAGATTATGATTGTGAGAATATCTGAAATGCACGACAATTAACTCACAATCCTAACTAAATAGCCTAGGTTATTTATATTGTAATACAGTTTATTCTTAAATACACATCAAAATGTTTTCTTAGAAAATGAGCCAATTTCAGAAATTTGCATACATTAGATATACTGGAATGCATATTGATGCATATGCATTTTGACTGCAATATTTGTAAATAAACCTCATCTTGTTTTGCTTTTATTAAATCTTATTAAATGGCCACTATTGCCATGGCAACACTACTTCTCTTTCAGGTATTGCCCAGCAAGGCTACTTTTCACAGCTGGCAAAAAGACAACATCACATTTAGTTGGTGAATAAAGTCCACTCCAGATTTTTGTCTTGATCATGAGTTGCATTATTGATAGCTAGCATGGCGACGGAGCGTCAGTAGCAGTTCTATTTCTTTGGTGTGCCCTCAGAACAACCTAACAATCTTAGCTGCATCAGGGAAAGTAACCTGTAACGTAAGACATGAATTACTTTAAATAGGGCTTTGCAGTCTCACTAGCTACTAACAATATGTTCAGCTAGCATGTAACGACCTGTGCCCTAAGGTCAGAAAAGGCGTCTGACAAATACAGACGTTATATTTGGAAACTTGTGTTGTGTCAGTCCTAAAAAAAAAGAAGAAACGCAAGTCAGAACCAGTTACGCTTACTCTATCAGTACAAAGTCATACACTGACTTTCTGAGCAAGAGCTTGTTAGCTAATGTTAGCCTTCTTAAAATGTCCATACAAGTGACTGTGTGTGGTTCATGGGAGTTTAAAATTCAAATTTGTTTGGTTACTCAGTTTGTTTCCATGCTCTGTCATGTCATGGAGAATAGCTTCAAATTACACTTGAGAGTACTGAAAATATGGCCAAAAGTATGTGCTCCCCTGGCCATCACACCCATATGTGTTTGTAGCACATCCCATTCCACATTTATTCCTCCTTTGCTGTTATAAGAAGCTCCACTCTTCTGGAAAGACTTTCTACTAGATTGCAGTTCTTCCACTCCAACCTTAACGCACCAC
Organism: Parauchenoglanis punctatus; assembly: GCA_030068025.1. Taxonomy (NCBI): domain Eukaryota; kingdom Metazoa; phylum Chordata; class Actinopteri; order Siluriformes; family Auchenoglanididae; genus Parauchenoglanis; species Parauchenoglanis punctatus. Next base: position 504,681 of record JAQQZU010000003.1, on the reverse strand, counting down.
GTCTTCATGGAGCTACTTTGTGTACAGGGGCATTGTCATGCTGGAACAGGTTTGGGCCTCTTAGTGATTTCCAGTGAAGGGAAACTGTAATGCAAATACTTTTTACACAATTGTGTGCTTAAAACTTCATGGTAACAGTTTGGGGAAAAACACATGATCAGGTGTCCAGAAACATTTGGCCATATGGTGTACGTATTACAAGTTTCATGTGACCATATGCGAGTGTCTGCTTCTGTAAACGAATATATCATTGAATGTCATGTTTATTATAGAGTATAATGCATTAAGAAAACATAATTATAGAAAACGTATAAAGCACGGCGCCTGTGTGCAGTGCATGTTCACTATTTTAGGCTTGGTGTGATTTTGGCAATACTACTTTTAAACAAGTAATGTCACTCCTGGTTCTCCTGTGTGTTTTAGTGTGTCTTAGTGTGACCTCGTTAAGTTTCACATGAGCTTTAAATAAGCCTGACCCGACTACTCCAGCAGTTTTTGAAGGTGTACCCTTGGTCACAAAGCAAGGTTTGAACCATGTTATAAAGGACAAATTGAATAATGTGAAAGAAGGGGCAGCAAATCATTTGCGTTTGTGTTCGATGAGCGAGTGTGTACCTGCAGGAAGTTGCTTCTCCTGAGCTCAATCATGGTGATCCTGCCTGTCCACGAGCGATTCACTGTGTAAAATATCCTCTGGATCACCTACACACACAGACACAAAATGTTGTCAACTTATAAACACAGGTTAGTCATTCCAATTGGTCATTTTTTTACTCCAATTTTCTATAACTGTTACTGGTGCAAAGCCATGAATAAACAGTGAGGGGTGTGGTTCTGCTGGACAGTTTGGAGGTGAAGGGTTGAGCTCATCCCTATTTAGCAAGTGGAGTTATATACGCTGTGTGTGTGTGCTAACATGCTAATAAGTGGTGCTGAAATGACAATAACGGAACGCTAATATTTCAGTCCAGCTTCTACTTCCTAGTAGTTTTTTGCTCGAGAGAGAGTGATGGAACAGGAAGCAACCAAATATGGGCATTTGTGTTGGGCAGCGGCCTCACTGTTTCCATGATGTCACACTTGACTATAATTACTAGCCACAAACACACACACACACACACACACACACACACACACACATAGCAACAGGCGGGTCCCAGCTGTCCACAGACAGACAGACACGCAGCGGTTTGTGTCCGAGTTTAACAAACTCAACTCAGATTTAAAAATAATCACACACTTTCTAGGGACCGTGGCCACAATTCAGCTACAGAATGAAAAGACAAGTACGGGCCTGTATAGACATCATGGCTGCCTCAGTGATGAGTGATTCTGATGCTTAATGTGATAAGTGACGTACGGTGGTGATGTAGCGGGAATGGAATTCAGGAGCATCTTTTAAAAATGTCAGACCCGGATGAGTGTCCACGATGTCCTGAAAGGAAAAAAAACTAGCATGATTAGACAGAAATGAACAAGAAATGAACACAAAGATCTGATTTACACACAGACACACACACACACACACACACACAGACACAGACACTGAGCTGACCTGTAAGAGGGGGATGAAGTCCTCCTGTTCCAGGTACGTGCAGCCCGGCTTGGCCAGCAAGTAAACAAACTTGGACGCATCATCATAGCAGCTGTGTAACAACCTGAGGAAAGGGAAAGGGGAATATGTGTGTGTGTGCTGATGATATTAGGTGTTAGGGATTAGCCTTGATATAGATTTGTCGTAAGAGATATAGATTTGTAGCTAAGAGCTGTTGCTGTAATCATTAAGACCTATCCCAGGATTCTTTTTTACAATCTGGTCAAGGTTTTCTCCTCATGTCATCTCAGGGAGGTTTTTTCCCAGTGATGAGGAAAAACTCTGGCTTGTTCAGTAGAGATGTTAGCTACATGTGGATTTCTGTAAATCTGTCTGTAAATTTCTCTACAATCATATAAAGTCATAAAATCACTTTTTAAATGAAGATCTATATTTCTACCAAATCTCAACGTTAACAGATGAATCAGTGAGAATGAGGTCTAGCATCCATCACTGGATATATCTGCTGCTACATACCCTTTGCATTTATCAAGGCAGTTTGTATTGTGTCAGCTAGCTTTTGGAATTCAGCTAGTTTGTTCAGACAGAGTTATCATGCTATTAGCATTAGCTAATGTTTTCCAAAAAATAGTTTTATAGGATTTTTGGTGAAAGGGGCACCAGTGTACTGTTGGAAGCAGCATAAATGGTACCTGAAGCATGAGAGAAATCTACTCTCTGTTGTTGTGGTGAAATTAATTTAATGACCTGATATACCATCTAGTGACTGTTTTTGCCTTTTCTCCAGATACACATTACCAGCGCCTCGTCCAATCTCGTCATTTTCTATTTACTTTTTGCCTTGTTGTGCAAAATAAGCAGAAGTGGCCAAACAAGGTAATCCCGAGTTTCAGGTCAGACCTGACGCCTAGTTGATGGAGCTTTTAATCCTTCAGATCTTTAAAAAGATACGCTGGTGTGTACATAAATAAAGCTGCTTGTGTAGTGATGCGTCACCTTCACTGAGGGTCACTACTGAGTTTGTCATTATAGATATGAATAAAAATGGACTTCCTGGCCAATCTTGAATCTGATTGGTCCACAGTCACTCAGAGCGTGTTTTTGGGCATCTGTTAACTCCAAAGAGGTGTTTCCCAGCTCAAAAAGTAATATTCAATCACTTCCTTGCCTTCAGTGCTGTGTTGTTGGAACATATGTCCAATTTTATAACACGGGTGGCCATAGTGAAATCAAACTCGATGAACCCGTATTCAATTTAGTGACAGCTCGCTCTCGGATGTCTTTCACCATGTGGGTGTGCTAAGAGCCACAGAACGTAGCGTACATGCTCTACCTTGTGAGATGCCTGACATATACACATTTGGTAATTGTAGGTCAGAGGTCCAAGCAAATGTAGATCAGATTTCTACAAAAGCTCAGGCATGTCACCTAAAGGAGCGTGAAATACAAGTTTGGTGATTTCTGGCCAAAAGGTAAGTTTTGGACAATTTGGTCAACATTCTAGCTAACCTAGCAAGCATAAGGTAAGTCAGGTCATAGAGCCAGCAGACTTAGTGGACTTGTGAGAACATGTGAATTTGGTTTAGGAGAAAAGGGGATAGCACAATGGTCATATATAATAGTCAATGGATGTACATGAAACTGTTGTCCAACAACAGTGCAGGAAAATCTGAAACTTTTGGTCACCAAACTTGGCATGCTTTTTGGTATGGATAGCATGGTGTAATTTGGTAGCTCCAAGTCAAAATGTCTAGCAGGCATGAGTTAACCATAATTTTGGACAGGTTGATGATATTAGGCCCTAAACCTTTCACTTATAAAAAAAAATTGTTGAGGTCCAATTACATAAAATCCCTCATACAAAGGTCCAGATAAGCGACTAAAATGATTGAAAAGTTAGCTTTCGATGCTTGACTGTTGGTTTATGTCTATAAATGTATGATCCATTTTCACAGTCGCTGAACTACGGACAGTTGTTTTATTCAGTTTATCAGCTCTGCTACAGTATTTTTCTCAAGTTCTCACTTTAGTCTACACAAATACTTTGCTGGGCCAAGTTGATGTCCCCTGCCATAATCGCCCTTTTAGGGTTTACTCACTTTCGCCACGTGGCGATAAATGAATGGACAGAGACGAAGCCAGTCCTCTCTCCTCCTGCACAGTTAAACATTGGGGCCTTCCAGTACAGCGGACACCCGCATGCCTGAGCAAAATTACAAATATTCTGTTATTATGGATCTAGTAATATTTTCACATGCAACATCTGAATAATGCTGTGAATCATGAAAACAGTAAGGTGATGATCGTTCTCTAATTTCTGGTCACCTTGGCAATCTTGCCCATCTCGTAGATGTCGGCCTTTTCCTCCTGCATTTTGGCGAAGGCTGCTTCGACTTTCGCTATGGCCTCGTCGATATTAACGGTGAGGTTTGGGAGACCCGTGGGAAAATAAAAGCGTGGAATGTTAATGGAGGGAGGAGGTGGGGCAGGTGGGGGAGGAGAGGGGGAACGAGGGATGGGAGGAGGAGGAGGAGAGACGGGTTTCTTCTCCGGCTGGATCTAGAAAGAGAGATGCAGAGAGAGAGGGAACGGTTTACACGAGGGTTCAGGTATTACTTTCACCAAGCAACTACTTTGTTTCTTTTTTTTTTTTTTTTTTACATCAACTTAATTTCATATTTTCCATTATTCATTAAGCTGGTCATGAAATCAAACTTGGTATTTTTGTGTATGTTTATTGCCGTTATCTATTTGGTAGATAAACTGTTTATTTGATAAATTATAACTGGAAGCTTTATAAATATTTACAACATCTACAAACATTTTTTGATACATAAACCATTTTGCAGATAACATGATTTCATTTGAAATTTCCTGGTAAAAAGTAAAAATAAAATATTCCTGCACTCGTATACTAAATGTGAATCCAATCAGAATTTTACAAGGATTCATAACCTTAAAAATGAGATACTAAGGCCAGTTTAAGAAAGTGTTATAGTAGACTACACAGTGACAAAGACCTGAGTAGGTAAATAGTAACAGAAATGAATTAGAAACAAAAAGGAGAATACAGCTACAGGGGGTCCTCAGGTTACATACATCTCGACAGACGACATTTCGAGTTTACGCCACACACTCCCATAAAAACGTAAAAAAATTGAGACGTGACTACTTTTGGCTTATGCCATTACGGCGTGTCGTACTTACGGACTACGTGGGCGAACTAATTTGGTTGCGTGCGGCGGAAGAATACGCAGTAACGCGGTGTATGAGTGAGGGAGTTCAGCGACGAACATTATATTATATATTTTCACATTATATTATATTAACATTAACGTATATTTATGTCCTTTTCCTTTTTCTGCGGCTTAGTTGTGTTTTAATACGCTAGATTATGATTTTACAACTGTGTTAGGATAGGTAAGTGACTTAGGCTAAGGTGTGTTTCGACTTGCACCAAAATCCGGGTTACATCACTGTCGTAGGAAGGGAACTGTGTCGTAAAACGAGAACCCGCTGTTCTAATATACTGTCTGAACAGGAAGGTCTTTTAAACTTTATATTCAAGGATGTTTAGAATTGTCTTAAAAGCTAATGGTTGTTATTGAACACAAATGACTTTTTATTCTAAAAAACGAAACACATATTAAAAGGCTAAATGATGATGAAACAGTTCCTCAATTACAAAGACATCTATTACTCATGGATATACCTTAAGGTTCATCATAACCAAGCAGCCAATGTGGTTTCCTCATTGCATCACTCACACACTGATCCACAGATCACAGTCAGAGCGCTGGCTAAACTTTGTGGATGTTCAGATTTACATCACATTTGAGTTTGATTTTTTTATAAAGAAAAAACAAAAAACAAGGCACTGTGATATTCTGGGGTTGGTCCTAATGGCAGGTGGAAATGGAAGTAAGAGATATAATATTATCCCTTCTTGGTCTTTTAAGATCTAAATGAAATGAACATCATCTGTTAATCTCTACTAAAACAACATTGTATCAAGATCAATATCCCAGCTGTTCTAGAGCAGTGTAATGCATTGTAACAGTCTAATGCAGTGGGACACTGTAATAGTGTAACTGTTTCGCGTAATGTAGGCGTGTATCACAGTCTAACAGTGTAATGCATTGTAACACTCTCATGCAATGCAACAATAAAACACTGTAATGTAATGTAACACTGCAATGGTGAAACAGTAATGTAACAGTGTAACACAGTGTAATAGTGTAATGCAATGTAACAGTGTAAACCAGTAGAACACTGTAACACAATGTAAAACTGTAATGAAATATAAAACTAATTTTAAAAAATTAACAACGTAACAGCATCGGTGTAATGCAAATAACAAAATAAACACAATTTAACACTGTAATAGTGTAACAGTGAAATGCAATGTAACACTGTAACACAATATAAAAGTGCAAGGGTATAATTCACTGTCACTGTGTAACAGTGTAATGCAACGTAAAACTGTAAAAAAGTAACAGTATAATTCCATGCATTAGTGCAACACACTGAAACTCTAACAACAATGTACCCGTGTAACAGAGTATGAATTCATTCTGATCAGTGATTCCGAGCATCCTGTTTACATGAACGCGAGCATATATACCTCATATACCTGTCTTACTCTGCTTCGTAACGATGAAACCGGTGAATATTTTAGCCAATCAAATTGTTCATGTTTCTTTTATCTATATTATTTACACAACAATTGGAAAGATACATTGTATTAAAGTTTTTTATTGTGTTACAATGTATTCTGTGTTATAATGTTACATTGTGTTACACGGTTGCACTGTTACAGTATTGCATTGTGTTATGCTGGTACAGTACATTACACTGATATGTGACATGCATGCCCTCCATCTTGACGTAAATGCATGGTGATGTATTTTTAGTCCTGTGGTAACAGCAGGTAAAACGTCACAAGCTCTTCACAATCAAGTGCAGAACAGGAGAAGGCAAGCGCAGGACAATTTGTTTTAAACTGCCACCCTGTACAGACCCATATCTTTGACACCTATTGCTAATTACTAGACAATTTGTCTTGGCACAATTGCCCTTTTTTTTTTTTAAATTGTACAACAGACAAGGGCGATCACGGCACTGTTGTCTAATACTTCCGGAAGCAGCTTGTGACGTTTTACCTGCTGTTACCACAGGACTAAAAATACATCACCATGCATTTACGTCAAGATGGAGGGCATGCATGTCACATATCAGTGTAATGTACTGTACCAGCATAACGCAATGCAATACTGTAACAGTGCAACCGTGTAACACAATGTAACGTTATAACACAGAATACATTGTAACACAATATAAAACTTTAATACACTGTATCAGTGCAGAGTTTTAAATTCTAAACATGGCATTTAGAACTCTCCTGGTGTGTGTGTGAGGGCAAGCATGCTGTTTCAAGCTTAAAGCATGGCATGCACACGCACTCTGATTTCTAATTTACACTCCGGACACATTGGGTTATTCACAGCTGACAGCCATACTGTCTCTTCAAGGACCATGACACCTCAGCTGAATGGTAAATATCTGCTTGCTTAAAGGCCACAGGCAGGTATAGATCATACCAGACACATTCTACAGAGTATTGGAGCCAATGGATGATCTGAGGTTCTTCATCAGTTCTCCTGACCCATCACTCTGTACACTCTATTATATCAACTATTAAATGGAATTTATAATTTTGTGTTGAGAAAATTTAAACACACCTTTGGAACATTTTGGAAGTTTGGCAACATGGAAGATAACATTTAACAGGTTAGCATGGTACACACAATGTAAAGTCACAGTAACCAGGAAAACGGGGCAGAACCATCAGGAACTAGAATGCTAGTGATATTCTAGGAATGAGTAAAATTACTCGGTAATTAAAATTAATATCAACCGCTCATCCAAATATTATGAGTTCTGCAATAATTAAAAAATGTAAATGCTGTGGTGCGACTTAAGAACTCTGCACCAAACCTTAACACTTGTATTATAGACATCCTGAAAAACTTTTGATAAACATGAACGTTCCAGGCTTTTCAGCAGAAGTTCATTTCTAACGAAACAACAAAATCTGTCAAACATCATTGGCTGAACATGACGATGACCTTTTAGGAAAGTATTTGATATTTACTGATGTTACTTGACTCCCAGTCAATGAGCTGCTACTATAGAAATAAATGAGCGCATTAATATAAACCTGTGATTTGCAGCTGAACTACTGTCAGAGATGTTGTTATAAAAAAGAAAAAAATAAATCGACACCCACTGACCAGTGGTCAAGACTCAGAATCCAACAGCGCTTTGGTATAATGGTGAACATGTTATTGGATTAAAATTCACCTTTTGTATTTAAAACTGTTGTACAAAAACATACCAAAGTAGAAATATTTGCAAAGTATTACTGCAACTAAAGAGCACTGAAGAACTGATAAAGAACCTCACGTCTGAAACATCTTCTAATCCAATGTGTTTAAACACCATCATTTAGAAATAGTTGGAGGAGGAAACGTGACACAAAGAGCACCACATTCTCATCATTTCAAGTTTATAACATTGTTATAACATTCACTTCTCCAGCCATCTGAAGATCTTTTCCAGGTCACCTTTGTTTACTAATGGGACTTCATGGACATCATCTGAAGACCTAGCGGCATACAAAGCAGGTGTGTGGTGTTATTGAATGAAGGCTGTTTTGGTTTCATCCTATAGACAATGATAAGACCATGATGAAGACCTGAAGAAGTTCCTCAGATGAGTGGAGGACTTATTAAACTTGGCAGGTCCAATTAACATGGAGTTTGTTTTCAGGTGTTTAGGATCTAGCAGGTTCATTGGCTTAATTGAAACAATCTAATCATGAGGTTATGCAGTTCCTTATCAGAACATTGTTGGGTTCATACTGAGTCCAAGCGTTTTATTTTGGCAATATTGGATTAACAGCCTTCAGACAAGTCATGCAGGAAAATATAAAAAAGAATGACGCAAAGATAAAGAGTGGAACAAAGAGGAAAGAAATAAATACATATTTTTAAAATGTATTTAATTCCTGGCTGTGTTATGTCTGCTCTTCTAAGCCAATCAGAACACATTATTCCTGAACCAGTCAAGCTTTTACAAAAAAACTGATTAGTGTTTGATATCTGTTGAAATTGAAACAGCACTTGTTAGTGCACTTAGGACATGGCTGTATTGAACACAACAGCTGTGACTGAGGACATTGCCCCCACACCCACCCCCCCGTACATTCACTCGGACACTGTATTCCTGTCGCCCCTATTAATAGCCGTGTTGGTATCTGCCTGCGAATAGTTTTGTCTTCCGCAGCATGTGCAAGTTAGCCTCAGTGTGTGTGGTTTTTTTTAATTTTATTACTGGACTGACCTGCGCTCGCTGGAAAGATTTGAGCCTTTTCTTGAAGCGGGATGGCAAGACAAAGTCACAGCCTCGTGCCAAAAACTCCAGCTCCCCCCGCAGGTCAGGGTCTTCCCTGAGCGAAGAGTCCTTTATCATCATGGTTGCAAAGTCCAGGGAGAGATCGATTGAAGTCCGACCGGCCAAACTGGTAAAACAAACTCCAAAGTCGTCGGTGACTTCCGCTTTAGAAGGTTGTAGGTCACGCACTACAGCCTTCCTACGGCCTTGCTTTGCTCCCTCCACCCTACACGCCACACGTTAACCACACGCCCTTCAAAAACTCTGGTTGCAAGCTCCTGTCCACACACTCCCGCCTACTGGATCTGGACACATGGAGGGATTCCTGGAGAATCGAAAGCTAGCAGGGAAGCTCAGGAGCATCGCCACAGTGAGACGAGGCCTTCAGGCTCCTGCCTGCTTTCTCACAAACGCAAAAACACGACTAGTGCACAAGTGCACCGGTGGATCCCAACTGTGCGAAACATGACCCTAGCAAGGGTCTGAATCCCAGACAAGTCCCTGATCTCAGCCTGCTCTGTCCTGACAAGCACAAGAGGGGACGGAGGGGTGGGGGGGCAGCTGTGTCAGATATCTGTGTGCCTGGATCAGCAAAGGTGCATTATGGGAAAGGGAAGGGAAAGGAAGACCCCCCACCCCCACCCCCACCCCCAGCCCGACCCATTTAGAGAGAGCCAAAGTTAAGAGTGCAGAAGAACTGCAAGTGGCATGTTGATCCGGGCTTTGTTTACGCACTGAGAGCACAGAGAGAAAAGCAGCAGCTTAGATTGAGATCTCTGGATGCCGAGCTTCAGCAGGTTCAGAGGGGGCATTTTGGGATCAGAGGGGCAAGGTTAAGATGGAGGTGGTGATGGGGGAATCAAAATCTACATTTGACCTGACTGAAGCTTGGCATCAAAGGATCTCGCAATCTAAGCTGCTGCTTTACTCTCTGTGCACCATTTAGTGTTGCGATTGCAATAAGACACTAAACAGCACAGTATAATATCTAATATAAGATTAAAGACAGTACTTTTTCCAGTAATCTGTTGGCATAATGACATCAACTTTAGCTTAACAATCAGGTTCTGAGAGATTTCTGCAGGTTCATGGCAGAGGGGGCCATTTTGGGATTGGAAGGGCAAAGGGGACATGAGGTGGGGGTGGGTGGGGCAAAGTGTTTACCAGAAGTTTTGCATCCACCACTGCCAGGAAAGTAACACAAATTCCAGTATTAGTGTGTCAATAGAAGATTTAGCTTATAAAATTTTAACAATGGTGTCAATAAATGTGGAACTGACTGCAAGATTAAGTAAAATATTAACTAAAATAAATGTACAAGCTTTAAAAAAGCCAGTGCTGTTTTTGTAGTCTGTCTTTTGTCCTACAGGTCAGTCCATCTAGTTTTCTACTGTTTATGTTCTTAATGGGGCTGAAACAAAGTCCATCTATTAAAAGACAGGACAAGGAGTATAGATACAGGTATAAAAAAACAGGTACATAAACAGGTACAGACTAAGAAGTATACACAGTTAGAGATAGATAATCTATAGATACTTATAGACAGACAGCTACAGATAGACAGGTACAGACAGGTACAAATAGATATAGACGGGTATGGATAGACAGCTAAAAATACATAGATACAGATAGACAGGCAAAGAAATATATAGTTAGACAGGTATAGATAGGGATGGTCCAGTAGAGATAAACAGGTACAGATATGCTTATGTAAGTCGCTATGGATAAGTGCATCTGCCAAATCCCGTAAATGTAAATATACAGATATAGAGATAGGAATTATAGCTAGGTATAGATAGACAGGTATAGACAGACAGATATTCTAATATTTTATTGTAATAAAAGTCTGACAAAGCAGCATATGTACAGATGTGGTTCATAGGTATAGATACACAAGTATACACATGTATGGACAGAATTATACA
>JAQQZU010000003.1:476894-488896 GCA_030068025.1 Parauchenoglanis punctatus | reverse complement strand
CACACTCAGTTTTAGCTCTGAAAACATGAACTACACAAAATCTTTATATACAGTACATTTACTCTCCATCTCACACACACAACTATGCAAATATATCACATCACTACAGTTACTATTACCACAGATGAGAACTGGATGTTATTGCTTTTATTAAAAGTGTGTGTGTGTGTGTGTGTGAGTGTGAGTGTGTGTGTGTGTGTGTGTGTGTGAGTGTGTGTGTGTGTGTGTGTGTGTGAGTGTGTGTGTGAGTGAGTGTGTGCGTGTGTGAGTGTGTGAGTGTGTGAGTGTGTGTGTGTGTGAGTGAGTGTGTGAGTGTGTGAGTGAGTGTGTGTGTGAGTGTGAGTGTGTGTGTGTGTGTGTGTGTGTGTGTGTGAGTGAGTGTGTGTGTGTGTGTGTGAGTGTGAGTGTGTGTGTGAGTGTGTGTGTGTGAGTGTGTGTGTGTGTGTGTGTGTGTGGGAGTGTGTGTGTGTGTGCACGTGTGTGTGTGTGTGTGTGTGTGTGTCTGAAGGAGTCCCCAGTGTGAGCGCTGTGTAACAGGCAGAGGTAAAGCTGGAACTGTAAGGGTTCCACATCTTCAGCACAGAGGAGTTTACACTGCACTGCACTTTCTCACTCACATCACACGCTGCGGTTTTATCTTACTCACTTGGAGAGAGAGAATAAAGAGCAGCTGCCGAGGGAACGACTGTTTACAGCTGCTATAATGTAATGCATTCTTTAATAAATAAAAAAATGTAATCTGTGCCAAATTTCTGCGGTACAAAAGGAATAAAACACTTATGTTGGCACATGTTGTTTTAGGAAAATAATCAACTTCATCGTGACCACTGCTGCTGTTACCATGGTTACTCAAGTTAGACTTCTCCCTGATTATATATAAACACTGACACACTAGTCCTTTTACATAGTGGATTCCTGGAGTATAGGGTGCATTGGCACGCACGCACACACACACACACACACACACACACACACACACACACACACACACGGAGTCACATACAGTATACACGTGTTAAAGTTCTGCTGAGAACAGCGGGAAAGCCACTAGAATGTACTGTAACAGTACACAGACACATACATACACACACACACACACACACACACACACACACACACCTGTCTCCTTCCAATTTCACAGCCCGCTGAGTCAAAGCCCACTCAGCATTCCTCTGCTGCTAATCTCATTAACTATGACTAAGATGTTGTGGAGAACAGTTAGCATGCTAACTGACATGATATAGTTGATAGCAAAATATGCAAATGACAGCTAGCTAACAGACATTTACTGTAATTAGTATTATTACCATTATCATTATTATTATTATGCTAAAGTCTATTTTATGAATAAAAGCTAGCATGGCGTACTGGCTAACATTAATTATTAACAACATTTTTGCCAGATACTGTAATCCACAGTGACAGGGTTAGCACACATAAGTTTGAGTTTTATGCTAACTTATTAACCTTATTGTCATGTTTATCATGTTTATCTGTCAACTTATTATAAAAACTAGCATGAATCAGCTAGCATAATTAGCCTGCAGAATGGCTAACCAGACACCTTAATTAGAATCCTGTGTTTTTTATTTATTTGTTTTTTTTTATTTTAAAACCTGATGCAACACAAAAGAAACTCAATCAACATTAAACGTGCTAGCATGCTAATCTCCAGCCTTCCTGGCAGTAAAGCTTGTAAGCAGGGAGGGGAGGTGTGCTGAGGGGATTGGGATGTGGCCCAGATGAGCGTGGGACACACGAACAACAACGTTTTCATTCCTGCCTCTCAGTTGCACAGTTTCTGAATTCCATCAGCTCAGAGTCAACATCGCCTTCTCACAATCCTCTGTTCCACGTTCAGGGGTGTCACAGGACGTCTGTCGCTCGCTAGGGATGCTGGAAAGGTCAAAGGTCACTAGCAATCACAAGTAATTTTGTATAGTTGTGTTGCCAGTGAAGCTTCATTCAGGGCTCTGCAAGAGGGAGCGCACTGATTTACACTACAGCAAGTGTGTATGTGTGTGTGTGTGTTAGTTATAGAGACTAAAACTAAGGACTATTAACTCAGATACACAAAAAAGGAGACTAATATGGCAACAATGAAAAATAACTCCAGTGGCAGACAGACAGACACAGACAGACAGAGAGAGACACACAGACAGATATTTTATGACAGACACAGCCTGAGACAGATAATTAGAGAGAGAGACTGAGTCGCAGACACAGACAGACTGTTAGAGTCAGACAGACAAACAGTTACAGACAGAAAGAAGACAGACAGAAGGTTAGAAAGATAAACAGAAAGGCAGGCATGCAGACAGTTAGAGAGAGACACAGACAGGTAATTAGAAAGACAGACTGAGAGACAGACAGATAGAAAGACAGTTATGGAGATAGACAGATAAATAAACACAGACAGACAGTTAGTGACCAGCAGTTGGAGAGTTAAACAATAAAACAGACAGACAGTCCAACACAGACAGACCGTTAGAGACAGTTAGAGAGACACATACAAAGAAAGAGGCAATCAGATAATGGAGACAGATGACACAGAGAGACAGACAGACAAAGACAGACAGACAGTTAAAGAGATAGACACAAAAAGAGTAACAGACAGTTATAGGGACAGACAGATATCAGTAACAGGTTAAATGGATGAGTTCAGAACCTCTTGTCCCACCCCTCCTATATCAGAGGGCGGACCTTCTTATTGAGACCACACCCCTCTTGCCCCGCCCCCATAGCTGCAGTCAGAATCATAAACACAGTGCTTCTAATGTGCAGGTTATTTTTGCACCAGGTACCAGGCAGACTACACGCACACTCACACACACTGACAGCTATCTATCTCTACCTAGTGTGTGTGTGTGGGTGTGTGTGTGTGTGTGGGTGTGTGTGCGTGTGTGTGGGTGTGTGTGCGTGTGTGTGTACCCTACAGCTGTCACGATTTATACTGCATCTGTCTCACAATCACATATTTACAGCAGTGTGTGTGTGTGTGTGTGTGTGTGTGTGATAATACAGCAGTGTGCATTTCAGTTCATCTATATTAAACCTGTGTTTATGGTGTGAATGATGTTAAACAATACCAATTTTCACCAGCAGGGAGAGACAAAGTACTACAGTTTCCGTACTTCTACCATACATGATTTTTGGTTCATTTTCATTTTTTATATTAATGTTTGTGAAATTTATTACACACAATTTAGCTCTCTGAACAAATATTGTGCTATAAAAATACTATATTATTATTATGATTATTATTATTATTAATTCCCATGCAGTACAGGTGTAGTTACTCTGCAGCACCACTAGAGGGCACACAGCAACTGCTGCTGTTCTAGTGAGAGAAACTTAAAAAATAAAGTCTCATTTTTTTCCACCTGCTGAGCACCGAGCCATTAATCTGTTAGAGCTGCTAAATGCTAACATGCTAACACTGCTGTCAGTGGTAACATTACACCCTTTCCTAATTAACTCATAAATGCTGTGCTCACACTGGAAAAACCACACCCAGTTTGTGACTGAGGGTGTGGCCTAACCACTGACAGAAAGACATGAACCTTAGCTTAAACTTTTAAACAGTTAGCTAATGTTAGTGAATAACTAGCTTAACTAATGCTGTCATTATGTTACATATAATTAAAGCTGGGTTTTATGTTGATTTGCATTTAGTTTTAGTTGTTTCATTTTTTTAGCTATTTTGTCCCTCAAATTTTCCAAATATGTTATTTTCCAAAAAGCAAAGTTTCAATTCCTTCTTGAATGGATATAGACAGACAGACAGTTGAACAGATAGACAGACAGAAATACAGACACAGACAGTTAGAGTTTAGCAAGACAGACAAATCCATAGACAGTTAGAGAGACAGACAGGCAGTGAGAGAGAGAGAGACAGACAGGCAGTGAGAGACAGAGAGACAGACAGGCAGTGAGAGAGACAGAGAGGCAGTGAGAGGGACTTAGAGAGACAGGCAGTGAGAGAGACAGAGAGGCAGTGAGAGAGACAGACAGGCAAATGAGAGAGACAGAGACAGACAGGCAGTGAGAGAGACAGACAGGCAGTGAGAGAGATTTAGAGACAGAGAGGCAGTGAGAGAGACTGACAGGCAGTGAGAGAGACAGACAGGCAGATAGAAAAAGTTTGTTTTAAGTTACCAAAATACAGTAATTTCCAGCTTTACAATTTCTTATTAAATGTACAGTTTTACAAATGTGTGTGGTTTGGCTCCAGGCTGCAGTATGACATCATTTCCTGTCTGTGATGATGTAATGCTGCTGTTCTGACCATGTGACAGTGTGACTGAGCCCGATGAATAAATTAAGACCAGAGTGTGGCTGTTTCCATACACACACACACACACACACACACACACACACACACACACAGACAGAAGTGTATCTGTAGTACTCCATCTTTACGTCCAGATAGAGAATGAACACTAACAATGTTGTTGTCATAGTTACTGATGTCTGCATGAAGACTCCATCTGTCACGCTGCACAGGATATTACTGAACAGGTAGCAGAGAGTTCTAACAGTCAGGATGATGTTTCTTATTGTGGTTTATATGATGGTTTTTCTTATGCTAATCCCATCAGGCAGTGAGACAGCGAGATAATCAACAAACTGCAACATTCATCACATTTTCACTCCGCATCTTCACGCTTTAACAGCCGCTTACGTCAAAGAATGCAACCCTAACCCTAACCCTAGGTTGAAATGACAATAAAAGCCACTTGACTTGACTTGACTTGAGAGTCCTGCCTCATGCTGGAGCACATCCAGCCATACAGGGTCATCATGAGTTATTCTGACATATGTTAAATCCCTGACTCTGTATCTGACTCTCTGCACTGAATCCATGAATAAGTGACTCTGAGCTCAAAACATTTGTTTGTACTTTTGAATCACTGACACTGTATTCAACTCTTTTGACTGAATACTTAACTCACCTGATTAAATGCTTGAATCTGTGACTAAGTGCTTGACTCTGGACTGAATGCAATAAATCACTGACACTGCATTTGACTCTTTGCACTGAATGCAATGAATCACTGCCTCTGTAGTTGACTCAGTTGACCAAATGCTTGATTCACTGACTCTGCACTTGACTCACTGGCCCAAACATTCGAGAGGACTGCAGATGATTAATGGGAGCTGCAGCACTTGCATTTCCAGCCAGGGCTTCCCCGTCTCCATGGCGATTAAGTGCACTTCCTGACAGGTGTAGTGGGTCAGTTGACTCTGTCAACACCATGTGAAGAGGCGCCGCAAGGGGATAATTCACAGCCCCAATGCTTTACTGAGGCATGAGACGGCTATCACAAACAAGCACTAAAGAAAGAAAGAAAGCTGTAGCTAGCAGCTGAGTGTCTGCGTAAACGCATAATGGCAAAGTTTACTGGAAAGAGAATGTGACACAGCAAAGAAATACAGGAGAAATGAGAGGCTATAAAGATGGAGACCGGAGACAGATAGACAATATAGAGATAGCTAGAGAGAGAGAGAGAGAGAGAGAGAGAGAGACTTAGAGGCAAGTGAGGGTGAGACAGGTGGGAGACTAGCTGAACTCTCATAAGAATGTTAAGAAAGAAAGAAAGAATGAAAGAAAAGAGAAAAAAAGAAAGTATGAATGACTGCAATGAGCGTGAGTTGCACTGAGGCTGCTGATTGGTCACCTGCTGTAATGACCATCATGACATCATCAGATGTCTGTTGGAATTTAATTCAACATTCCATCTTTGTATTTCTTTGGAAAGGTTTCCCACTTCAATCTAAAACAGTTTCACAAGACAGAGACAGATATGCAGATAGACAGACAGACAGGCAGACAGACAGCTCATGATCTGACACACTGCTGGAATGAGCGACTTCAGGCATCATCAGATCCAATTTAGAGGGCCAGTTTACCATCTTACACATGCACACACACACACACACACACACACACACACACACACACACACACACTTGTGCTGTGCACTGACTCAAGAGTGTATGTGGCATCAGTGTTTACGTCTCTGATTGGCTGTGTTGTGTTAATGAGCAGGACTCCGTCCCCCCACACAAGCTCCGTTTTCCCCACGGCGTCACTCAGTCTCTCAGCGAAATGCCACAGTAGGATGGGGGAGTGCTAAACACACACACACACACACACACACACACACACACACACTTTCTCTCTTTCCCTCTCTCTCAGACACACAGACACACACACACTGTCCTGCACAAAAAAAATTATGCACACATAAATCCAAAATGCTTTCCTAACTAATGTGTGTGTGTGTGTGTGTGTGTGTGTGTGTGTGTGAGTAAATGGGTGGCTGCTCTCACTAAAAGCCTTCCTCTCCTGATGAGGGTGATGGCAACGTCATAAATAGCGAGCTGTAGATAGCAGGCGAGTATCAGCTTACAGGCTTACAACACGTGATGGCAGAGTTTACCGCAGAGAGAGTGAGACAGGAGACAGACAGAGAGAGTGAGATAGGAGACAGAGTGAAAGAGTGAGACAAGAGACAGAGAGTGAGACAGGAGACAGAGAGAGAGAATGAGACAGGAGAGAGAGAGAGAGAGAGAGAGAGACAGGAAAAAAGAAAAATAAACATGGAAAAAGGAATAGAAGTAAGACAATTAAAGAAATGGGATGTTATAGAAAGAAAGAAAGAAAGAAAGAGATTAGGAAGAGAAGAGAAGAGAAGAGGAGAGAAGAAAGAAACAGGAGAGAGAGAGAGACATGTGAAAGAGTGAGACAGGCAAGAAAGAGGAGAGAGTGAGAAAGAAGATCTGGATGACAGGAAGTGACGATCTCTCACAGTGTCCATGATGATTAACACGACTGCTCTTAACTCTGATAAAGATAGACTCTGATTACACAAACACTGTCTTCTTGGTATGCAAAAAACTAAATATATCCCAGAATGCAATGCTTCCGATCTGCAGTGCTGTCTCACTGTGCTCCTGAGAGATGAGGAGAGAGCTGTCTCACGTTCCTCTGAGTAACAGATCGATGTGTTGCTATTTCAGCAGTTACTGGCACAACACAAAGCTACAGGCCTGTAGCATGACTAATGATTTATTCAGTAGATCAGAAAATGGAAGTTTCGTCACAAGCCCAGTTTTAAACCCAGACACGGGAGAATGTAAAGTACCCCAAAGCTACCATTTCCATAACGCACAGGCTGCATGCATAATTCATGCGGAAACGTACACTTGACAGAGAGTAATCTGTGAGGCAGAGCTCGAAATGAATTTTTACACTTCGCTGATGTTTAAATGAGATGGTGATATTAAGACACCACGGTAACAAAAAACATGGCCGCCGGAAAAACTGACTCAAGGCGAACATTCAAACTCATGCTTCATTTCCTGGACTAAGAATCATTAACAAAACTGTGGATGGAGCTCATTGTCCTTGGATGTGCACACAAATTACATTAGCATCCTAAATACTGGTTGTACCTGGTTAGCTAGGTTCATACAGATGCTAGCAAAGCAATAACTGACTAAGAAGCTAACTGATGTTTAGTTCATTTATTTAGTGAGTCATGTGAGTGAGTATTTGTCTTGATGATTTTAACACAGGTATGTTAGTCCAATTAGCATTCCTTTTAAAGATAGCCTGACTACTTTTGTTCATCACACATCCCTTCACAATTTCATGTATCTTTTTAAGAACTCACCCTGATGACTTCTGGCGTCTGTTGGATGAGGATAGTAGATCCCGTGTCTCTCCCAGTGACAAACGGACTCAGGACTTTAGCAGGAGTCACTGAAGGTACAGCTACAGGTGCAGGTGCAGCTGAGGCTAAGGCTGTATCTGCAGGTGAAGGTCCTGGTGCTGCTTCAGGTGCAGGTGTGGGCACAGGAGCAATTTCCGAATTCATTTCAGTCTTAGCCAATGTATCTTGAAGGAGACGCATCACCTCACGCTCTTTTGATTGAGTTCCTGTTCCAGAGCCACAATCCACCAGCTCCTGAGCGAAGCTCTCGATGCTCTCCAGAATCCGTAGCAAGAGAGCACCATCATCCTCCTCGCTGGCTTCTTCTGTGTTGCGATTTGTCGGTTTGGTGGATGAGATGGCAGGAGGATTCAGACAAGGGGGACCTTTGATCCCTGAGGTGCCAATCTGGTGCAGATTTTTTTGGTATGCATTTATCTGTCTCTGCTTTGGTGGTAGAGGAGGTTCCTTCTGCATGTTCTGAGAGAGACACTCCAAGTCCATTAGTAGTTTATCAATCTCATCCACACCTTCCCTGGTGATGTGTGGAGCTGAATTTGAGAGTATCCTTGACTCAGTGCTGTGTGATGGTGTATAAACCTGGTTACTTCCTGGTTCAGTTTTGGGTGTATAAACAGTTCCATTTCTACTGAGATCAGGAAGTTTGTCAGTAATGCTAGCAATGGGACCTGACATCACGTCATGTCTCCTTGAAAGCTGCCTGGACTCTGAAACACTAGAACCCTGCTTCCTATCCAGTCCCCGACCTATGTCAGCATCCTCCTCGATGTACAGCGTCTCCATTGAGGCGTCTTTGGAGATGCTGTTGATGGAGAGTGAGGCATCATGGCGACCAGTGGAGATGGGATAATGAAGAATGGACGGATTGGTGCTGCCAGTGGAAGAGGGAAGGTTGGAATACTGCAGTCCATTACCAGATGAATGGGCAGGGAGTGATACAGTGAGGCCTTGAGCAGATGGTAAACTTCCTGCGAGATCTCTGGTGCCATCAAGAGGCTCTGGAGATGAGCAAGACAAGGATTTAGACTGGACTGTTGTTGACGGAGGGGACTGGACCACGTCCTCATATCGAGGAGGCTGTTCGTTGCCAAAAGGTGAAAAAGGCCTTTGTTGAAGTCCATGGAGAGTGTTAACCAGTTCAGATAGATCGTTGTGCTCTGATCTTCCTGTATGCCCAAGGTCAAGTTCAAAAGGCAGCCTCTTTAGGTAGCTAGAAAGTCGTGCCATCATGGTTTTATAAATAGCATCCGGATTTCCAGAATCCTCACCGCTCATGGACTTTCTCTTTATGCATTGCTTTATAATGTCTGTGCACTTCTTCAAATCCTCAGAGCATTTGAGCAGGATGTCCAAACAAGCCTTGATGTCTTCTCCCGAAGCATTACTGTCTGGTCTGGCCTTCTCCAGAATCCGGGCAATGAGGTTCTCCTCTGTGAGGTTGTTCAGATAAAACGAGGCTGCATTGTTCAGGTTCTGCTCCAGTGAGATGCTTCGGTTCAACTTCTGCTCATCCTGTGATGATTTCTGTGGAGGACAGTTTTCATCGTTGCTGAAGTGTCCGTAGATGACATCAAGGTCGGCAGACCTCCGGCTAAACGAGTCGGGCCTTACCTTTCTACCTTTCCTGAAGGTCACATGACTAGAGGAGTACTTCACCTTCTCGAAGGAGAACTCCTTCATCTTCCCACTGGCCAAGTTGATCGCCTCGCCAGTGATATCCTTCAGGCTTGTCGAGCTCTGGATAGCAGATCCTTTTTTCACTCGCGGAACAACCTGATAATGGAAATCCTCACCAAATCCAACATGACCGCATCCACCGTTTTCAAGCATTTTAGACGCAGATTCATGGTAGCCAATTGGTCGATCAGTGTACATCTGGGAGGAATCCAGAAGTTCAGCGCAGGTACTACGATGAGCCACAGTGCAGCTAAGTCCATGTTTTATTGCTCCACATGGTCCGTTACAGTAATGCACAGTCTGCTGAACGCGTCGGTCAACAACAACACTATTGTAATAGTTTATACTGCTGACCACAATCCGATAGGTTGCCGCCATCTTCTGTACAAATCAATAAATTAACAAAAGGAATCGGTCCCAATCCAACACAATGGCCAACAAACACTACTTTTGCTGAGACATACAGTAATAAAGTGATTACATCAAATATTTCTGCTTCTGCTGAAGTTCAGGCCAAAGAATAAATGATTTCCATTAGCTGTGTCCCATCCTTAAGGCAGTAATTGTAGCGTTAGCGGCGAGGCTATCCATTCCTCAGTGTGAGGCCCTGTGGCCTAATGATAGGCCAACAAACTGCGCTCCAGATCATTTCTCCTCAGCGGAAAACACAGAGGTCCTGCTCCTGTTCTGATGAGTTTAACAGATGTACTTTCCTTCCTCTTCTAGGTTTCGCTATTTCTTTCCTGTCTCTCTCTCTTCAAATATTTTTTGAGTCCAATGAGGAACCCCTGTGAATCAAAAAGAGAGAAGATATTCATTTAGACTGATCACCATTATAGACAGACAGACAGACAGACAGGTAGACCAACCAACAGTAAGACAGAAAAAGACAGACAGATAGAAAGACACAGATCAGCCAAAACACAAAGACCATCAAACAGACAGAAAGACAGACAAAAGAATAGACAAACAGAGCACAGACAGATAGACAGACAGACAGACAGACAAATAGGTAGATCAGCCAACCAACAGAGAGACAGACAGAGAAAAACTGATAGAAAGAAAGGCATATAGTTCAACAAACAAACAGACAGGCAGAAAGACAAACAGACCCTAGACACACAGACAGACAGACAGGCTAACCAGCAGACAGAAAGAGAGACAGAGCATTCAACAGACAGACTGAAAGATAGACAGACAGACAGACCAACTGACCAACCAACAGACAGGCAGGCCAGCGGACAGATACGTTAACAGACAGATGGACAGACTGCTGAACAGACAGACAGACAGATAGATAGATAGATAGATAGATAGATATTAAACGATTGTAAATGATACCCAATTAATTTTAATTCGTTAATTTTTATGTTTTTATTGTTTATATTTTTTATATTTTTCAGTACTTCAGCATTTAAATTTTTTTGTTGCCGTTTATTTTAAGTTTATTGCATCCTGGATGTCCAAATGCCCTCTGGGACAAGAGAAGATGCCTTTATGTAAATAAAATGAGACAGAGTGCAGCAATGCATTATGGGCACATCTGCATTTTAGTGCATTCAGTGCATCCTTTGGGCATGACAATTAAACGACTCCTAAAGTAGTAGACTAGATAGTGAATAGGGTGCGGTTTCAGACATAATGACTAGTGATTAGTGATGTTTATCCTCTTTCTTCACATCATAATTACACTCTGCCTGTTCTATCATGATGATAATAATGAGTAAATAATAATAGGCTGCAGTCGGTAAATACAGCTGCAGTGGTTATTAATACAATTCCAACAGTTTTATTTCAGAAGTCAAATAAATAAATAAATAAATTAAAAAAATCGCTGCACATTTCCTGTCTCTGAGATGAAAAGAGAAAAGAAAGCACAGATAATTGGAGGGAAAGTTACAGAGAGTGCACTGAAACCCTGCAACCTCCCTGCAGCTATTCTCTCTCTCTCTCTCTCTCTCTCTCTCACACACACACACACACACACACACACACACACACACACACACACACTGAATGATCAACCTCTCTTATTCTTGTATTCAATATTCCTTACCATTCTGAATGTTCTACATCCCAAATCACAAAGTACTATACTACTCTCTACTGAAACTAGCATTGTAGCACACTATTAAGTACAGTAGTATGGTAGTTTGGGACATAGCCATTCACCATTGGCTATGCTAACTCATTGGATGCTAACTGCTTGGCTAGCTAGAGTGATTGTAGCATAATTTTGGTGTACATTTGCTACAACAGTGATTTGAGACTCACACAGTAATTTTGGGTTGTTATGATGTGTGTTGTATGACGTACACGCAATGTACTAGTTTCATGCCCTATTTAGTAAGATGTTTAGTAAATATGTGATTTGGAAAGCAGCCCAAGCAGTATACATTATACTAGCATATTTGTTTAAATTTTATAATTTGGGTTAAAAGAAAAAAAGTTGAAAATTCTAGCTAATATCCACTATATATATAAGCCATAAACCCTTTTAAATGCTAACATTACATTTACATTTATGTCATTTGGCAGACGCCCTTATCCAGAGCGACTTACATACATCTTATATTATACAAG
>JAQQZU010000003.1:453248-454664 GCA_030068025.1 Parauchenoglanis punctatus | reverse complement strand
GAACACACCGTACCGCTCTCAGCCACTGAGAACACACCGTACCGCTCTCGGCCAATCGGAACACACCGTACCGCTCTCAGCCAATCAGAACACACCGTACCGCTCTCAGCCACTGAGAACACACCGTACCGCTCTCGGCCAATCGGAACACACCGTACCGCTCTCAGCCACTGAGAACACACCGTACCGCTCTCAGCCACTGAGAACACACCGTACCGCTCTTCTGCTTTTCTGTTCACCGCGGTTGTAAAGAGTGATTATTTGTATTACTATAAACTTTCTGGCAGCTCAAACCAGTCTGGCCATCTTCCTCTGACCTTTCTTATCAACAAAGTGTTTGAACAGTTACAGGTCACCGTTACAGTCACAGAGATCAGAGTTTTCTTTATTCTGGTGTGTGATGTGAACACTAACTGAAGCTCTTGACCTGCATTCATACATTCATACACCTGACTTCATACATTGTGCTGCTGATTGGCTGATGAGATAACTGCATTAATGAGATGTGAACAGGTGTTCCTAATAAAGTGGACAGTGAGTGTATATATGCGTGTGTGTGTATGTGTGTGTGTTTGATTTTAGTAATACAGTAGTTCAGTTACCATGCAGATCTAATATGGCAGGTTAGACATACAGTTACCATGGTGATGCTCATGTTTTAATTAAATTACTCGCACGCACACACACACACACACACACACACACACACACACACACACACACACACACACAGATCACAATTCATCCTAGAACTGCACACACTCTGGCAAAATGAAATTTAAAGAGCTTACAATGATAAACAGAATCCAAAGCAGCAGACTTTACTCTCACTATGAAAGAAAAGGTCAATGGGGAATAGAAATGAGTAGAAATGAATCTCTGCACGAATTCTGTTCACTTCCTTCAAAGTCTTGAAGATGTGAAGTGGAGTGATTAGAAAAAACACAGAATAATAAACTCACACAGCCTGATTCTCAGATTCACTAGTTAAGATATAAAGTCACTGGTTAATGCATTAAATCAGTTGGTAAAATGCTGATTTGTCCATTATGACAGTGATTCATTCATTATGACGGTGATACGTCACTTGTTAAGACATTGATTCAATAATTAAAACACTGATTCATTCGTTAAGGCACTATAACACTCATTAAGGTGCTGATTCTTTCACTCAACACAAACTGATTCACTTGTTAAGATGCTGAGTCAATTATTAAAGCAGTAAATCAGTTGCTCAGATGTTGATTTGTTCATTAAAGCAGTGATTTATTCATTGGTAAGATGATACATCACTTGTGTACATGACTCACTCATTAAGAAACCGATTCACACATACAGGAACTAAATCACTCATTAAGCTGCTGATTCACTCAATAAGACACCAATTCAGCAATAAAACTGATCCATTCATTAAGA
>JAQQZU010000003.1:443248-448248 GCA_030068025.1 Parauchenoglanis punctatus | reverse complement strand
GAAATTTTTATAAATCTGTCCTAAAGTCCAGTCAATTGTTTTGGTGTGGGCTGGTGTTAGCATGTTTCAGCCATGTTCATCAGAGCAGAAGAAAGCTGGGACTCGCACACACCTCACCATCCACACCAACACAGCTCAGATGTTGAAAAGAGGTTTCCATGGAAGCGGTTTAGTGGTTAATGAAGGTATGAATGAAGGAATCTACACAGAATGAAAGAGAGGCTGGCAGGTGAACGATACATCGCTAGCTCACATATGAAGTGTATTATGTGTTTCTTCATGTCACTCTCTCCCTCCTTCATGTGGCTCTGTTCGAGTGATTGCAGTAAACAGTGACATGATGAAACACTAACATGAAGTAAACACCGCAGTGATGAGCACATCATTGTTTGGGAGATTCCTCTTGGACGCAGAGCTCAGCTGTGGATCTTCCAAACAACAGAATCCACCAATTTATCAAACCTTTAATTCACATGATGACTTCATTTATCTCCGTTACAAACTCATACTGTGGTGTGTAGAAGAACCAATAGGCATTGTGGACTACAGTCCAACTTACTGCCCCTTATTGCCCCTCACAGGCCTGTATCCTCCAAACTGCCCTGCTACACACTCCGTACTGGACCTAATTAATTACTGAATGCAGATTTAATGACAATAAAGTGCATTAAAATCCTCAGTGTGCTTTTACTGCCCTTTAGATTCCTTTATGACCCCTTACTGGAGCCATCTACTGACCCTCTCTGACCTTTACAACCAGTAACACCTCCTTAACCTCCTCACTGTCCATGAGGCCCCCTGCTGTCCAAATAAAGCCCCTTGCTGTCCATGATGTTCTGTACTGTCCAAATGAAACCCTGTACTGCCAATTAAAGCCCCTTACTGTTCATTAAAGCTTCATAAAGCCGCTTACTGTCCATGATATCCCATGCAGCCCTTTACTGTTCATTAAAGCCCCTCACTGTGCATTAAAGCCCTGCATTGCACAGGGTTTGGAAAGCGGATAACTGGCTGCAACTCAACAATAGGAGAATAATTTAACAGCTAATAAATCTCCATCATTTTAATGCTGAACCCTTACACACCCTTGGGGCTACTTATGAACTCTTATTGCCCTTTATTGCCTCCTTAGTGCCTCTTGAAGCCCCCTTGTGGATCAGGCCTTCCCGTACTCCCCCTTTATTTTTTAAATGTATTTACATTTGCATTAGAACAGGTTTATTAGCAGATTAGCAGGTTTCTCCATCCTCTCCGAGTTATAGATCCTGCCATATTGAGTTTTATACGCATTAATAAATTAATCTAGAACGTTCTCTCAGTTTAAACTGATAAGAGCATCCTTGCTTGAAGATTTATATCAGTAATTGGACAGCTTCTTTGTTGATGTTTATTCAGTGATGAGGGACCGATTCAGAAAGAGCCTGAAGCTCCACCCACTGATGTCCCAAATGATGTCCCATTGGCTGAAACAATTCACACCAACAACGCTTACGCAAAAATCTGTACTAGAATTCAAAACTACTTTTAATTTCATTTCCAACATTAAAAGAAATGTGAACTAGTCTCTAAAGTCTTGTATGTAGCACCTTGGTCCTGGAGGAATGTTGCCTCGTTTCACTGTGTACTGCATCACCTGTATATGGCTGAAAGGACAATAAAGCCACTTGAGCTAAAGCTAGTTGACTAGCATTGCAACAAGTGGCTGTGATTGAAGTATGTTAGCTAATATAGCCAGCTAGCTTTGCTAATATCTCCATAAAATGAGGTACTGCAATTGAAGCTAGTTAAAATTTGTTGCTAGTTGGCGTGAGTGCAGAGCTCGAGGCACAGAGAGCCGTGTTCAGGGTGTTTATTCTTTTATCTATCTGTACAGTGCCAGTTTGTGTGTTAAGGCGCTGAGACGGAGTGCGTAGTGCTCCGTGGGTGAGGCTACAACGGGATATTGGCGTGCTTCTTCCAGGGGTTGCTCTGTTTCTTGCTCGCTAAAACCTCCAGGTCTCTGCAGATCCTCATGCGCGTGGTGGACGGCTGGATGATGTCATCAACAAACCCTGCACACGCGTAGAGAGTGTTAGTGTGTGTGTGTGTGTTTGATCATACTGCACAATGAAAACAAATGAGAAGTAAAACACGATCAGATAGCAAAGTCACCATCAGTCCGCATGTGCCTAATAAAGTTATGGGCCCTGTCCCAATCTGCACCCTACCTCACTAACTAGTGCATCAAAAACACACTACTCTAAAATACTACTTAGCGCAGTAGTGTGCACTTTGAGACAAGGCACATTGTTGCATTATTACACAGCAGGATGGTGGTTTGGGACACAGCCCAGAGAGCAGGTAGTCATGGCAACCAGGAACGGTCCCTAAATTGGGTGCACTGTTTTGTCAGCTAGTGTGCAGACTGGGATGCAGCCTCGGCCAACACTGTTTCTACACAACCTCAGACATGGGCTAGGGTTAGGGAAATAGCCCCCCCCCCACACACACCCACACACACACACACCCACCCACCCACTGGTTGCAGTCCATACTACTTAGCACATGCTTGACCCACAACCAAAATGAACCATGGCTCCGTCCCAAACCACACACTATTGTACTACATAGTACATCAGCAGAACCTCCCATAGTGACCACAGCGCAACACACTAACAAAGTCAGTGTGTGTGTGTGTGTGTGTGTGTGTGTGTGCGCACCTCGGACAGCAGCAGGGAAAGGGTTAGCAAACGTCTCCACATACTCGGCCTCCGCCTCCACCTGGTTCTCCTTTCCCCTGAAAATAATCTGCACGGCACCCTGGGAAAACAAAACACACACACACACACACACACACACACACACACACACACACACACACACACACACAAAAGAAAAAAAATCTATCAAAAAAAAAATCCCACAATATTCGATTTATGTATTTAATCTTAAAGTACCTATTTTTGTAAGTGTTTAGCACAACGTACAATCTTTTAAAAAAAAATTTTTTTTTACAACATTCTTTATCATCAGTATTAGTAGAAAATATACCAAGTTTGTTATTTGATGTTTGTACAGCATATTTATTTTATTCATTGATTACTGACACTAACTACTATTATACAATTATAATACTACATGAACATTTATAGGTAAGCTATAAGGTAAGGTAAGCTTGGGACCCCTGGCCCCGCCCACTCTACTCCACTTCCTGTGGCTAAAGTAAAATAAAGGACTTCGGCACTCCGATGCATCACGTCGAGGTTTGCGTGAGAACCTGAAGGCGACATGCAATGAGCTGGGAATTTACATCACTGACCATCAGTCCGAGTCGACCTCTGAAGGAGACGGGGTTTTCATCCGCTAATCTTAGTGTCATGGTTATTGTTATTACATTGAATTAAATCAAATATATAGTTTAAATAATAAATAAAATAATAAAATCTCCATAGTGACATTAAGGTCTTACCTTTGCCCCCATCACGGCCACCTCAGCTGACGGCCAGGCGTAATTAACATCACCACGCAGGTGTTTGGAGCTCATCACGTCGTACGCGCCTCCATACGCCTGCAGCAGACACACACACACACACACACACACACACACCACTGAAAGCTCAGAGTTATTCCACTTAACACATTCACTCTGCCTTTAACGCCACCCTCTTTGAAAACATGCGCACGCACACACCTTCCTGGTGATGATGGTGATTTTAGGAACCGTAGCTTCTGCGAAAGCGAACAGCAGTTTGGCGCCGTGTCGGATGATTCCGCCGTACTCCTGCGCCGTCCCTGCGGTAACACACACAATAAGTGCTCATGTGCACTATGGAGTGATTGGGGTGTGATTTGGGACACTTCCACAGTAGTGTGTGTGTGTGTGTGTGTGTGTGTGTTCTTACCTGGCAGGAATCCAGGAACATCAACAAAGGTGATGATGGGAATGTTGAACGCATCACAGAAGCGTACGAAGCGTGCGCCCTTCACAGAGGAGTTAATGTCCAAACATCCTGAGACACAGAGACTCAGTGTGAGTACACAGACAGTGTGTGTGTGTGTGTGTGTGTGTACTCCTCTCCCTCACCTGAAGCTACTTTGGGCTGATTTCCCACAATGCCGATGGTGCGTCCGTTCATGCGGGCGAATCCCACCACGATGTTCTTGGCGTAGTTGGGCATGATTTCAAAAAACTCACGTTCATCTACGATCTGAAGGAGAGAGGGAAAATACTCGGAAATGGCTGCGTCCCAAATGCCCCATGATCAGAATAAACCCCACTAATTAGCACACTATCTATTGCACCGGTCATGTAACAAGAAATGATCACTAGATTAAGCTTTTAACACCATTGCAGAAACCCTGCATATGGCTGTGTCCCAAATCACTTACGACCAGACCTGAATGTAGGCTACATCAAAAATCGCATGCTAACTCATGGATGACTGCAGTTGACTGTGGCAAAACACCTTTTTATTGCAGCAACATGTGATTTGGGACACAGCCACAGTCAGCTGATAAATGAAGCATGCTCCAGTTAGTATAAATTTTGCCCAATTTGTAGTCTGGCAGGATGTGATTTGGGACACAGCCCCGAAACTTCATCTGAGCAAACAGAAACCAGAATTTCATAACTGTTAAGCGCGCGTGTGTGTGTGTGTGTGTGTGTGTGAGAAATAGACGTACGCCGTGGATGATGTCCAGCATGTCATAGGCCTTTGTGCTCTCAAAGGGAACGAGTGTGTCAAGTCCAGGAACAAGGCGATCACTGAAAGAACACGCACACACAGTTCTGCCTACATGTAGAACTTTTTCATTTCATTCATAAATATCACAATATTTACTGACATTACTGCATCCTCCCAGCTGCAGGGGTTACCTCGGGTCGTGACACTGCATGACCGGCGCAGAGTCTTTATTACTGAGAGGTAGGAAATTAAAAAACTCTCTGAGGTTCAGCAACGCATCGATGTCATTCTCAAACGCCTTGTGAGCCACACCTACAGGGAGGGGGGGGGATTGGG
>JAQQZU010000003.1:417162-429477 GCA_030068025.1 Parauchenoglanis punctatus | reverse complement strand
GTGTGTGTGCGTGTGTGTGTAAACAGACACGTGCTGAAATCTGTGAGAAATGAGTGACATCGTGGAGAATTTGGACCCTCGGGAGCTCGACTTTGACCACGAGGAACTCGAGGATGTGGACTTCGATCCCGGTGAGGTTATTACTGTAATTAATATTCATTCATTCATTTAAATATTTTATTCTTGCCTCATTTTAATGAGGTGTTTCTTCACTTTTTTTTATTGTTTTGTGTGACCAAAAAAAAAAAACCCAAAATCTGTAAATCTAAAGTCTGAATTCTGATATAATGTCAAAATAGTGCATTTTTAAAAAAATTAATATTATAATTCTGTTCATCATTTATCCTGTTCGTCGTTCAGACTTCAAATTTGGACACAAGATCAATGAAATATAGTAGTTTAGGCGCAAATGGTGATTTCTAGCGTCTGTGTTTGTTAATGTCTTTACAGGGGTCGATAAGCCACTAATATCATTCATGTTTGGAAATCTTGCAAGTTTCCCCATTTTGAGGACCCCTTCATAAAAGAAACTGGTTTTCTGTGGTGACTTCTGAGCATTTAGACCGATAAAAACATGTTTGTCTTTATTTCTGCCAAATGTCATGTTGCTGGTAAAACTATTTCTGAGGATGTTCAGTCGCTCATGTTCCGGCTCACACACCAGTAACATTTGCATTTATTTCATATTCTCGATCTTAATAGCTTAATGGCTTAATTCCCAGGATGCCTGGGTGTGCGCCTAGCAGGCCTGCTCAGTAATCCATTCCTGGAACTTGGATCAGTTGGATTCTGTGCTGAAGTGTGTGTGAATGTTGCACAGTGAGTTCGGCCTACGGAAGGATAGATTATTGTTTAAGTGTAAATATTTCACAGCAGAAGAATAAGTTCATGAGTGCTGGTGGTTCCTCTGTACGGTTGCTTGGTGTTCTCTCTGTGATGAGATGAAGAGCTTGACCATCCAGAGCCTCGGAGTACAGCTGCTTCTCCTCCGAATCGACAGGAGACAGCTGACGTTTACAAGAACACTCGCTGGTCAGTTCCCGGTTGAGATGTGTCCAGAACGTTCCACCGGATGGAGACCCCGGGGCAGCCCCAGGACCCTCCGGAGACAGGATCTCTCACAGTCTGCTTGGGAACGACAGGAGGAAATGGAATCTGGGGTCTTGGACAAATAGCAGAATCGGTGGTTTGTAAAAAGTGAAAAGTTGTTTTTGTTTTCCTTGGCACGCTGAAATTTTTTCCATAAAAAATAAAATCCTGACATTTCATTGTGAACTGCATCGATCTGGAAGTAAAAGTCGGCTATTGTGAACCCTTTGGAATGGAAAAAATAACAGAAGGAAGTAGAGATAGAGAGACCGACAGGTTGGTTGCATGTCACACACTTCTGTATAAATACTACAGCGTGCCGCAACACGTCCTCACGTCTCACTGTCTCTCATTACACTGACGGGAGTAGTTTCCACCCCCAGCGCCTTGCTCTCGTCCCTGAGCTCCCACACGCTGTTGACAGCATTACTGATGGAATATGTCAGTTATTCCTTATGACGTGTTACGCCAACTTCTGTCCAATGTCCATTCCCTTCAGAAGAACGCGTAGTGATGCGGTGTGTGTGCTCTCTGCTCATGTTTTTGTCTTCAGATTGTTTGTCCTGCTTATCTCTCCAGCTTGAGCGCACATATGGAGATGCGGCAAATTTAATTAGCGTTATCGGTACATCGTTATTGTATCGAAGTATTTGCTCAAGAAGGACCTTGTAAGTTATGATGGTTATTAAAAGCAGGAAGAACTGATGCTAGATGGCTGAAAAACCCAACGATTGCTTTCAGAGCGCCAGTTAATGGTGTAGTATTGATTTTTTTTTTTTGAACCTTTTCCTAAATTAAAAAACCCCCAAAGGAAGCAAGTTAGCAAAAAAATATCCGTACAAAATGAAATGTGCATCTTTAACACACGGACGAACGTTCCGTCTGCCCTCTTCTGCATACGTTATCTAATGGCTGGTGTCGCCGTGGGGACAGTAATCCCATCCTCTCGCAGTTTTAAGCCACCAGGCCGTGGTTGGAGCACTCTGCTGCGATCGTTTTAGAGTAACCGCTGTCCTGCCTGCTCTCAGTGATAGCTTTAATAAACGCTTATCTCCAGCTGGGACTGATAGACTTATGTCCATGATAAAGAGTTAGATGAGGTACTCATGTCTGTTCCTAGAATATTCGTAATAATTGTTTGTACTTCCTTACAGGATGGTTGTATAACTGAGCACACCCAAATGATATGGAAATGATTAGCTGTTCGAGCTCCACAGAGTCTCTTACAAAGCCCTTTGCTCACAGAGCCTGTTTGGATGGTTTTCACTTTAGAGGAAGTAAAGGATTTCATGCATGTCTTCCAGCAGAACTCTCTCACGACCCGAGAGCTCCTGGTGGTACTTCGTGTTTACTACGTGTCCTCCCGTTCTACTGAAACTTGGGGGTTCATTTCTTTTTCCCATTTCTCATGAGTATATATTGTAGAGGGAGTTGTAGATGCTCGGGTACCTACGCGGAGCTACAGGGCTCTCCTTCTGCTGCTACTCCTGCTGGCCAACGCAGGACAGTGTTCAGATGACGGGAGTAAAGTTTCACTCATGGTGCCAAATAGGTCACGCTGTGTCTCTGTGACTGCAAACACAGTCCAGTCCCAAAGAACCAGCAGTCAGGGAGCAGTACTGAACAACAGGTCCAGTTGCCATGGAAACCACGCATTTTAATACTCTTAATTACTTATATCAAAATCATAGATATTCTTTTCTGCGCCCAAATGAATGAGAAGATACAGAAAAGAGAAAAAAAAGGTTTTTTAATTTCATTTTTTTGTAGTTACTCACAAATTGGTAATGCTGAGTGGTCAAATCTCACACTGTCCACGTCTTTACAGACGGCCCAAACTGGGCACAAAGAAGTAAAGGGTAAATGATCACAATAATCTATACTTCTGGTTTTGTATTGTACAGGCGAGTGCCGCATCCCGTTCTCATCTGTGTACAAGACAGTGGGGTTTAAAGAAGCCGGAAATCAAGTCTTTCTCACCACTGAGCCAATTACAGCCCGAGTCCTGGAAGTGGAGCGATTCACCAGGGCCATGAACCGATTTAACCCATCCAGCAAAATAAATGCATCCAAGGTGTGTGAGAAACACACACACACACACACACACACACACAGAAAATGCTTTCCCACTTTTTGTGTGTGTGTGCATGTGTGAGCATCCCCAAATTATTACGCTTCTATAGTGTCTGTGCCAGTTCAAATAAAGGTGTGTGTGTGTGTGTGTGTGTGTGTGTGTGTGTGTGTGTAGACCATGTCAACTGTGTTCCGTATCGAGTTGAAACACGGGAACTTTTCCTGGGTTGTAAAGAGGAAGGAGAAACACTTCGTTGAGTTACACAGAGAGTTACTACGCTACAAAACCTTCATAAGGATTCCTTTACCCTCACGCAGGTTACACACCACACATGCCCCGTCCGCTCATACGTGCCCCGCCCACTCACATGCCCCGCCCACTCATACGCGCCCCGCCCACTCATACACGCCCCGCCCGCTCACACGTGCCCCGCCCACTCACATGCCCCGCCCGCTCACTCATACAAGCCCCACCCGCTCATACATACCCTGCCCACTCATACATGCCCCACCCGCTCATACGTGCCCTGCCCGCTCATACATGCCCCGCCCGCTCATACGTGCCCCGCCCGCTCATACGTGCCCCACCCGCTCATACATGCCCCACCCGCTCATACATGCCCCGCCTGCTCATACATACCCTGCCCACTCATACACACCCTGCCCACTCATACATACCCTGCCCACTCATACATGCCCCGCCCACTCATACACGGCCCACCCACTTATTCATGCTCCTCACACTCATTTGCCACAAAGTACCACCACAAACCTCTCACCTTATTCACTACAGTACATTATGACCTAAGGGAGTTAGTGTTTCACACGCTCTTTTTCTGCGTGTGTGTGGGTGTGGGCATGGGTGTGTGTGTGTGTATGGGTGGGTGTGGGTGTGTGTATGGGTGGGTGTGGGTGTGTATGGGTGGGTGTGTGTGTGTGTGGGTGTTTCAGTCACACTGTTCGCAGGAAAAGTGTGGATAAGAGCGAGGTGCGTCAGATGCCCATTTTACCTCGCGGAGGGCGAGAGGAAATCACCCGTGACGAGCAGGTGTCCAGCAGACGAGTGAGTCACTCAGAATTAACACACTGATCTATCACAAACACCTCGTCCATCACAGGCCAGTCAGTGCAGCTTAACACTGGTCAACACTCTCATTATCATTCATTAATCAATCAATCAATCAGAATCCCTAACTGATCACAAACCCAGCAGAGCCCTCAGCATTCTCTTCATCAATCATCATCATCAGCAGAAGCCTCGTTATCAGTGATCGTGTTGTGTGTATCTTCAGAAACAGTTGGAGGATTACCTGAACAAACTGCTGCGCATGGCCACCTACCGCAAATACCACGCTACAGTAAGCTCCCCTGCTAATGCTAAAGCTAATGCTAATGCTAAACTAAACTCAGCTCATGAACTGTGTCCTTGTGTGTGTGTGTGTGTGTGTGTGTGTGTGTGTGTGTGTGTGTGTAACAGATGGAGTTTATTGATGTGAGTCAGGTGTCGTTCATTCATGACTTGGGCCCTAAAGGCTTGTGAGTAATGGAATTATTAATGAACACAGTGTTTTTAATTAACTACAATAATTAATGAATTCAATTAATCCAATTAATCTCACTTCCTGGTCAGAGAGGGGATGGTGTGCAAAAGGTCAGGAGGTTACCGCATTCCCGGCATGAACTGCTGCGGTCGCAGTCAGATCTGTTACCGCTGGTCCAAGAGGTGCTCACACACACACACACACACACACACACACACACACACACACAGAGTCAGGAAGATGAATGAACAGGGAGACAGACAGATGAATGAACAGAGAGACAGACAGACATGAATGAACAGAGAGACAGACATGAATGAACAGAGAGACAGACAGACATGAATGAACAGAGAGAGAGACAGATGGGCGGATTTACTGCACGTGTTCTAGATTAATGTTAGTTGTGTGTAAATGTTTGTTGCTGATCTGGATTGAAGATGGCTGGTGATGAAGGACTCATTCCTCATGTATCTGAAACCCGACACTGGTGCCATTTCCTTTGTCCTCCTGGTGGACCGAGAGTTCAGCGTGAAGATGGACTTCAAACAGACTGAGACCAAACACGGCGTGAGGATCGACAACCTGTCCAGGTCAGTCCTAAACAGGAAGTTCTCAGCGAAAAACCTGTGTTTATCAGCATAAACAGGAAGTGTCGAGTGTGACTCTGTGTGTGACTGTGTGTGTGTGTTGCGTTACAGGTCTCTGGTGTTAAAGTGTAGCAGCTATAGACACGCCCGATGGTGGGGACAGTCCATCGAGGAGTTTGTACGGAAACACGGCCGGGCGTTTTTCAGGACCCATCGCTTCTGCTCTTTCGCCAAAGAACAGGAAAACACCCCCGCCAAATGGTACAGTCCTGGATAGTATTATTTACTTTTGGTGCACTGCTGTATTTCAGCTTAATGGTACTTTCTAACATGCCTGACCAATAGAATTCCACTTATCAGCTAAACATTCAGTATATCAGATAAATACATGGTAAATGTATGTATGTATAAATGTACAGATGTATAAATGGTACAGTCCAAAACCTTTCCTAATGGTATACTCCAAAGAGCTGACTAAAGGAATTTGTGGAATGTTTGATCACTTGAACCAGATTAACTAAAATTCTTAACAGGCTGTGTGCGTGCGCGCGTGTGCGTGCGTGCATGTGCGTGCGCGTGCGTGCGTGTGTGTGCGTGCGTGTTGTAGGTATGTAAACGGTAAGACTTACATGGAGGACATAGCTGATGCCCTGGAAGCAGCAAAAGAGGAGATCTTTATCACCGACTGGTGGTGTGTATCTGTCTCTCTGTCTGTCTATCTCGGTCTGTCTGTCTGTCTCTCTCTCTGTCATTGTGTCTCTCTCTGTCTGTCTGTCTGTGCATTTACACATCTATCTGTCTCTCTGCCTCTCAGTATGTCTGTCTGTATTTACCTGTCTGTCTGTCTGTCTGTCTGTCTTCCTCTAACTTGTCTCTCTCTGTTTATTTAAATAATTTATTTACATGTGTGTTTACTTACCTGTCCCGTCTGTCTGTCTGCCTGTTCACTGTGCAGTGGCTTTTATGCAGCTGGTTGCAGTAATTTCACATTACTGGTGTGCGTGCGTGTGTGCGTGCGTGTGTGCGTGTGTGCGTGCGTGCGTGCGTGTGTGTGTGTGTGTGCGCGCGTGTGTGTGTGCAGGCTGAGTCCAGAGATCTTCCTGAAGAGGCCGGTGGTGGAAGGGAACCGCTGGAGGCTTGACTGCATCCTCAAGCGCAAAGCGGTGTGTGTGTGTATTTATGGCCGTTCCACTTTCAAAAATACTTTACATGCTTAACACACCACACTGCTTTTAATAATCAGTGTGAACAGAGACTAAGCCTGTGTGTGTGTGTGTGTGTGTGTGTGTGTACACAGCAACAAGGTGTGCGTATCTATGTGATGTTGTATAAGGAAGTTGAACTCGCTCTTGGCATCAACAGTGAATACAGCAAGAGAACGCTGATGCACCTTCACCCCAACATCAAGGTGTGTGTGTGTGTGTGTGTGTGTGTGTGTGTGAGAGAGAGAGTGCAGTGTAGGTTGTACTTTACACCTTACAAACCGAAGGATGGACAGAGAGATGCAGACAGACAGATGAACAGAGAGACAGACAGGTGGAAAAATGGACAGATCGGCAGACTGAGACAGAGGGATGGACAGACCGATGGAAAGCCTGATAGATGGGCAGGAAGACAGACAGACAGGTGGTCGAAAGATGGGCATACAAGCAGGTGGTCAGACAGACAGACAAATGGTCAGACAGATCAGCAGGCAGGCAGACAGACACCTGCAGATAGCTTTATAGTTAACATAGTTTTCAGTCTGTACAGCACATTTAATGATAGAATTTTCACTGTGTGTGTGTGTGTGTGTGTGTGTGTGTGTGTGTGTGTGTGTGTGTGTGTGTTGTAGGTAATGAGGCATCCTGACCACGTTTCCTCCTCTGTCTATCTTTGGGCTCATCATGAGAAACTTGTGGTTATTGACCAATCAGTGGCCTTCGTCGGGGGAATCGATTTAGCGTACGGTCGCTGGGACGACCGCGAACACCGACTCACTGATGTTGGGAGTGTGACTCGCACTACAGTTCAGGATCAGGTCTCTCACACACACACACACACACACACACACACACACACAGTTGGCCTGAGTACTCAAATGCAGGGAAATTGCTGGTGGTTAATTGTTAGTAGCAGCTAATCTGGAGTTTATGCTAGCTGCTAATTATGAATTAAAGCTTTATTGGTTTCTAAGTTATTTGATATTAATAACAAAATCAAGCTAATCAAATTGTTTTGCTTAAAGTAACTAGTTGCTAATTAGAAATAACGCTTTCATGTGAATTTCCAAAACTTGGATATGAGCCTGTTAGCGTTCTGTAGCATTAATCACTGTGTAATAAATGTAATGTAACTTTATTTATTGTAAAAATTAAATAAAAGTAAATAGAATTTGTTCTCGGCAGGTGGACGGTTTAATGCTTTCGGTGTCTAAAGGACTTTCCTCCATTAACGGCTCCAGATCGCTCGATTTAGCCGAACTTCCCAAACTGAAGGGCGTCGGCCGAACGAGGAAATCCCGCTTCAGCCTGTACAGACACCTTCACAAGCACGGCCTGACGCACGGCAGCAGCGTGGACAGCGAAGACAGTGAGTGTGTTTAGCCGAGTTACACCAGCACACCGTGGTCAGTAACGCTAATGATGCTGTTAGCTAGCTAGCATTTTCTACCCTCAGCATCACACTTTTTAAATATTGCTTAAATGTGTGGTGACGTTATCTAGATTTAGCCAACAGCATTTTGAAATAACTAGCGCAGTACAAAATCAAATTAGTTATTAGTATGAATGTAAGTTTTGACGGCTAGTTATTCATTTGCTGATTACGTGTGCACCGCAGAGCGGTGAGTTCAGCAGCACCTGCATCTGAAAGTGACAAATAAACAAAACTTGTGTGTAACTAATTAGCTTTAGAAGCTATTATACACGTGTGTATAGTAGCATTTGTTGAAAAATGAAGTAAACCATGCCGGGTTGGCCACGCCCACCAGAGACAAGCTACAAGCTGCTGGTGTGAATGTAGAGTTAATGTCTTTCCTTTTTATAGTATTAACTATAATTATTTACCCTGGAAATTCCCTCCATTTCAAGTCCAGGTTCACGTGTGTGTGTGTGTGTGTGTGAAAGTGTGTGTGTGTACAGGAGGCTCCAGCCTGCAGACGGGCGTAGGTGAGCTGATGGGAAACACTCGTTTCTGGCACGGGAAAGATTACTGCAACTTCGTGTATAAAGACTGGGTTCAGCTGGAGAAACCCTTCGACGGTGAGACATGAAATGAAAAAAAGAAAGGAAGAGAACACCTGAAAAGGAGAAAGGAAAGGAAGACAAAAATTGTATGACATCATCAGAGACTGTTGTGAACATGTGTAATATTTATTCGGTTGCCATGGTTACTGTGTGTGCAGATTTCATCGACCGGTACACGACTCCCAGAATGCCCTGGCACGACATCGCCTCGGCGGTTCACGGCAAAGCGGCAAGAGACGTCGCACGCCATTTTATACAGCGCTGGAACTTTACCAAGGTCACGCACACACGCACACATGCACACGCACGTTTTTGTTTGGGATTCTGAATAGCGATTCACATGTGTGTGTGTCTGTGTTTATTTGTTTTTCTGTCTCTTTGTGTCTCAGATAGTGAAGTCGAAGTACCGCTCTCTCTCGTACCCCTTTTTACTGCCCAAATCCCACAGCACGGCTAACGACCCGACGTACCAGGTGCCCAACTGCGTGAACACCAGGGTTCAGGTTAGTCGCTAGCTTAGCATTTTTACTTCAAATTCTTTATTTTTTTAGAACTACAGTTTTTTTCTGTTAATTTCCAAAGAGACAACCTTTAATATAATACATTTATAAAAACATTTAAATTTTAAATCAATAAGATAACAACAACCAAAAAAAATGACAAACATCTCAAGAAAATTTCCTCCCTAAAAATGCCGGGGTTTATAAATATGCTAATTTGGACACGCCCCCTTGCTCTGAACAGCCTACCGTCACTTACATTAGCCGTATTCGTAAACTACACTAGTGAAGTTACTCTTAAATGTGACTTATTTACTCTTATTACTTCTAATTTTAATGAAGTCAAGTGTTGTGACGTCACTGTGATTTAGGGGCTGGGCTTATTTGATTGACAGGCTGTTCAGTTACATCATTGTGCTCATGCTCGTAAATAAACTGAGCTAGATGAAAGGACTGAGAAAATTTGCTCAAGTAATGAAAGACAACACACACACACACACACACACACACACACAAACTCTCTAACACCTGTGAGTCCTTTACCTGGTGCAGGTGTTGAGGTCAGCAGCCGATTGGTCAGCAGGTATAAAAAAACACGAGGAGTCGATACACAACGCCTACATCCAGGTCATCGCAAAGAGCAAACACTTCATCTACATCGAGGTAACGCACCAGCCATGTGTTTGTGTGTGTGTGTGTGTTTTAATAACTGTGAATATGGTTGTAATTTTATTACAAATCATAATTTTGTTGTACATCTTTTCAGAATCAGTTCTTCATCAGTTGCGCCGATAACAAACAGGTTCACAACAAGATCGGAGACGCCATCATCGAGAGGATCATCAGAGCTCACAAGTACCAACAGCGCACACACACACGCGCACACACACACACACACCCGCACACACCCTGTCTCTTTGAGCTCCTGTAGACTGGGTGTGTTTCTGTACAATAAACCGAACTGCTCCACTCGCACGGAATTCTGTGGAATTTTTCTCTTGTGGAACGACGGGAGCCGTTTCTTGTCATTTCTGCTGAACGCACACCCTGAGTGTACATTAGAGCTCTGGTTTTATCAAAGCAACACATACGACACACTGTCACTCTGCGTGTAAGAGCATAACAGAAACTGGCATTTATATCAGATGTGTACGCACAGCTGTCCAACATGTACACTGATAAATCCTGCATGTTCTAAAAGACCTGTGTACTTACTGACACTCATTTACATAAAGAAACGCCCACAAATGACCAAATATGGTAACAGTTACTCTGGGAGATTTTTATGGGTATTTTTGTTTGATCACAGACACATGTAAAAAGCTGTGATCGCACCAATATTTCTTGGTATTGTTATCTTTTAGAAAATATAATGTACATATATTTTTTGTCACCTTTACCTGCAATTACACTTTTCTACCACTAGGGGTTCCTGTATGTGCATGGCAAAGAGTCGTTCTATATATACACACAGCAATAGCTGCATAAATCACAGTGCATAGTTACTGAGAGAATCTGTGTGTGTGTGTGGGTGTCTGTCTGTCTGGGTGTCTGTGTGTGTGTGGGTGTGTCTCTGTGGGTGTGTGTGGGTCTGTGTGTGTGGGTGTGTGTGTGTGTCTCTGTGTGTGTTCTTCTACAGGGAGAATAAGAAGTTCCGTGTGTATGTGATCACTCCCCTGCTGCCAGGGTTTGAGGGTGATATCTCCACCGGAGGAGGCAGTGCCTTACAGGCTGTCATGCACTTCAACTACAGGTACACACACATGCATACATACACAAGCGTGCGCGCACACGCACACACACACACACACACACACCTTACTTTTGTTTAATGTTTGTGCGTGTGATCTCTCAGGACCATAAACAGAGGAGAATACTCCATCATCTCTCAGCTGAAGAAAGAGAGTAAGAAACTTTAATTTTACATGTCTGTCTGTCTGTTAATTTACACATCTACCTGTCTGTCTGTTTGTCTGTTTGTCTGTCTGTGCAGTTACACATCTACCTGTCTGTCTGTGTGCCTGTCTATCTGTCTGTCTGTCTGCCTATCTGTCTGTTTGTGCATTTACACATCTACCTGTCTGTCTGTCTTTTTGTCTGTCTGTGCATTTACACATCTACCTGTCTGTCTGTCTGCCTATCTGTCTGCCTATCTGTCTGTTTGTGCATTTACACATCTACCTGTCTGTCTGTCCATCTGCTCTCCCTCTCATGAGTAGCCTCTTGTCTGTCTCTGTGCAGTGGATGGTCATTCTAACTGTCTCTGTGTGTAGTAGATGATTGGAGTAACCTGTCTGTCTGATGAACGTAACCTACCTGTCTGTCTGTGCAGTGAATGATCAGTGGATGAACTACATCTCGTTCGGGGGGTTGAGGACACACGCTGAGTTGGAGGGACGACTCGTCACTGAGCTCATTTACGTCCACAGCAAGATGCTGATCGCAGACGACACCACCGTCATTATCGGTGAGAAACACGGCAGAGCCGAGACGCGAACGCGGCAGAGCCGAGACGCGAACGCGGCAGAGCCGAGACGCGAACGCGGCAGAGCCGAGACGCGAACGCGGCAGAGCAGAGACGGAAACGCGGCAGAGCAGAGACGGAAACGCGAACGCGGCAGAGCAGAGACGCGAACGCGGCAGAGCAGAGACGCATTTTTTGTTGATTTTTTTTTTATTAACTTTACACAGTTGAAACTGATTAAAGTATAAAACTTTTCCTGTGACACACATTTAATTTTTTTCATTAAAACATTAAAAATTAAAACATAAAAATTTTTATTTGGAATGACCGCTGATGATGTCATAATGGGATTTGCAGCAAATGACCAATCAGCAGCTTCAACTCAAATTCAACTCACACCAGAACTGAGACTTGTTAGTCTCAACACACACTCACTGTAATCATTTACATTTACAGTATTTGGCAGACGCCCTTATTCAGAGCGACTTACATAAGTGCTTTGAAGTCTCTATCAGGGCTAGGAATACCATCACACTAAACACTGTTGGCAAGTAATAGAGTGTTGTTTTTTTGTTTTTTGTTTTTTTTTTAAAGTGAAGAATAAATGCTAGTCCAAGTTCTTCCGAAAGAGGTAAGTCTTTAGTCGTTGTTTGAAGACACCCAGTGACTCGGCTGTTCAGACATCAAGGGGGAGTTCATTCCACCACCTCGGTGCCAAAACAGAGAAGAGTTTAAATGCATGTCTACCTTGTACCTTGAGAGTTGGAGGAACCAGTCGAGCAGTGCTGGAGGATCGGAGAGAGCGCGGTGCAGTGCGGGGTGTGATAAGTGCTT
>JAQQZU010000003.1:397477-404977 GCA_030068025.1 Parauchenoglanis punctatus | reverse complement strand
TCTGCCTCTCCAAGCGGCAGCCCCTCACCGTCCACCCCCTGCGGCTCCCCCCTTAGTCCGTATGGAGACATCTCTTTTAGACCTTGATAAGCATGCGCATTTCCTATCATTTTCTGTGTAAATAACTTTTGGTGACTTTTCTCTCTCGACTACACTGACATTGGTACTCGGATTTAGTTACCTGATAGAATCTTTTGTTTAAAAAAATGCTTTAAAATGGCTAGCCAAATTCGTGTAAATCTTTACATGCAGAAACATCCATACGTTCTTCTTAATAAGTGCTTCACAGAACGCTAGCATTATTGCTAACACTGGTTAGCTTCTCCCCAGCCTTGTGCTAATGTCGCTAACCTTTTATCACCATTTATACCACTTTCACTACATCATATATTATTTTGTTAACATTTGAGGATCAGTTTTGCATTATTTTATAAAATGATTACAATTTCAGATGTAGGCCAAAACCAAAAACCAGTCAAATCAGGGAGCGAATGGGATTTGGGGGTATTTTCATTTATTCTTTTTTGTTGTACTTTTTCCAGTACAGCACTTTAAGTTTTTCCAAAAATTAACTATCGAGGGAGCGATATGTACAAATCATTATATGTTTATTATTTTTACTTTTTTTTTAAGTATATCACCAGCTTATCTTACCTTTTAAAAACAACGACTAACTGTGAATTTGTATGTTGACGTTGATACTGTATTATTGACAACTGCATTGTACTGAACTTAAACATTAATAAAATGTTCCTTTAATAAAATATAATTATATGAGATGTTCTTTTTTTAATGGGTGAAATGCATGTTGCAGCTCAGACTCAGACCACATCTACTTTCACTTTTTAGTCACACATGAAGCCAGACATTCCTGTAGAATCAGTCTCTGGCCTCCTCCCTGTGACTCCACCCTTACGTTCCCTCCACTCGTACCTGCTCTCACTGGTGAAGAAAAGCCCAACAGCCACAGCGTAAAAACCTCCGCCTTCAAATTAAAATCTCCTTTCATCACCTTTTATGAAAGTTAACTTTATGGCTGATTTGTTTGCTACAATTCCATTTCTAGTTGCCATAACAAGCTTTCAGTGTTGACCAAACTCAAACCTCTCCTGCAGAACTTAAACAGAAGCTGGCGAATTAATAAGTACTCGACATTTCATGTTAGTCTTTCTAACACATTGAGATGAGTTACTAAAACGTTTCAGGTTACACGCACACACTCGCACACACACAATTGTGGACTGTTTGTTTGCTTGTTTAACAGCAACAGCGATTTTTTTTACAGCAACAACGAAAAACCTGAGTGCACTTATCTGTCTTTTTCAATAACCGCATTTCCCCCCTACTTTAAAAAATTATAAAGCATATCTTAAAACTTTGTTTATCTAAAGAGCCTGGAATAAACAACAAGCCTGAGATATAGAAAGAGCTGAAAATAAATAAAGAGCTTGAGATAAATACAAATCCGGGAGCCTGAGATAGATACCAGTCTCAAAATGCAAGTGGAGGCTGGTCGATTCGTCAAGAAAGACAACGGCGCATGGAACGCCACGCTCGGCCGTGAGGATCTGATGTAGCGTTACAGTACGCCTATCGCACACAACAAACAGAACTGTAGAAGCTTGTTAGGTCTAACTTTCTGAGGCTTGTGTGTAAAATCAGAAGTCAGGATTGAACCTGGGACTCTGGAGCAGTGTGTGTTGTGTATATTCTGTTCGGGCCATTTCAGGTTTTCCATGAGCGGTCCTTTCCCGGTCCAATCCTGTGTTCCAGAACAACACTTCCAGCTTTCCATCTGGCTTCTCCATCGTCTCTCCATTAGCACTTAAATGGTGGACAGCTGGACCCCTCAGCTTCTGCGCTCACTCGGTTTGCTGTGTTTGGACCATTCTGGAATATGACCCCAAGCTTGCTTGTGCATTTTGAGATTTGCTTGTCATTGGGTGTGATTACAGAGTGTATGCGTCTCCTATGGTGTGAATATTTGTGCGTGTTACCCACGTCACTGGGTGTAGGGCTTGTTTGGTGTGGTCATTTTGTCTGTTTTTGGTTGGTCAAGGTGACCAGATGGAGAATGTCATTGTTTAAGCAAGAAAAGGCATAGTAAATCAGTGAAAAGGATCTACACTTATTTACATTCAGTCTTTTTGAGACTCTTCCTGTGTAATGAGGAACAACTAGTTTAGTAGTTTTTCTTTTACCTAGACACTTTCTTACTCATGTAGCTAACTAGATTTTTTCTTTCTCAGGAACGTTACTTGTGCAGTAAGACTACTCCTGTACAAACTGCTTGTGTAAAGTCTATTGTTGACGCACTAATCACCGACAGCACCAGCACCTGACAATTGTATCGTCATATTGTTCATATCATATTTGTCATAAGTCCTGTTCTGTCCAAATATTAATTGCTATTTTTATTTGATTATTACAAAGAGAAACATAATGCTATGTATATGTATGCGTGTGTTTATATATGGGATTTTTATATATACTATATATCACACACACACAAAATATTCCTCTCTGTGAGTTACTGAAATATTAAACCTTTCACTCCTCCGTATTCTCATTTGGAAAAATAAATAACTTTTTCGACTGTTATATCTCAGATGTCCGATCACCAAAACGGCTCTTCAGATCCGAGATCCGATTCAGAAAGCGTTAGCCTAGCTCCGGCTCTGAGGTAAACTGCTAGCCTTTAATAATGCTAGTCATCTAACATAAGCTTCGCTCATTGCCAACCTTCTTACCTCAGTCGTCTTTTTTTAGTTTTGAAATGAGAATAGGGAGGAGTGAAAGGTTTAATATTTCATTAATTCACGTGTGTGTGTGTGTGTGTGTGTGTGTGTGTTCATGAATTAAGGCGATCATATAGACTACTTTTGAAAATGTCATGAGGTAAAAGCTAAGTTGACGTTTTTTTCTTTCGTTTTTTCATGAGGAACCAAATGAATAACACTATTTTCTATTTGTTGGTGTTTTTTCCTTATTGCTGTGTAAAACAAAAGACATTTGATCGAGGTTCAGATAATGCTAGAGGGAGATGATCTGCTGCCACCTACTGGAAAAAATAAATAAAATTATGATATAAGTATAAACATTTATTGAAATAATATTAATAATATTTCTGCATTTTTTCCCTTTTTTCAGTAGTGAAACAAACATTTTTAAAGTCGTGAAC
Organism: Parauchenoglanis punctatus; assembly: GCA_030068025.1. Taxonomy (NCBI): domain Eukaryota; kingdom Metazoa; phylum Chordata; class Actinopteri; order Siluriformes; family Auchenoglanididae; genus Parauchenoglanis; species Parauchenoglanis punctatus. The sequence continues at coordinate 401,796 of JAQQZU010000003.1, read as the reverse complement.
AGGAACTGACATAAGTACACCAATATAAGTAGTCTGAAGATGGACATATAAATTCAGCTCTACACACTTCACCACTGGTGTACACTGGTCTGCGTTTGCATACTGGAACCTGATTGGCTCCTGCATTTCATGATGCAATAACATTCTCGTCTTTATCACAAACTCTGATTTTCTGTTTTCTCTTCAGTGGTTATTTTTTTTTTTTACTTTTAATCATCTCTATATCTCCTTTAGGTTTTATATAATCATAAAACCCTCATTTTTTCATTTAGAAGGACTTTGATTTTCTAAGTGCCATATTCCACTTCAGTCCAAATGTTCTGTTAGTTTTTACATCTATCTATCTATCTATCTATCTATCTAATTTTAGTTTTCGGAATATACACACTTCAGCCAGTAGAGGTCACTCATACACCAATATTATGGGGTGTACATGCTCTCCATCAGACTGGATTTGGTACACAATCTCCCTGAGAGGCTTCACTTCTGTCGGATTGGCTGAGAGTTTTCTTCCTCTCTCTGATTGGCTGAAAGTAGTGTACGGTTGTTTACCATATAAAAACAGGAGCTAAGGCATTTTCCCTCCTCCAAACTTACAGTGCAGAGTGAAGCTCGCTCACTGGATTATCATCACTGATTCTGCAAAACTCCACATCTAAACCATCTGGATCATCTAATACAAGATTCTTTTACTAATTTAATTTGCAGCCCTTTTTATTTTATTTTTAATTTTTTTTTTAAATAACTCTTTGTTAAACTGAAGTGAAGTTTTATTTTTTAGAATTTTAAAATTTTTAATTTTCTTATCCAAAAGAAAAGTGACCTTTTTTAGCTTGTTTCTTTCTTTCTTTTTTTTTTTATTTTTTTTTTTTAGCTTATTGTTATATATTTTTAAATTGTTTTATTTACTATTGGTTAAACAATTACTAACAGACGGTATTATTTTATCTATATATTTATTTTACTTTTTGCTGTTTGATTTGATTATTTTCAATGCAGCAGTGAATCAGATTTTTTTTCTTAAACAAATAATATTTATTAAATTTTATTCCTATACATTAATAAGTTGTGGCGATGGCGAGCGCCTGCCTGCAGCTGACTGGCTTTCTCCTGAGTTTTGTGGGGTGGATCTGTGTGATCATTGCCACCTCCACCAGTGACTGGGTGATCCGCTGTAAATATGGCATGAACACGTGCAGGAAGATGGACGAGCTGGAGACTAAAGGCCTGTGGGAGCAATGTGTGATTTCCACCGCACTCTACCACTGTTACTCCCTCAACCAGATCCTCGAGCTGCCTGGTGAGTCACATCATGTTAATCTATCCATCCATCTATCTATCTATCTATCATATGTGTTAACATATAAAAATATTGTTTGTATATTGTGTTCTTGTGTATTATCTTTTTAGACTAGACATTTTATATTCTGTGTGTTTTTTTTTTGTGTGTGTGTTATCTAAATGATTATATAGTATGTAATGTCTATATGGTGTGTAATTATACAGTCGCTTATGGAGATCTTTAGTATATGGTCAATTACACTCAGTTGTATGAGTGAGATAAATGTAAGTTGCTCTGGATAAGGGTGTCTGCTAAATGCCATAAACATAAAAATGGTCTGTATGGTGTGAAATTATATGTTCATTATGCTGTGTATTATCTATATGGTCTACGTAATGTATGTATATGGTGTATATATAGTGTGTACTTATGGTCCATATGGCGTATATTATCTGTGTATGATCTATATACAATATCTATACACGCTACATGGTGTGTAAATATGTGGTCTATATAGTGTGTAATATCTATATGAGTTATATGCTGTGTATTATCTGTATGGTCTATATTGTGTTTTGTTTTAGATCTATATGGTCTATAGAGTCTATTCTATCTATATGGTTATATGGTGCACATTATCTCTGTGGTCTGTATGGTGTGTAAAGTTTATATGGTCTATATAGTGTGTATTGGCTGTATGTTATATATGGTATGTATAATCTCTATGGACTACATGTTGTGTAATATCTATATGGTGTATACAGCATCTAATATCTATGCAGTTTATATGGTGTGTATCATCTACACAGTCTGTACGGTGTGTATTATCTGTGTGATTAATATGGTGCTTATTGTCTATATGATGTGTAATAGCTGTATGCTCTACTCTGAATGTAATATCCATATGGCCTATATGGTGTGTACAATCGATATGGTCTATGTGGTGTGTAACAGCTCTGCAATTTCATCTCCATGTTACAGTGCTGATCCTGGGATCTGGTGGTTTTTAATGTCATGCCTTATTTTTACAGTGAAAGTAATGAACTGCCTACCTAGCTAGCTGTTTAGCTGTGTATGTTTAGCTGACCACTTTATGTAGCAGTAGCCAGCTAGCTATATTTAATACTTTGTATTACAGAGCCATTATCTTCTTAGCAATTTAAGTTTGGCCTTTTTTTTGTAATGCTACCCAGTTGATCTAACTGTGATCAGTAACATATGTTGTAAATCCTGAAAAATATTTTTCAGTCTATTTCAGTCTGTCACATGAGTATGATGGCTATATGCTTCTACATGAGTGATTTCAGACAATGTGAAGTATCTCACACTCATATCATTAGTGAACGTAACTTACAGCAGGTTTTTACTACTTGTTTTACAGCAGGTTTTACAACTGGAAGCAGCTAGCCGCACAGCTAATATACACTATATGACCAAAAGTTTGAGTACTTTGTCAGGTGTCCACAAACGTTTGATGATGTCATATACTGTAGATAGCCACCAGTGATAATATTAGCTAGACTAGCTAGCTAATATTTGGTGCTTTCAGTGAACATAACTTAAAGGTGTTTTGTTAAAACTGTAGTTGGAACCTGTTATCTGTATTTAGCATCTTTGATTGTGTGTGTGTGTGTGTGTGTGTGTGTGTGTGTGTGTGTGTGTGTGTTGTAGTGTACATCCAGACATGTCGTGCATTGATGATCTCAGCATGTATCCTCGGTTTACCTGCCATAGCACTCCTGCTCTCCTCCATGCCGTGCTTCCATCTTGGAAATGATTCGGTGAATGACAAGAACAAACGCTCAGCTGTCGGAGGAATCCTGGCGCTCATAGTGGGTAAGCAAATACTTACACACACACACACACACACACACACACACACACACACAAACATTGGTAAATGCACCATTATTATGCTACGCTTAGATGCAGACGGGTTTACAATTAAGTTCCCCGATCTTGTGCTATTCACCACCAGATTCTGACAGTTGAGGTCAGAAAGCAATGCTATGTGATACTCTGTAGTGTTTTTCAATATGGCAGTCCCAGGTTAGTTGTCATAGCAATCTGTGCTAATTGTAATTACAGTGTAATTTTAGTTAAACTGAGTATTTCCTGAGTATTTACCAGCACATATGAGAGAAACGTTGATGTCCTGGATGTTTCTGTCTCGTTTCTTCTGTCACTCCGCCAATGCAAAACGCTCAACTACTACATGCTAGTTATATAAATCGCTGTCCTCGGGTATTAGCTAGCTGATACTTGGTTCCATCTGGATGCAATAAATAAAATCTAGTATTGTTGATTTAGCTTCCATTTCAGTTCCATTCGTTGATCTTGATAAATGATACCAGATGCTTTGGTTCTGGTTCTCGTAAAAGATGTACTGAAAGGACATGTGCTTTGAAAATGAAATGCCAAGATGTGTATGTATACAGTACACCTTAACACCTATAGTATTCCTTATCATCTAGTTTTAATTAATATCTAGGGTTCACCTACAGTGTTCGATCTACTCCTGTAGTGTTAAATCGACACCCACAGTGTTCATTTCCACCTACAGTATAATTAATATCCAGTCATTAGTCAACACGGGGTTAAATTAACTCCTGCAGTATTCAGTTCACACTTAGTGTTCATGTATAGTTTAATTAATGCCTGCAGTGTTCAGTTAACACCTGCAATATACTGTTTATGCCTGTAGTGTTCAACTAACTTTCTGTATAGTGGCCAGTCAACACTTACAGTGTTCTGGTAACACCTGCAGTATACTATTAACACCTACAGTGTTTCATACTCTGTTAACACACACACACACACACACACACACATTCAGTTTAAACCTACTGGGTTTGATTAAATTAATCTATAAATACCTATGGTGTTGGATATTCTATAACCACCAACACTGTTCAGTTTATGTTCATCTTCCATTAAAAACAACCATATTTCATTAGAACTTCCATCCATCCATTATCTATAGCGCTTTATCCGTCTGGGTCGCGGGGAAGCTGGAGCCAATCCCAGCATGTTGGGG
>JAQQZU010000003.1:338563-363922 GCA_030068025.1 Parauchenoglanis punctatus | reverse complement strand
TAAGAACAGTATCAGTGATTAGTCTTTAAGAACAGTACTGTTCAGTGATTAGTCTTTAAGAACAGTATCAGTGATTAATCTTTAAGAACAGTATCAGTGATTGGTCACAAGCACAACTCCATTGGTCCTTGTGAGTGGAGTGAACTTGCTCTCTCAGCAGCTGTGATGTGAGTTGGAGAGCTGTATCAAATACAGGACAGTCACTAACATCCGCTCAAATACATTGCTAGATCTGTCCTTACGCACTTTTTAAAAAAAATTAAGGCCTCTAAAGGAGAATAAAGTCACCAAGTCCAGTGAAAAGGCAGTTAGTTAGGAACACTGACTGCAGTTACCTGATCACTTCCCCTGCCCGGTGTGCACCTGATCTGTACTGCACATGCATGACATGTTCCAACATTACAACATATTCTGTCCAATTACCCAGTGACTCACACTGTATATAAGTGTATAATAACCCTGTTAGAAACAGCATCGATTACTGCAGAAAGTGTTCTTTTAGAAACTGGAAATATTAAATTGATTTAAAAATCGCAATGAAACTATAACTAAACTAAACTAAAACTGTGGCACTCGGTTTCTGTTCATTCATTCATTACAGAAACGTGAGCCATAACTCGCATTGCATGCATTAATCATCAAAGCTGATGACTAATGCATGCACACAGTAATAGCATAGATTTGACAAAAATAAGCTGCAAAGACAAACATGTTAATTACTGTAATGTTAAAAAAAAACACAACTGCTATTTTGCATTATTTACATTATTTATTTATTAATTTTCTTATTATATTAAATTCTTTTTCTTGAATAAAAGCAATAAAAACGCTTTACCTTCTCCATGTCAGTGATCTCCCTCTGTTCTCTGTAATAAATACACAGCTCCAAGGTCCTGCTGCTGTTTTCCCAATCACAGGTAAATGATCAAACACTCTCTCTCTCTCTCTCTCTCTCTCTCTCTCTCGCTCTCTCTCGCTCTCTCTCTCTCTCTCTCTCTCACCTCTGCATTATTAGTAATTAGTGTTTTGTGTGTGTGTGTGTGTGTGTGTGTGTGTGTGTGTGTTTGTGTGTATGGACTTCATCCTGTAGAAAGATTTTCAAAATAATAAATAATAGTAAAGATAAATGTCACACTTGTTTAAAACATTGTTAAGAATTACAAAGAGAGAACATTTTTCTTCAATTCTCAATTAATTTTAGTTCAATTATACACGTTACATTTTTAACTAAAATCAATCAAATCACTAATAATGCTGACTCTGCACATTAGTATCAGAGTTAATCAGTGACAGCAGAAGCACAGAACAAAGTCTGAGGGGTGAAAAAAACACACAGTGAGAGAGACAGACCTCTCTTTAAGTCCTGCTTTCTGTTGGTTCGGAAAAAGTTCTGTGTTGGTTAGAAGGAGCCCTAGATTGTACAGAAGAAACCTCCTGTTCAGTAAAATCCAACCTTGTGTGGAAGAAATATCATGCTAGAAAAAAATATGTTCTAGATTGTACAGAAGAAGAAGAAGAAGAAGAAGAAGAAGAAGAAGAAGAAGAAGACCTCTGGAATGTCAGAGACTGGATGGAGGAAACCCCAGAAAGGGAAGCCTGGTTTGGAGCCACAAAGCCCTCTTATGGTCCCAGGTTGCATTAGAAGGCCAGTTGTTGGACAGAACAATGTTTCCTCAACTTGTTCAGGAAATATATTCTGGTTCCCTAGAGAAGCCTCAGGTTTGACAGAAGAAACCACAGATTGGATGAGAATAGGCTCCCTGGGCAAAGTTCTAGGTTGCATAGAAGATTCCCCAGATTTGAAAAAAAAGTCCCTTGTTTGGCAAAGCCCCAGACTGGGCAAAAATCCTTCTACCTGGCACAAGAAGGCCAATTGATGGACAGAAAAAAAGAAAAGAAGAAAGAAAAGCCCCAGGTTGATCAGACAAAGCCTCCAGTTGGACAAGGCTCTAGGTTGTGTAGAAGAGACCCCAAGAGAGAAAAAGTTCCTTGTTGGGCAAAGCCTTCAGGTTGGATACACAAAGCCTCCTGTTGGTCAAAGGATGCAAAGGGAAGAACCTAGTTAGAACAAGTCCATTGTTTGGTAAAACCCCAGAGTGGTTAAACAAGCTTCCTGTCTGGCACTAGAAGTACAGCTGTTGGACAGAACAAAGTTTCCTCAGGTTAGACATATGAAACCCAAAGGTTCACAGAAGAATCTCCAGGTTAGCTGGACAAGGCCCCTTGTTGGGCAAAGCTTTAGGTTGGGCAAAAAGCCTCCTATTGTGAATTATAAGAAGCCCAGTTATAAGAAGCCCCAGGTTGCACAGAGCCATGGGTTGGACAGAAGAAGCCCTTTGATGGGCCAAGCCCCAGGCAGGCCCTGGAAAAGCCCTAAAGATTTTAGACTACATGGTCTCACTTTTGAACAGTTTTACCCTGAGAGTGTAACGGTCATGACTCACTCCGCACCGCGCGCCTTGAAGTCTCAGCCACGCGCGCAGTATTTTCTCTATCTCCGTGACAGGAGTGGTCTGTGGTAGCTCAGTGGTTAAGACGTTGGACTAGTGATCGGAAGGTCGTGAGTTCAAATCCCAGCACTGCCAAGCTGCCATTGCTGGGCCCTTGAGCAAGGCCCTTAACCTTCACTGCTCACTTGTATAAAAATAAGATGTATGTACGTTGCTCTGGATAAGGGCGTCTGCCAAATTACATAAATGAGCGTGCACTACCTCATGTGAACGGAGAACACCTTCTGTTTTTGATTGCTGTTTGTGGACTCGCTCTGATACTCTGTTTGCCGATCGACTGACCTATTTCCGTATTGTGGATTACTCTTTCTGCCTGCAGTTTATGTACCTCTGTGTGTGTGAAATAAACACCATGCTGCTTCTACCTCCATCTCCTATCCTGCACTTGTGTCTCAGCCATGCCTCGACGACGCGAGCGCCCTGACAGTAACGTTCCTGTTATAGCTATGTGCTCCGTTTTTCCTTTACATCCAGATTATACAACAGAAAGGTTTCTACATATTATAAAATAAAGAAAAAAACTGGTACCAGTAATGTAAAATAATAATAATAACAGTAAATAATTATAATAAATTTCCTAATTACAAATAAACCAGGATATATACAATGAGAACCAATTGAACATTTATTAATATTAACGCTTATTATTAAAGTGATTCTAAATTAATCAGTTTATCATTACTGCAGTACTTTTGTCTCACTAAACAGGATATAGATGAATCTTTGACACGTTAAATGAAAAGGATAAAATAAATAAATGTAATGCGATGTCCACCAGGGGGCGCCCCATCACCGCTAAACAAACGTCCCTTCTCACAGCTGCGGGATTTATGTAGATGTGAATATTATCAATTATTCTTTGTTGGTGGACAAACTGTATGAGTAATAAGATAATCTGACAAACTGTCTCAGACACCACCGAGGAACACAGACAGACAGACAGACAAAAAAGACAGAAAAATAGACAGAAAGACAAAAAGAAAGACAGACGGACTGAAAGACAGACAGACGGGTGGATGGATGGAAGGATAGATAGATAGATTACTTTATTAATCCCTGAAGGGAAATTGCAGAGATACAGGAGCAATTCACATAAAAACACAAAACACTCAGACAGTGAGGTGGGTAAAATCTATAGATTAGAATATAGTACATAAAAAAAATAATAAAAAGACAAAACAGGTGAAGAGACATACATACAAAGACAGAATGAGACCCAGACAGACGGACGGACAGACAGACAGACAGAGAGAATGAGACTCAGACAGACAGACAGACAGAATGAAACCCAGACAGACAGACAGACAGACAGACAGATCCGTTACACAGATAGAGAAGAAAAATCAGACAGAAAATGAACACATTTTGAGATGATGACATCATCAGTTTTGTTTATTTAATTGTTAATAGAATTGACACAGTAACACGTTTCCACCACATCCTGCGCCCACACTAAAGACCGACAAACTGGGAGTCATCAGATTATTGCGAAAGAAAGCTGATAAAACTTATCCTGAAGGAACCAGTTCCTCACTCACAACTTTAGTTCCTACCTAAAATTACTTCCTGCAAACATGGGAGAAATCCTTATAATCATGGTTTCTTCTTCTCCAGTCATATATAATAACAGAGAGACCTGTTGTGTGATAGCGTGACTGTAGGGTAAGTATATGAGGCATAGGTTAAACTCAGGTTGCTAGCTAGCTAACTGCCTGCTAATTAGCAGGTATATGCTACTTAAACACTGCGGTGTGTTGAACTGTTACATCTTTTTTCTACATAATATGTACTTTTTGTGCTCTGTCATTTATTTAAAATTTATTTTAGAAATGAGAAAAGTCTAAATATAAACAGGAGACTTGATGCTAAGTGCTTAGGCTAGCTAGCTAGCTGTCTGTAATGCTAAAATAATTAATTCTCTTCATGTTCTTCTGTTCCAGTCTAATCTGATGGCTCATGAATATTTTTTCTTGTTGGATCTGATTTGACCTTCAGCTTCTGTGAAGGACATCCAACCTTTTCTCCCAAGCTGTGTGTTTGGCGCACACACACACACACACACACACACACACACACACACACACACACACATACACACACGGGCAGATGGGTCAGTAAGACGCCTCCAAACTCCTCTCCAGTGCCCTTTTGTGAGAGGACATGCGCCTGTCACTGCTGCAAGTTGGAGGAATACTTCCAAAAATGCTAATGTGGCTAACGGTCAGTCAAAGTCAGTAGACACCAGTTAGCATAGTAATTCACTTTCCTCAGACTGACCTTATCATTAGAATGAATTGCATTTTATTCCTTTAGGTCACATGACTGGCAGATATGAGGACAAGATAGATGATGAGGAGACCAACATGGACAGACAGACAGACAAGCAGACAGTCTGACAAGGTTAGACAGAGAGAGAGAGAGAGAGAGAGAGAGAGAGAGAGAGAGAGAGAGAAATGTTAGACAGTTACAGAGAAATAGAGAGAGAGACAAACTTACATGTAGACATAGATAGATAGATAGATAGATAGATAGATAGACAGATATTTGACCTGTAGACAGACAGACAGATTCCTATTTTCTTCTTTGTCCTTCATTCTTCCTTTAGATGGAGGTAAATGGTCATGTGATCATATGACATCACCGGTGTAACATCACACAAAGAGGTTTTAATGTCAGGGAAGTTTCCTGTAGTGTTCAGGTAGAACTGTGCGTGTACATGTGTGCGTGTGTGCGTGTGTGTGTGTGCGTGCGTGCGTGTGTGTGCGTGTGTGTGTGTGCGTGCGTGCGTGCGCGTGCGTGCGTGTGTGTGTGTGCGTGTGTGTGCGTGTGTGTGTGAATAGTGTGTTTAGTTATTATTTTATTGATGAATTGCTGCTGGAGGAGAATTAATCCTGAGTTAATTTAAATTAATCTGTGATGTTTAATTAGAATAATGAGATATTTACTCTCTCTCTCTCTCTCTCTCTCTCTCTCTCTCTCTCTCTTTCACACACACACACACACATACACACACACACACTGAAAATCATTACTACAGTAACAAACACACTTACAGTAACTGTCACTGTCACATGACCAGTGGTGTACAAATATCAGGGTATCTCCCCCTCTCTCCCTCCCTCCCCCCTCTTCCCCTTCTCCCTTCCCCATCTCCCCTATCCCTTCCTCCCCCTCCTCCTCTCCCCCCTCTTCCTCTCATCCCCTCCCTCTCCCTTCCCCTCTCCCTTCCTGTCTCTCTCTTTCCCCCTTTATCCTATTGAAATTTAATTTAGATAATATAAAGGATTTGTGTTCTGAATCTCATTCAGTGGTCTAAAATATCTAAAACTTATTACAGTAATAAAGTTATTACCCAAATGTAAATGCCAGGACAGAATATTAAACCCCACTGACGGAAATCCATATTTAAATGTATAAATTAATAAATAAATATTATCCTGCTGTGGTTTGGGTCAGAAGCACAGATTGAAATGTAATAATTGAATTTCTCACTTTGAGCCTTGACAGCGTTTTGCACTGCAGCCCCGTCCATCTGTTATTCTGATTTTTTTCATTATTATAGCATCGTGTCTGCTTTAATGGGTTTGTTCCTCCAGCGTTTTATCTGCAACGCCGCACCTTAAACCGGATTAAACATCAGCAGCCAACAATATTGAGACGAACAGGTAATTACACAGACCGTGGCGCTCGAACTGTTCTTCAAAACAGAACCAGAAAAAGTTCAAAAAAGTAATAAATAAATAACTAAAATGGAAAAATAGAAAGAAAACAGCAGCAGGAGCTTAACTTTTTGTTAATGTTAATCCTGCATGATGCTTTTATGCGTATTAGAGAAGTTATTATTGTTGTTGTTATACATTTTTAATTGTTAATAATTATCAGTTAATTGAGATGTTTAATGGCGCTACAAGGCTAATGTTCATAGCTGAAAAGTAACAGAAACTTAGCATGTGTAAACCACACACAGTGGCAGCAGCTTTATGGAGTTGTTCTATGTCTCAACCAGAAGGCGTGGCCTGAAGTCTAAAGGCGGAGCTTGTGAGTGAGACGTGATTTGAAAAGATAGTAATGTCTACACTTGGTTTTATTTTCTCAATGCCAAATTGGCAGCATAAACTTCTGTCATTAGCCTTGTAACTCATTTATCTGTCTACAGGTAAATAATTGTCTTCACATTTCACAACTTTCTTTAATCTCTGTAACAAATTTTGCACAGTTCAACAGCTAGTCAGTCTGTCTGTTTGTCTCACTAATCTAGCAGCTCTGAGCTGAGAAAGAAAATTACCCCAATTGCTTCTATGAGATTATCGGGATGCAGTCAGCATGCTGAGATGAAGGACGGAGTGCGTAATATAGTTTTATGAAGACATTAGCAGGAAATGAAGACGCCACACACTGATGAGGACACAATGCAATGCAATCTAATCATTTTCACTTCCTAATGCAAATAAGTATACAAAAACAGATGTAACAAGGACCCACAGTATGATCTGATGTGAAGCTTCTTCTGTGTAGCCTGGAGAAGTTCATCACCTTACAGCTTCACTGCAGGAGTTCCCCAGGGTTCAGGTGTTGGTCCACTCACCTGTTCTCACATGACTGCTATGCTAATCACACAACCTTACTTCTTTTCTTCCTCTGGAGTCTGAAGATCTCAGTCTGTCTTTCTGACATCTCTTGCAGGATGACGCTCCATCATCTGAAACTCAATGTTTGACGAAACAGAATTGATCTACTTTAACTGCAGTAAATATTTTACACCAACACAGGTAAATTTATTCCAGAATGTACATTTACCAAACCACACCCTCATTCCCTGTCCATCCTCCGTAGTGTCACAGTGGTACCAAAACCCAGGAGTGAGGAATGATATGCCACAGTGGAGCCGTCAGTATCTGCAGTTCCCACCAAGTTAAACACCAAGCCAAACATCAGCAGTGCTTTGAGGCTCTGGTACAAGTGGAGGAAGTTTGACAGGTGCTCAAGGGCTTGGTGCAGTTATCTAGTACTCCAGCATGCAACCCTGACCAATACAGCTCCACAGTATGACCTCAAGAAGTTCATGGAGCTCTCCAAATGTGTGTCAGCAGCACGGGGCTGTCCCAAACCGCAGTAGGCAGAGTCTGTCTGCTTATCCTGCATCACCTAGTGGAGTTTGGAGATCTCAAGGGAACCATTTTGCAATGGGTGAAATGTACCTCTGAGCAACATCGCCTAAGATTTCCACACCTGCTCCATGACACCTGTAGAGTTGTGCAGTGACCTTTGCCTTGAAATCAGACCCCCTGGCCTGGCTTCCCCGTCCGTCTGCTGGTTAAAGACGGAGCACTGGGTGAAGTTTTCACAGGTTAAAAGGTGATGCTGGTGGATGGGTATAGCTAGGGAAAAGTCACAAATTGCATGATAAGCTGGTCGTGGCTTGTTTTTATTTGACACGGAACATGACTACGAGATACCATCAGACCTCCTTAAATCCCATGTCCTACAAAAACCTCCTTTTCCTCTCCATTTTGGTGAAACCCTTCCTTTGATTTGAATTATGGTCCGAGCAAAATTCTAGAAGCTCATGGACCAAATTCTCTGTCCTCATGCTGCAGATACGTCTCTTAAGCCTGGCTGGTCCTCATTCCCTGTCCCTTTACTAGAGCTCAACAAAAACTAAAATGACACAGGCAGCTGGATATAGCATCATTGCGTATTGTATACAGCACAAGGGTTAAGCTTATTTATCTCCACACACACATTCCTGTGAAAGATTCCTGTGAAGTCTAAAAGCAGTTTAAGTGTTTACGAGTGGAGACGATGAACCCCGGCGGCACTTGACTCTAATCCGCTTTTGTTTCTGAGCCGAGTCCGGCTTTTAAACGGTGCTGGTTTGGTAAATTGGGACATTTTTGGATGAAATACAAAGTAAGTAATTTAAATTGTATTATTTTCTTTTTGAATTTCACAGACTGGTGAAAACCTCTTGCAGAATGAATGTTCTGTCTGTCTGACACTCTGTTTAATTGTCTATCTGCCTGAATCTGTCTGTCTGCTTGTCTATCTGCATGTTTAGAGCTCTTGTTTAATTCAGCCCATCATTTCCCATCCTCTGTGTTTATCTCTCTGAGCTGTGTGGAATGTGTGAATAAATCTAATGAGTTTTATGTGATTAATTAAGTTTAATTTGGAGACTTATTTTGTGTGTGTGTGTGTGTGTGTGTGTGTGTGTGTGTGTGTGTCTGAGAGAGAGAGAGATTTTAATGATCAAACATCTTGGCGAGATCAGTCTGTGTTTGTAAAAGCCAAGACCAGCTATTTGTTAATTTTAGAGTTACATTTAAAACATCTACATTATTAATAAGGACAATAACAATAACCTTGTATCTGAATCAGCTTTTAATGCAGTTACAATGCAGATCAAAGTGAAAAATTTAAATGAAAATCCCTCTGCGACTCTTATCAGATTAACATTAATAAGCTTTATCAGTTGTTCCTGGGTTCGTGTGTGAGAGAAAGAGATTCAGATCGTCACTGCTTCCCTCCTCTGTTTATTTACCCCTTAAGCAAGAATATAGATTTCCTCCCATGGTTTATAATTATTTTAAATAGAATTATACCTAACAGTCATTGTCCTGAAAATCCTTAAAATAACATCTTTCTTGGGATGATGCACAGATCCTGCATCACAAAAGACTCTTTAATAATAGAATGCTTTAGTTTTACACTGCTATAGCTTGATAGCTAATCAGCTAATTAGCAGCTAGTGTATAGGATTAGCAATCTACATAAATCAGCACATTCAGCTAAAGCCTGACAGAGAATGCAAATGTTCATTTCTAACTTTAAAGTAACTTTTCTCAAGAAGTCCAGCTAGAAAATATCTCTGCAGTTTTTATGTTCTGATGGTGTAGTAAGTGGACGTGACTTCCTGTGATTAAAGAAAAAGTAGTTTAGGAGGCACCGTGTTTGTCACGCGGTAATCAAGGACCGAACAGAGACAGGATCATCCGCTTCTGCGTAGATGGTTAGACTAGGTTTAGTTTCTGTCCACTACTGATGATCACTAGCACTAAACTCTTACACTATCCAACAGTGCCTTATAAGGCTAATCGAAACCTGAGTCCTGATCAGCACTTTATTGCAATATTTTTCATGTAAACATGTTATTAAGTTGACAAAGTGACATATAATGAAGTTTTAATGTTGTGCATCGGCAAGTGTTCAGACTCTGTGAGGATTTGCCCTTTCCACGCACCTCTAATTGAGGTCAGAGATCAGAGAGGCTCAACACACACACACACACACACACACACACACACACATGCAGAGCGCTGTTATCATCAACTCTTCTCATTTACTCAGTAATTTACTCTAACATCCAGTCTTATTCTCATCCGACCCAAAATCAGAGCTCATTTAGCGTTTCATCCATTTTAAATTGTTATTGTTCTCACTGCAGCTGACGGAAAGATGAACAGACAGACAGAGACAGACAGACAAGTACAGAGACAGAAAGATTGATATACAAGCAGCTACAGACAGAAATGATGCAGAGACAGATATACAAAAAGACAAATGAAAAAGAGACCAGACAGATACAGATGTAGAAAGTGATGGATACGGGGAGGAGAAAGAAGTATTCAGACATGTTTGAATTTTTTATTTAATATTCTTTCAGTGTGTATATCTACAGCTCAGTAATTATCTGTTAGCAACATTGTGGTACTCTTTGGCATGTTCCTCTTGGCAAATCGTCCTCATTTAGTGACCCTCTCAGTGTGTAACCCCGCCTCTCACCCGCAGTCAGCTGGGATTGGGCCAGCTTGTGGTCCTGCAACCCTGATGGATAAGCAGTATAGATAATGGATGGCTGGATGGATGCATTGAAGGATGGATAGATGGATGGATGGATGGATGGATGGATGGATTTGCAGTTGTTGTCTTGCTGAAACATTGATCTTCTCTTTGTCTAAAGGTAGGTGGGAAGGAGGACTTGGGACACAGGAGGACTGTAATGGGCTTCAGGGCTCGCTTTATTGTTCCTTCATTCACTTTTCAGTGCTCTCTCAATAACTCAATAGGAAAAAAGCAACACAATAAAACACAGTCCAAATCTTTCTGGGCTTTTAGCTCCATCAAGTTCACAAACACTTTCCAAGCTCTCATTCTGTGTGTGTGTGTGACCCTGCCAAGGACATGCACAAGGCCAAGCTAAAGTTGCCCAAGCAACAGCTCATTTGCTCTCTTTGGCTGAGCTGGCCCTCTGGAGGAAAAAAATTGTTTTATTTTTGCTGTTGTGGCTGTATAAATATGAGGAGCCCATAACTGCTAAAGTTAGACCAAATTAAATCATCATGCCATCCAAACTTTTATTATTTTTTGACAGGAATGCCTCCATTGGAAACAGAGATAAGCGGCCTGGAGCTGTGAAAGAAAAGGAAAAAACGTGACGCAAAGCGATGCCCTATGCCCCCGTCACATGACACTCTCGCATCCAAACTTGGTATTGTTGACGTTGTGTGAGGGCTCCAGGTGAGTCTTTTGAAGTTGTGGAAATGATTAGCAATGAACAATATAACCAATAGGATTCCCTGTGAATAAAAATTCCCACATATGCTTCCCGACTATGTGCAACTCTTCAGTCACATTTGCATCATATCATGCAATGCTGCCTTATATTATGCCTTATAACACATGAGCCAATATTAGCTAGCTAGCTGGCTAACCCGTAGGCAGCTATATGAAAGAAGCTAACATTAGTTTCTTTTTTATCGCTAGCAAATGTGGACATTAGCTTTCTTTCACTGTGGATGTGGTGTAATTGGTGCTCTTGGTGTTTACAGGATCATGAACACGATCCTTCTTTCTCCAGACATGAGCTAAATTATTGCCAAAGAATTCAATTTTTGTTTTGTCCGACAAGAATATATTGTTCCAAAAGCATTCTAAATGCCTCTCAGTCCTGTATCGCTTCATATATCTTCCTTTCAGCAGAGTTTAGAGTGAGCTCCGAGTGTGAGGGTTGTCCTCCATGTAACTTTTGTTCCTGCTGCTTTCAGGTCATCCTGCAACTCTTTTCTAGTGACTGCTAGCTTCTCTCTTACATTCATTATCATTAGTCTGAGAGTGTGTTGTGAAATCTTGTGTTGCTCTCCTGTCCAGGGGTTGGTTAATTGTGGTTCCATGAACTTTGGGTTGTTTAATAATGTTGTCCCTGAGAACTTTAAGTTCCTTCACCTTCACTATGATTGCTATTTGTTGCATGAAATTTTCCCAACCAACGGCAAAAACTTTAATAAAGACAAAAGTGTCTGAGCATTTATTTCCTCTTACAGACAGACAGACAGACAGACAGGCAGGCAGACAGACAGGCAAGCAGACAGACAGAAAGACAGGCAGATGGGCAAACTGACAGACAGACAGACAGACAGACAGGCAAACGTACAGACAGACATACAGTCAGGCAGACAGACAGAAAGACAGGCAGGCAGGCAGGCAGACAGAAAGACAGGCAGGCAGGCAGGCAGACAGAAAGACAGGCAGGCAGACAGGCAGGCAGACAGACAGGCAGACAGACAGGCAGGCAGACGGACAGGCAGACAGGCAGGCAGACAGACAGGGAGGTGGAACCCATACTGTAGAACCCATAGTAAACCCGCACAGGGAGAACATGTGAAACTGCACAGCGACAGGAAGTGGAGCTTAGGATGAAACCTGGAAACCTGGAGCTGTGAGGCAGGAACGCTATCCAGCATACCAACGTGTGACACCAAAGTAATAGTCATTTCTGAATGTAATATAAATATTCTCTAACTTCTATATCACCCCTCACCTCTTTCATATCCTCTGAACGCCTTTGATATTCTCTCAGTTATCATATTCAGTCACACACTCACACACTGCCTTCTGAGTCCATGAGGCTCGATTCTGTCATGCGTTTTGAATTATTGTCTTTTTTCATATCTTTAATTTGTTTTTGTCTGGGTTTTTTTGTAGAGAATTTCTTGTTGAAAAATCATTGCACTAAACCGTATTATTGGTGTCCAGCTGTTCCTCCCTCTAACATCATCACACAGATCTGTCTTTAACCCACTGATGATATGCTTAGAATAATAATTAACTCTTTAGGGTCACACACACACACACACACACACACACACACACTATTATTATTATTATTATTATTATTATTATTATTATTATTATAACCTCTTTAGTGTTTTCTATAGAAGGCAGACAAATACAGAAAAAAGAAAAAAGAAAGAAAGAAAGATAAACACAGACAGGCAAAGAGAAACACACACAGACATATAAGACAGACAGACAGACAGAGACAGACGATGATACTGTGTTTCCAGTGCAGTGTCACTAATAGAGATCAGCATCGTGTCAGAATGGTGAGTGAGACGCAGCATCAGATATTTATTCATCCTCAAATGCTTCCACATGTCACAGTGTCTAAAGTGGTGTGTGTGTGTGTGTGTGTGTGTGTGTGTGTGTGTGTGTGTGTGTGTGTGTGTATACCCACTGGACCCGAAAAATCGATTAATCAGCTTGGCTGGCTGCACATCAGTATCAACATAACTTCACGCTTCGCTGTGTACAGGTTACACACACATTCATGTGTTACACTAGTATATCACAGTGACGTGTGTGTGTGTGTGTGTGTGTGTGTGTGTGTGAGCCAGAGAGAGAGAGAGAGAGAGAGAGGTGGATATAACAGTTGTTTAGAATAAATGACTCTCCAAACCACAATTAATTTAGAAACTCTAAATTAAACTTATTGGATTTCAAGAGCAGTTTAAAGGAACAGCCTGAATGAAGAGTTTAAGGAACAGTTTAAAGAAACAGTGCAAGTTAACCACTTAAAGGAACAGCTTAAATGAACAGGTTAAAGGAACACTTTAAAGAAAGAGTTTAGATCAACAGATTAAATGAACAGCTTAAAGGAACTTCTTAAAGGAACAGCTAATATGAGAGGAGGAACAGTTATAAGGCTGCAAGACATGGAAGCTTATAGCCACCAGTTTAGTACCAAACGAGCCGTGACACTTAGCTCACACAGTGCACTGATACATTCTGAATTTTTCTATGATATATCAGGCGTTATCTTGATGTTAAATTAAATTAACTAGCATTGCAACGAATGGCTAAAGGGTGAATGAAGGACTAGAGCTAGCTAATAGCACCATCAAGTAAAATATTTAGTATAGCTAGCGGACACTGAGTGCTTTTCACTGAAATTCTGGCTAAAATTTGAAAAGTCGCTCTGTTTTTATTACTCATACGGTGTTGATCATGTAAGTGATAACACACCCCAGATTGAGAGGGAAATGTGTGTGTGTGCGTGTGTGTGTGTGTGTGTGTGTATCCTGTATGAAGGAGTCCCCAGTGTGAGCGCTGTGTAACAGCAGAGGTAAAGCTGGAACTGTAAGGGTTCCACATCCTCAGCACAGAGGAGTTTACACTGCACTGCACTTTCTCACTCACATCACACGCTGAGATTCACTTGGAGAGAGAGAATAAAGAGCAGCTGGTGAGGGAACCACTGTTTATAGCTGCTACAACATGAGCGAGAACAGGAACTAATCAGGCTCGCTACAACATTAATTGTAACTATCTGGATTAACAGGATGTGGGATGTATCATTCTTTAATAAATAAAATATTGCACTCATTGGTGAGTAGCTGTGGCGTGAGAGGAATAAAACAGAAAATAAGCAACATCTCTGTGGTAAAGGAAATGCTGCTGAACCACAACATAACACTGTTGATTATTTTCTTTTAACAGCATGTCTCACATGTTTTAATTCTTACATAACACCTCAACACCTCTGCTCAGTCATGTTACTGACAAATATAATCCTGTCCAGAATTATTGGCACCTTTCATGAAAAATGCACAAAAATTAATATTAAATTATGACATGAGTAACGCATGCAGTGAGTGAGTGTAAAGTTCATTTTTGCCGATTTTTATTAAGAGTGTGTGTGTAGTGTAGTAATCTCCTATTCCATGAAACAAAATAAAATCAAATCAATACAGTATGAAATAAAATATAGCTAGGAAGAAGGTGGTTACACTGGAAGGCATCACTGCAGGAGAACTGGGATAAGGCTCTGTTGTAAAGACATCAGCAGGGACCTTCACAAACACTGCAGGGGCTCATTAGCCTGCTGCTAATTAAAAAGTCTCGCTGTTTCCAGGTTTAATTTTGTCATTTTTGACTTTTTGACTGTTTTCCCCTGTTGAGCTGCTGCACATCGTTTCCTCTGATCATAAAGCAGAATGCAAACTTTCTTTAAAAACAGCTAGCTGCATCTGTGTGTGTGTGTGTGTGTGTGTGTGTGTGTGTGTGTGTTGGGTGTGTGTGTGTGTGTGTGTGTGTGTTGGGTGTGTGTGTGTGTGTGCATGTAGGATTAAAGTGCAGTAAATGGATTTAGCTGCACTGTGTGTAATTTTATTAAGCGTTTTACAGAAGTTACCCAGCAGCTCCTCATTTTCTCATAGACTTGAACTCAGTGTGAATATTTGGAAATGTTTTCAGTGTGTTTCAGTGTTTAATATATTTTGTATTTTAAACCTCATCGTGGACGAGGTGCATGTGTGTGTGTGTGTGTGTGTGTGTGTGTGTGTGCACCCTGTCTGACAGGCACTCTGCGTATTACAGCTTGCTTCCACAATCCCATTAACTCATGTAAGAGTGAGCTGCAGCTAAATATGCAGTATAAATTATCTGTACAAAATTACATACGAAAAAATTTGAGTTTGTAAAAGCGTCAGGCTAAGCGGATTTTAATGAGTTAAAAAAAACTGCAAAGTTTGAAAAGGGGTAAGGGGAGACATTACTCATGACTCTCTGTGGCATATATTACAAGTACAGCTTTAATTCATTACTCTGGGTTAGACAGATATATAAACTCTCACTGTCCACTTTGAGAGAAACACCTGCACATTCATGCAATTGATTATCCAATCAGCCAATCACGTGTCAGAATGCACAACACGTCCAATACTGATGGGCTACAACAGCAGAAGAATATTTTATTCCTAACTCTACTGACACAAGATTGGCTGATTGGATAATTGCAAGAATGAGTAGAGGTACAGGAGTTCCTAATAAAGTGGCCAGAGTGTGTGTGTGTGTGTGTGTGTGTGTGTGTGTGTGTGTTATACTGTATACATGTGTTATTATTGTATTTGTATATCAGTCTTTAATTAACATGTAAATAAGTACACTCTAAGACTGTTATTTATAATGATATGCAGATTTATGCACATTTTTACTAAATTACACAGTATTTATTCTGGTAAAAATGTATTTTGGTCATGACTGTTCTGCCTTTTATATACATATTCAGAAGTAATATACAGTACACTTTTTAAAAAATTAAAACTAATAAGTGTTCTTCAGGAACCCCATAAAGGTTCTGTGTAGAACCCTACAACAACCTGTTTTCTAAGTAGAACATTTTTGTGGAAGGTAAGAACTATTCAAAGCACCGATGAAGAACCATTTTTTTCCTAAGAATGATGTGTATTAAGTGTATTAGTGTGCATCAAATCTATAACCTGTCAGGAGTTCAACAACACTTCTTGGTACTTGGTTCTCCATGGGTTCTTTAATCATTGATCAGATAATTAAGGGTTCTGAACCTCCATAAAGGTTTCTACTTTAAATGGTTTCTAATAGGGAAACACTCTGTTGTAGGGTTCCACATAGAACCTTTAGGAGGTTCCCCCAGAGGGATAACTGAAGAACCATTAAGGGTTCTAAAATGTATAATATTATTATATATTTGATACTGTATAAGACATTTTAATGTTGAGGTAACCAATACAGGGCTGGAAAATGGCTGTTATTCATCCAAAAACAAACAAATAAACATTTCAACTTTATATTGATATACTTTTGTCAAATTTAGTAATTAAAAATTATCATTTAAAAGTGTTTTGTGTGAGATTTCCCTTTTCTGATTGCAGACCTGAGAAAACTGTTGCTAGGCAACTGGAACACATGAACAGAGCACAAGTATTTATCTAGCTAGCACGTAGCTGTCTTCTGTACAGACAGTCCAAAGACACAGTAACCATGGAAACAAGACAGAATCATTTGGAACGCCAACGTTTACCTCAGATGTGTAGGTACATTACTAATAAAAGACTGAGAACACCTGTGATTACACTTAGCATTAGCTGTATCAGCTGAGCTATGGTAGCTAGCTAGCTTAACAGACTACTGCAGGGATAATGCTAATGCTAATCTGTAGCTGCGGTGAGTTTCCATGATGTTAGCAATATAATACACTTAATAATATACATCATGAATATTGACTGGTTTAGCATTATCAGGGTAAATAATTAACGACTGAATGTTCTGCACAAACGGCTAAACCCTGATCCAGGCTAATTTCAGCTGATTTGTACGCTCCTTTCATTAATTTATTATTATGCAAAATATCCTGTATGACCGGGGTTATACTAACTAAATATCAGCAAGACACACAGATACTTAAAATAAAAATAAATCAAGATGTCAATGAAAAAAAAACAGCTTAACATTAACAAAAGGAGATTTATTTATACATTGTATAAAAATGTATTTAATATTTTTTTAAATATTGTAATTTTAAAAATAGTATTCAAAAAGTCCTTTATTTGAAATCTAACAGCCCAGTGATTTACAGCAATAGCAATACAGAACAAAACTAACAAAAGGAGTTGTTATGATTTTGGAATTAATTAGTTAATTATTAGTTGTTGGGATTTGTGTTAATAAGAGGATTTTTGTGTGTAAATGAGTCGTTTTTACCAAAACAAAAACGTGAGAGACAAAAATGACCTATGTAAAATTCACTTTCACTTTTTATGAAACATATAAAACTACATGTATTTAAATAAATGTATTTAATTAATAAAACATGAAACAACAGAAATGGATGTTTTATTAATAATTTCAAACTCCGCCCACCGCCGAAACGGATTGGCCAGTGTGTTAAAATGCAGATGACGTAGGCAGCTCGAGCGTTTTGAGTTGTTTTTATTTCCAACTCAGAGGAGACGGTTGGAGAAGAGTCGCTCGCGCTCCGGTACCGAGTGTGTTTGTGTGTGTGTGTGTGTGTGTGTGTGTGTGTGTGTGTGTGAGCGCGCGCGTGCGGAGAGTGAGTGCGCGCTCCCGCCGCTCAGAACTCAGCCTACAATAAAGCTAAAAAGAAAAGAAACGAAGCAAAGAGGAATTAAAAGAAAGGAAGGAGAAACTGAGGTGCAGGAAGAAGAGCGATGCAGAAGCGGAAGGAGCAGGATGAGTGTGATGCTCTGCAGGCTCGTGGCGTATCTCTCCGTCTCTCTGCACGCGCTCATCTCTCCGTGCCAGCTCCATCCTCAGCCCTGTGGCATCCTCGCGCAGATCGGACACACCATCCGCCTCGGCGCCGTCCTGCCTTCCCATCAGCCCTCGCGCGTCCGAGCCGCCCTGAACCGCGCGCTCCTTCACGCCAGAAACCGGCCCCACGCGCCGCTCTTACCCTACAACCTGAGCCTGGAGGTGGTGTGGGCGCGAGCGGCGCACGCGGACCCGGAGTCGGTGTTCAGGTGCGTGTGTCAGGACGTGGTGGTGCGCGGGGTCTCTGCCGTGCTCGCCTTCCCGCAGAGCCACCACGAGCTCGTGCAGGTGGAGTTCATTTCCGCTTTTCTGGAGATCCCGTTCATCAGCATCATCGAGGAAGGTGAAGCGCTTCAGACTCAGGTGAGCTGGCTGTTTGTTTGTTTGTTTGTTTATTGAAGGAACATTTATTTCCGTGAATATAATTTCAATAAAAAAACCTTTAAACACTGAAGATGATAGAAGATGAAAATTAATTGCTGATTAGAGGTGCACGTGTATCAGGCGGTCTTTATTCTTATAGCCTGAGTGACGTCACAGCTTACCTGTTCACTCAGGTTCCTCCTGAAAGGCACTTTCTCGGAAATTGAGTTGTACACACGACCTTTAACGGTTTACCCGAGACTGATGAAAACATTTTGTAATATTTTGCCATACCTGCAGGAAGGTGTTTGTTACTTAGCATCAATTTGTTCACACACACAGCCGACTTTTTTTACACACTTGTGTGACGTCATGGATAAAAACTTTCAAGACTTTTCAACAGTTATGAACATTTTCTCTTGAAAATGAACATAATTTCTTTGATTTGATAAAATAAACTGGGAATTGTACATGGAAGGGTACAATATAATTACGGGGTTCCACCACAATACATCAACTAAAATCTGCTAGGATTGTACATGGAACCTGATGGGCGTGGCCGAGCGGGGACGTGTGGGCGTGGCCGAGTGGAGACGTGTGGGCGTGGCCCAGCGGAGACGGGTGGGCGTGATCGGGGGGGTATGGGTGTGGCCGAGCGGGGACGGGTGGGCGTGTCTATGGGTCTGTATAAAGCTGAGTTTATGAATCATGGCCGTCTTGGTCTCAGTCAGAGAACAGTAACGCAGTACCCACAGACTGACTAAATGCTGTTGCTAAATGTGTGTGCTAAGCTAGCTAGCTAGATGTTGTCATGGTAACATTGGAACTATTTTTGACATCTTTGGGCTGCTGTTGAATATATTAGTGAGGAAATGAGGGTGTATGTGGAGATACTGAAATCCCACTCTCTAATGAGAGTTGACTAGCGGTTAGCTAACTAGCTTTTACTATGTGCTAACGTTCCCTACATTACAGTTGTGCAGTGGAAGAAAGCTAATACCACTTAATAATAATTAATTAATTAATAATAAATGATTTTCACTGGATTGAAATGGCACGTTCAGGTTCAGCAGGACGACTTGATGACGTAACGTTAAGGTCATGATAAATTATATCACAAACCACTTTTCTCAGCCATCACAGAATTTTTATTGCAATTTTATTTAGATGTGTTTTAAGTGCGTAATGCTGATTTGAGCTAGATTTTGTATCTTTAAAACTGTACAGAGTTCCAGATTTGTGCTGAATTTTTTCACTTAAATAAAAAAAATACTCAATAAAACCATGAGGACTGTGTTTAAACTAGCACTCCTGTGGTGCTGGCAGCAAACAGTTCTAACATGAGATATCGCGCATCCTACAAAAGTATCGTGATTTGATACGATATTTTGTGGCCCTGCAATCAGGCGACTTCTATTTCCTTTTCTTCATTCCTGAGCTCGGGGCTGGATTTCCAGTTCGCCGGATTAAACCGCGTCAACGCCGCAGCACTTGATCTTTTCTTTACTTTGCGCACCACTCTGATGCTAGCATTATATAGCGGTATTAGCATTCGCTGGGTGTCTCTGGGGTGAGAAATGTAATAATATATAAGTCAGAAAAGCTTCAGATGGTGCGTGCAGCATGAAATATTTGGGCTCTGGACTTCATTTCTCTGTAGCTGCTGATTAATTTGTTTCCAGCGCAGACTTTCTTCATCTGCGGTCTTCAGTAGAAAAGGAGCTGGTGTGGTCCGTTTATGTTCCGACTCCCACACAGGCTCGGCTTTTGTTCCAGCGCTGTGTGAAATGGAATGATTCTGGAATAAGAAAAGGACTGGAGGGAAAAAGTGAGGGGCAGAAAGAAAGGATATTGTTTTCATTTCCAAACTGTACAGTGTGCTCAAATGTTCATTTTCACATTGAACATTTACTCTACAGAGATCAGCTACTGAACAGTAATGTTTATACAAAGCTAAACTGGAGCTTATACACCTCCCTTTCAGATACATTAGCCCTGTATGTGTGCAGTACAGTTCTGTATGTTTGAGAAATAAACAGTGTGTGTGTGTGTGTGTGTGTGTGTGTGTGTGTGTGTGTGTGTGTGTGTGTTCGTGTTCTTCTCATACCACAGTATTATTGCCAACAATTACACATTTTATTTATTAACGAATGACACGTCATGTTTTAAACCACTTTTAATTACATGTAATGTTTGCAAAACAAGTTCTCACTTACATTATAGCAGCTATAAACGGTCGTTCCCTCACCAGCTGCTCTTTATTCTCTCTCTTGGAGTTAATAAGATAAAATACTTGCAGCTTGTGATGTGAGTGAGAAAGCGCAGTGCAGTGTAAACTCCTCTTACAGCTCCAGCTTTACCTCTGACTGTTACACAGCGCTGACACTGGAGACTCCTTCATACAGGACACACACACACACACACACACTTCACTTTACAGAAAACATGCATCAATGGCTTCACGTCCCCGTGAATGAGGCGTTACTATAGAAATGATAACGTATCAAAACGAGCCCGTTAATTATAAATAAACTCTGGTGTGCAGCTGCGCTGCTGTCAGAGCTGCTGTTATAGGAAACTAATCAACACCTTCTGACCAATCAGAGAGCAGGATTCGATAGCAGTGTGAGACGCACACTGTGTTTTTCAAAAGATAACGATGCAACATCTAAAGAGAGCGTCTCTGAAGGGAACATGGTGTACGTTTCACTTTTTGCTGCTTCTTTAGAATAACTGGAGCGTTATTCTGAGTGGCGTCGGTGACGCCGCGGTTATATTTTCGAGAAGTGCAGGATGAACAGTCCCGGCCGTGTTTATTCTCAGCTGCAGGTTTATCCACGTTTCCAGCCCAGAAGCTGTTTCTCCTCTAGGTTTTATCTCGGGTTTTATCTCGACTCTTTTATCCAGCAGCAGCGCAGGAACTCCGTTTGCATGCAGAATTCTGAACAGAAGGTCAAAACTGCTCTAAGAGTGTTTTTTTTTTTTTTTTTGCATGTAAGCACATTTTTATATTCCGCTTTTTCTCTCATGAGGCTTCAGGCCGTGTCTCTTTAGACAGAATGTGGTTTTTAAATCTTTGCATTTCATCCTGACTTTTTTTTTTGCGTGGAAAATATTGTAGGTGAAAAAATGCTTAATTAACTCTACAGTAAGTCAAGGTCATAAAAGCAGTGTTGTAATTCATTCATTTATTGCTTTCTTTATCTCTTTCGATCTTTACAAGCAAACAGAAATGAGATCTTTAATAAGAATCCTCATATAAAAATGACGAGCAGGTTAATAGCTATCTGATTTTGCATGATATATAAATTAGCCTGCACTGCTGACCTGATATCTACTTTAGTTAACACGAGCCAGCTAATCTGGAATGTTATCAATAACATATTCACTGTAACGATATAAAATAACATTCCTACGTTAAACAGTTTCCTCACACAGCATTTACACTTTGAAAGAAACTGATTAGATTTGTAATGTTTGACATGTTTATGTATAGAAATATATCGTCCTGCTGATAATCAGCACACGTTTAGTTTGAATCCTAAGTGTACTTAAGCAAATGAAATGGAAAGGCGGATTCTCTGACAGCATGACCATTCACATTTACATTTATTTTATTATTTTGCTTAGATATTGCAGCGTTTTTGCTACAGCTAAAAGCTGCTGCAGGTGATTTTTCTCGCTAATGTACTCCGGATGAGTAACGTCCTCACTGGACAATGAAAAAAGAAGAAGAAATGCGTCCATCTGTCGGCCTCTTAGGGAAGGAACCGACTCAAATCTTAATTTACTTCTACTATTCAGATGGAAGAGCATAATGATTCTCTTTATTTTCAGCGAGTGGGTCTCTCTGAGTGCATATAAAAGCTTTTTTTCCCCTCCGTCACATTGTGCTCGTGCTCATAAATAAGAGACGAATCCTCGTGCGGTTTATCATCGCTAAACTCAGGCCTTCATTAACTCGTCTTCTGTCCAAAACGAAGATTAAAATGTTAAAAACTCAATTTGGCCCTGTGAATTAAATCACACGCTAATCGAGGCACCTTGAGGGATTGCGTTTCCTTGGCAATGGCTGTGGTCGAGAAAAATTATTAATGAATCCGTGGCTCATTACGGTGCTCTTAGCGTTTTATTTTCTCTTGATGCAAATTTCTGTAAATCCTAAGCATAGAAGCATAGCTGATAATATAGCGGGAATATACTGTACTGCCCCCGGCCGATCAGGACACCCCGAGCTGCCCCCGGCCGATCAGGACGCCCCGCGCTGCCCCCCGGCCGATCGGGATGCCCCGCGCTGCCCCCGGCCGATCAGGACACAAAACTTATCATATTTTCTCAGCCAGTCAGAACACACTGTAGCAGCTCAGTACAGTTAGACAGGTGTCATCAGTATGCAGGATGTAGCAGCTGCAGGACAGGAAATGATGTTCTGATCCTCAGCCTGGATCGTCTTGTGGTATAAAAGCAGGGCAGATAAGTGAAAGTGAAGTGCGCTTTGCTGAGATAAGAGACTAAATAATGAAAATAAAAGATAAGAGTGAGAGAGTGACTCACACAGACACGAATGTTTTATGCCAAAACGTGCCTTTGCCGATCTGCTGCACGCTCGGCCACGTAGACATCACCATGAGCTGATTTTATTCTCATACTTTTCTGTAAGAAACCAAATGTCAAAACTCAGGGCGTGTGTTCTGTTTAAAAAAGGGATTTACGTTCAATAAGCACACAGTTACTGAATCACTTTCACCAAAGAAAATGAAATAACCAGGCCCCAAGCATATAAGTTAGCTCAGTGGTTAAACCATTGGACTAGTGATCTGAAGGTCATGAGTTCAAATCCCAGCACTTCCAAGTTATCGCTGATTTGCCCTTGAGCAAGGCCCTTAATCCTCAACTGCTCAGTTGTATAAATGAGATATATGTAAGTCGCTCTGGATAAGGGCGTCTGCCAAGTGACATAAATGTAAATATCTTTTATATAGTAATTAATTTCACTACCAAAATACATTTTACATCGAAGTCCAAACAAGAAAACCACTGGGCTCTGATTGGATAGAGTTGTATTAGGGGCGGAGACTGTGCGCTGATTGGTTACAGAGGGATTAGGGGCGGAGACTGTGCTCTGATTGGTTACTGAGGGATTAGGGGCGGAGACTGTGCTCTGGTTGGTTACAGAGGGATTAGGGGCGGAGACTGTGCTCTGATTTGCCTCGAAGTTTTGAGGATTCAGATTTCTATCTATGGAGTGACTCAGTGGTTGATTGGGACACACACACACTCACACTCACACACTCACACTCACACACACACACACACACACACACACACACACACACCACTTTGTAGAAGCATTGTTCAGGTCTGTCAGACTCGCTGAGTAGCTGTGTGTTTCCATTATTCTCCTCATCACTCAGTAAAGGGGACGATTTTCACTAAGACTTAGATGACATCAGATGTGATGTCATTTCCTTTCGGGGTGCAATAATGCTGGTACTGTATCAGATAAGACATTATCTTCATCCTGGACAGGAAATGGACATGTTGCCGGGACCAACACAAGAGAAACATGAAGCTGAACAGCATCAGTCAGGCTAAAGAGAACACTTAGCACTTTACACATGTAACCTCAACGTAGCTGCACATGAGGAGCTAACTGAGAGACAACCACTCATGATGTTAGATTAGACCTGAGGCTGAAGTCTGATCTCTATCTCCAGCTCGGTGGTGAAGTGATTAGTGTGGAGCGATGCTTTAGATCACCACATCTTATCAATGGTGTAATAAGAACGTTTCCTCCTCATCTATCACACGCACGCACACACACGCACGCGCACACACACACACACGCACACGCACACACACACACCCCTATAGCACTTTCACACTCTTTAATCTGATTCCTGCTTCATGATTTGTTTCCCATTTGGGGGAAAAAATGATCTCCTTCAGTCATTGGTCAGATTGGTTTGATTAATTTCTGCAGTCGAGTCGATTCAGAGTCGAATCATTTTCTCACTGCTGGAGCTCAGTATGAAGCGGCCCGAGACCAGTTCACCGTGATGCTCTTGGACCCGAGTGTGATCACTCTGTTCTCACCCGACTAAAGAACCTCACAGAGAGTTAGAACACAGCACGTTTCTCTTCCAACACAAGAAAGAACCCTGAAAGAACCCTTCAGCAGCTGCATTCATTCATTCATTTCTAATGTTGTGTCTGAAATTTATCCAAGATGCTCCTGGAGTGAATTACTGCAACACTAGAACCTCACTACCAGGAGCTGATGTTACAGGAGATAACAGGATGTTTGAGGACGTTCTCAGACTAACGCTAGTCCAGCTAGGTAAAGTAAGCAAACATGAGAGAATTTTGATCATGCGTGTAAATGTTCATAATACGTTCAGTATACGATTTCAAACCAGCAGCTTTAAGGTCCTTTAAAGCACCAAGTCTGAATTTTCAGACAAAACATTCACATTATTAGCATTTATAACACCAAGAACAAAATTCTGTACCATGACAATAGATGTTAGTCTCGTTAGTCGTGAAATTTCGCATGTGATGATGATCACGTGACCAATCAAACGAGGGAACCTGAGAAACGGCATTCAAACCTGACATATGATTACTGTAGGTTTATTTCTGGTGCTAAAATGAACAGAGGGACAATTCTAGGAAAACATGGACGTTTACGGACAGGAAGGAAAGCGATATTAATGTATTAAACTATCCAGTTTTTCAGAATTGTGGGGCCAAAAATTTCACACCCTTTTTTTCCATCACGGTTTCTTGTGGTATGCGGTGCGCACCGTGCTGCAGTCCTGTGTGATGCAGCTGATTAAAAATCATTTTTATGTTCAGGAGCAGATTGATTACAATTCCAAAAATTTGTAGAATAATTTACTTCATAAAAAGCATGTTAAATAGTTTTTTTTTTCAATAAAATTAAAAGAAGCTTTTCATTTTACAAATAAATTCTGTATAAAATCTGCTTTGATTAATCTTTTTGTTCAGATGCTGAAACCCACCTGAAGATAATGAGAGTTCAATTTCTCGAGTGGATTACCTGTGAACACGCGCGCGCGCACACACACACACACACACACACACACACACACACACA
>JAQQZU010000003.1:303050-313050 GCA_030068025.1 Parauchenoglanis punctatus | reverse complement strand
CTGGCAACCCTGTCATTATTTGTCCTGGCTGCAGCTCCGCCCCCGAGCATGGGGCAGTGTGGTTCCTGTCCCAATGTCCCTGTTTTGGATCTTGTTGCAGCTCCCATGTTTGACCACTAGGTGCAGTAATAACTCTATGAGCATGCTTCAGTTAATAGTTAATAGTTTTTATGTGACAGCAGAGAGTTGCTAGTCAATTTTAAAATAAACAAAATAAATAAACAAACCACAGTACCAGTGGGCTGAGCATCAGTTCATATTGTCATTATCAGCACAACAGATAGAGCGTTACTGTAGCCTAAGCCGACACGTACACAGTGGTGATTGTTGACTTTTTCAAGCCTGTACGCTGTGGCATTTTACCTCCCCACCTCACACACACACACACACACACACACACACACACACACACACACACGCGCGCACACACAGTAGAGTGTGCTCACCAATGGATGTCACATCTGTCAGAACAGGTCGATGTGTCTGTTGTTGTGGTTCATGGTAAAAGCATCTATGATGACCTTCTGATCGAGGGCTCTTGCACGTTCTGCGTTGATGGACAGAAAATCCAAATTGCTAGTCTTCGAGTTCCCGCTATTGCTCCTTATGTAGTTTTTGACACGCCGTAAACAAGAAAAGCTGCATTCACAGGTTGCAGACGTGACAGGCAACGTGAACACTAAAGTCTGTGCAAATCAATACATGTGTCTTTGTATGGCTGGAGAAAGGAGAGCAACTCTTGTGTGGTGTTCACAGTGTGTCTCTGATGCTTTTCTCGGTCAAGGAGCCGTTGAACTTGGTGCAGTATTGCAGACAGGAAGTTAGTTGTTACCCCATAATGCTGGGTCAGAGGTGTTCCATCTCATGGAAGGATTTATGTTTTGGATGTAAGGCAGATGTGCCCTGTAGGATACCACATGATTCAGGTGAAAAGCACATTTTCAGTTTATTAACAAGTCTATCAATAGCAGGGTAGTAGCAGTGCCTTCAGACGTCATGGGTGGAGGTGATTGGTGAATGTCTTCCTGTCTGAGCGTCAGCTACCAATCTGTCTCGGTGGCCTGCGGGCTGAGCTTGTCCTCGCTCCTGTCTCAGCTGGACCAGGTCGCCGTTCTGGGCCGGCAGAATCTGCTCTTTAATTCCATGACTTTTCATTTTGCTTTTCGGACAGAGATGTAACTACGGACTCCAGAAGATCCATAGCAGATGCTGGTCATGGATCTGGAGAATGTAAATGGTTGAACAAGAATTTGATGGTGTGAAACAGATCCAGAGAAACAGAGTGAGTAGCGCAGCACAGCCAGTGGCATAGATTGCTGGCAGTGTTTTCTGAAAGGCCCACAGTGCTGAATACTGACAAGCCTGTCCAATTTCAGACAACTTTTTTAGTTCAGCCGGCTTTCTGTTGCTCCGAGTTCCTTTTGCGTCTTCAAAACTTTAATTCTCCTGCTGGTCCTACATTATGGACAGTCAATTAAAACTAAATGTAGCCTGTGGGCTTGGTTATGTACGTAAAGATCTTTTGGGACTTCCTTCTGAAATGTCTTTTGCACTGTTATTGCATTATCAGAGCACTGCACAACGCACATGCTGTAATCAGTGTTGCAGTTACTGAGCGTCCGCTTGATCGTTGTCGATAGTGACTCTGCATCATCAGCTGGGGTGAAGTGCAGTGAAGTGAAGGAACTCGTCTCATATGTCATCGTTACCGCACTACCACAGACACCTCCTCCTCTTTACTCATGTCTTTGCTCTTATCCACCAAAACCTCCAGCTTCCTGTACTTCTCCACTCATTTGGTCCATTACCAATATTTGGTGTTGCTATAGCAACTCCAAGCTACCCCTTGGAGCCCCACCTCTGGCCACAAACTATACATCAGCTTCTATTTGTCAACTAGCAGCATTTTTAAAATAGTTGCTAACTCAGAAGCTACTAGTATTTCAACAGAATTTCAAAGGTACAGAATTGTGAACGAGGACTTTGACAGCTGAACTTTGTTTACTGCGCATGTCTTTATTCTCTGTCTCTCTCCTGTCTGTCTCTCTCCTGTCTGTCTCTCTCCTGTCTGCCTCTCTCCTGTCTGTCTCTCTCCTATCTGTTTCTCATCCTGTCTGTCTCTTTCCTGTCTGTCTGTCTCCTGTCTGTTCCTCATCTTGTCTCTCTTTCTTGTCTGTCTCTCTCCTGTCTGTCTCTCATCCTGTCTGTCTCTCATCCTGTCTGTCTCTTTTTTGTCTGTCTCTCTCCTGTCTGTCTCTTTACTGTCTGTCTGTCTCTTGTATGTCTCTTTCCTGTCTGTCTCTCTCCTGTCTGTCTCTCATCCTGTCTGTCTCTTTTTTGTCTTTCTCTCTCCTGTCTGTCTCTCTCCTATCTCACTCTCAGGTTATGGCATCGGTTTACCTCAGCATTCCCCATTGACCCGCAACTTTTCTGAGGTTGTGAACGGTTATAAGTCAGACGGAGTCATGGATCTGCTGCATGATAAATGGTATCGGGTCACTCCCTGCGGAAAACGAAGCTTCGCCGTCACCGAGGTAACGACATGGCTGTGTTTCCCCGACTGTAAGAGCTTCCTGTCTGTGTAAGATCATGTGTTTGTTCTCATTGGCGGAGAATTCGCATTATCTGAATTGTACCAGATTGTTAGTGCATTTACAGTAAAATACTTTATCATACTGTGCGGCTCACATTCCAGAGTGTGTGTTTGTGTGTGTGTGTGCGTGTGTGTGTGCGTCACCCCAGAGTGTGGGTTTGTCCTTCGTGAAGTTCATTAGTCTGTCCTGTCCATCTCTCGCCGAGTTACGTTAATTCCCGCACGCTGCATGAGTGTGTGTGTGTGTGTGTGTGTGTGTGTGTGTGTGTGTGTGTGACCGAGTCGAGCCACTGCAGCCGCCAAAGTGTCCTTGATTTGAATGCATGAGGAAATAAACGGTGTCGAGAAAGCTGCACTGTGCTCCCTGGAGGTGTGTGACATCACTCTGCTTCGGTCTGCCACACTTACGAATTTTATCATTTGTATTTGACATTGAACTGAACCCTGGTGTGTTCTAGTCCTGAGTGCAGTGAGGACACACTCAGGTGAGAACACACTCGGGCAATGAGCGCTGGGTGAGAGTGGCCTCGCTCCACTTTCAGCAGGACTCTAATGAGAAAGTGATTTGACTCTGAATCGACTCACTCTAGGAAGTGAATCAAACAGACCGAGCTGTAGTGTTGCAGAACAGATTTTTCTGCATGTGAGACATGACATTTTCTAAAGTAGTTATTTATATAATTAACTAATCATCAATCACCTCACGTGATAAAGAAATGTTTAACTTTTTCCATCACTGTCTTTTCATCACCAATGAATGAAAGAGCTTTTTTGGTTCATTTAATTAAGTATAAATGATTCAAAAGAATCAGTTGCACTCTGATTCAGATCAGGGATGGACAGGTGTGAAAGCTTTCGCAAAGCTGATTAAAAGTAATAATCCAAGTCAGTTTGGATCCAACTGCTATTACAGTGAATGTTGGAAATAAAAAGCTCTAATGGCTAAGTCAAATAAATAAATAAATGGATTAATGCATAGGAATTGTCCACTGTGCCACATATTGCAATAGATTTTAATTTTAATAGCTTTATAAAGTAAACTTGCTGCGATGGTTAACAGCAGGGTCTATAGATAATTTTCTCCACTGAACGATACAGAAGGTGTCTTTATTTCATCCCTCCGAGGTGTTCAACTGTACTTATCTCTTCTGTACTACTGTTTACTTTGGAGAATTTTCAGAAGCTCGCTAAGAATCAGGATGAAAATACAATTTGCTCCGTTATTCCCTTCTGTCTCTGTGTTAATTAAAACAAGTCAGAGTGTGATTTGGTGCGAGGCCAGCACAAATCCAGAGGAAGGATGAAACAGCAAGAGATTTTACAACTAAAATGTAACACTAAATTAATGTTCTGTCAAAACAGAGTGGAGTTAATTACAAAGACGGATGAACGGGATGATGTTGTACGCTGGGGAAGTGGAGCGCAGTCGGAGATTCTCTCTATTATGTGTCGTGTCACGGGTTGTGTACGGGCAATTATAATGGTGTGCTGTAGACAAAACTCCATTAAAGGTGCGCTAGTGATTGATTTATTGGCCTTAGTTTTAGGAATAAAGTGGAGATTATGAAGATACATTTTTTAGAACGGTGTGATCTGAGCACACCTGAGAAAAAAGTGCACCAGGTTGTGCTTACGTCTCACCTGTCCTGTATATTATAATAATAATAATAATAATAATTACAGATGCATTCTCAATGCACCCTTTTCTTCAGACTGAATATGAGGACATGTTTATGAGGAAAATTTCTTACATATAATCAAATTTATTTAATGTTCCTTTTAAAATGACAGTAAACCAGTATAATGCTGTTAAACCTAGGTCTGTTTACATCTTTACTCATTTCAAGCTTTAAATGGGATTATTCTCTTGGCAGATCATTTTGCTTCTTTTTAGAAAAAAATGCTTAATATTAGCAACATTCTCAGGCACATGGGCCCGGACGAGAGGCGGGGTCAGGGAGTACCAGATTAAGCACTGGAGCCCAGATCCTACCCGCTGCACTTTTAGCATTGTGCACACCCACACAGACACACCACTGCGGTAAAAGACGTCGTGGGCATTCAGCTTTTTCATTTTCACTCAACATGTTGTGCTTCAGTATCACACTGTATAATGGCGGCCATTTTGAGGATTGAACAGCAGCATCAGTGTTATTGTGTCCTAATAATTTATACTGCTCACTGACTGTGCTAATCCCCTTCACTATATATATTCCATCTTCAACAAGCAGCAGTGCAGCAGGTCTTCGCTGTCGCACTGCCTCACAGAGGTCCAGGTTACAGGTTACCATTCTGAAGTGACTTAAATCTGATTTTTTATTTTTTTTTGCCTTACTGTGACACAGAGCTGAACTTTTCAGGGCTGTGTGGACACAGAAATCCGGTCTTTTCAAATCAGATCAGATCAAATCCTAAATCCGATACGTAACTGATGCGTGGTCATGTGACCTGAATGAGAATCTCAGATGGTGTTCGTGTGCGTTTGTGCGTATACGCATGCGCTGAGCGTGTCGAGTCTCAGGGTTGAGGTCAGGGTTAGGGGTAAGGGCTGCGGCTAAGATCCAATTTATTCTCTGCTATCGGTAGCATTTTTCACCAACTATCACAAATCATCAGAACAGCAGCACCAGCAGCAAAACACCAGTTGAGCAGAGCTACAGCTGAGGAACCGTTTGTCCTCCAGAGCAAACGCCATGCGTACGTTAGGTACTAGCTTCCACTTTGCCGGTTTTAACACCACGAGTCGGAGTAACACCGTGTGAAATCTGTGATACAGCACCGATGTTCCTCCCACTGGGGGACGCTCTACATTGTCAAATTGTTTTAGCTGAGAGCTTCTGGAGCTAGACTGAAGCAGACAGAACTCTCTCCTCTCCTGGGCGTTTTTCAGCTCCTTTTTGGATCTCTCAGCAGGTAGTTCCACACGCAGCGGATCAGCGATCCTCCTGCAGAGCACGCTTCCTGATGAGGTCAGAGGTGGATGGCCGGTGGATGGGGTCAGGATGAAACATAAGCTTTAATAGTCTTATAAATCCTCCGAGAGCTCTTGTGGGGTGTGGGGAAGGATTTCCTGTCAGATTTTGTGCCCCTGTTCCCCTGTGGTTGGCAGAGGCTCAGCTTAACAACAGTTAGAGCCAAAATAAAGATGTCTGCCTTTGTCAGGTTTCTATAGTCCTCCTGAAGCACTTCATTAGCCAGGTATCTGCTCTCAACCTCCTCATCTCGTGGATTAGTCCCACTGGGCACCTGTTTTGTTAAGTGCATTAACACTTATGGTGTTAATGCCTCCTCATCTTCACACTCCTCAGTGCTCCATGCACACGTCCATGAAATAACTCTTACCTGGATTAATGTGCATGTGCACAATCGCTGTCGAGGGGATGTAGCTGAGCCCACAGGAAGTCCTTCAGCTCCTGCACAGACACAAAGGCGCTGCGATTGCAGTACTCGTTCTGGATCAGCGTGTGGTCGTCCTCGGCCCAGGCAGAATAACATCTCACCACATGAGGGCGCTGTCCAAAAACCGCATGTGCAGAGACTCCACGAAGTTCATCCTGATGCTGCTAAAGGCTTCTTGGAATGCCTGATCGCACACATTCAGTCATTTAGTCTTTTAACACTTTTGTACCCAGAGCCAAACTGTCTTCTCTGAAGCATATATGGACATCATGTTACTCTCATCTCTGTAACGCTGTAATTCTCGGTACATGGCAGGTGAGGATGGGTTCTCCTGGTTCTCCTGGTTCTCCTGGGTCTGGTTCCTCTCAAAGTTTCTTCCTCATGTCCTCTCAGGGAGTTTTTCCTCACCACTGTCACCACTGGCAGACTCATTAGGGATACATTTATAAATTCATACGTTAAATTTGTAACTGGAATTTATACATCGCCTTAAAGCTGCTTTGTGAGTCCATTGTTAATAACACTGTACAAATAAAAATTGAACTGAATTGGACAGTGATGTTAGCTGGTGATGTTATGGAAAAACATTTGTTTTTCACCTCTAGAGGGAGCTCACAAGGTGGAGTAATGAAGTGCTTTATATGAAATGTATTTTATTCTACATCTGTGTAGCTAGTAGCTAGCTAGCATGTCACATGAAGATTGTTGGTGCACTGACAGGAACACAAGCAGAAATGGAATAATGGATACAGTGCGTCCCAGTGGAAGATCCTGGTCAGAAGGAATTCCTTAAGTTTCCTCTTCAGATCAGCAGTTCATCCAGCTACCTGACTGTC
Source organism: Parauchenoglanis punctatus (assembly GCA_030068025.1). Taxonomy (NCBI): domain Eukaryota; kingdom Metazoa; phylum Chordata; class Actinopteri; order Siluriformes; family Auchenoglanididae; genus Parauchenoglanis; species Parauchenoglanis punctatus. Next base: position 306,222 of record JAQQZU010000003.1, on the reverse strand, counting down.
CACACCACAGCTCCACACTGCCCTTACATCATCGTTACTCTTGATAGCGGACGTTTTCCCCAATGTTGTGGTTACTACAAACTCCTGGAGCGTTGCAGGCAGCATGCACTCGCGACGAGCAGTGACATCCCAGCAGGCTCTCACGCTTTTCCATTAACTCTTCCATCAGTTTGAGCACTTTATCAAAGTTACCATCTGAATCTTCCCGGAAAGTCGCATAAGTAGCTTTCAGTGTTTCAGTCAGATATACCGTCTGTTACACACCGTGATGAGGTTCTCGGTTCATCAGAACGTAAGGAGTCGCTCGGTTCATCAGAACGTAAAGAGTCGCTCGGTTTCTCTGATCTTGAATCCAAATATAAAAGTGCAACAGTTAAATCAGGTGTGTGAAATGCCTGATGCTCTTCTGCTCAGTTTTGAGAGTGTTTTTCTGCCACTGTATGTCTCAGATCTATAGTTGGTGAGCTAGCAGTTTGTTACAGCTCTGAGCTAGAATAATGCTCTGCAACACTTCAATCTCTGAGTCTGAAATGATCATCTGTCACCTGCGCTGTCTCTGTAACACGCCCACAGCACCATCATAATCAATCTCACCGTCGCAAATAAAAACTCTGCCTCCATTTCTGATGTTTGGACGAATGTTTATGGATTTATTTTGTTGAACCAGCGTGTGTGTGTGTGCATGCGTGTGTGTGTGTAGACTCTACAGATGGGTATCCAGCACTTCTCCGGACTCTTCGTGTTGCTGTGTGTTGGTGTTGTGGGTTCGTTACTCACACTGCTGAGTGAACACACCTTCTACAGCTTCATCTTACCGCACCTGCACAACCAACACAGACTGAAGTACTGGCTCCACACCAGCCAGGTGAGCCTTCATCATCATCATCATCAAATATCCACAATACAAAAATGATTGAAAAGACTGAGAAAACTTGGACAGCAGGTGATATGTTGACCAACAGGAACAGGTGAACACAGTAGATAACTGACCAGTAAGAGGGCAGGGGCGGAGACTCGGCTAGAACTAAAACAAACCAAAGTGCACAGAGAATGTGTAACAAGCACACGCCTCGCTCGATGCTCTGTCACATGCTGAGAATGAGCTTTTATAATATTTAATTGGAAATAAAAAGCACCCCCTTCTTGTGATGAAAAAAGAGTTTGATGTGACACAGCACTTTTATTAAAAGTGAACTTTTTGTTCAGTGCTAGAGTGCTAGAACTCGGCCGCTCAGACGCTCTTGCCCCATGCATCTCGTTCCCTCAGGAGTAAATTTAACACGTTCGCCGGTGCTTCTAGCCTAAGGCGATCTCACCTTAGCCTGGCTAGCTAGCGAACCTCTTCGTATTCATTTTCCTGTCTGCTGCTGCGTCATCATCTTCATCACTCCTGTCACCATCATCTTCGTAATTACAGAGAATAAAGGCCAGGTGAGTCACCATCACCACAGTCACTGTCTTATTATTGTATTTAAAATTGTAATATTAGTTGATATTTAAAATATACTAAGTTTTAAAGAATTTTACATAAAATATAGTTTAGAAATATTTAAACTTATACTACTGTACTATACTACTGTATATTACTTTATTAAATGTGATACAGTAGCAATGTGCTATATTACATCACTTCCTGTTTTCAGTAGCCCTCCCAAGTTGCATAATAACTTGAGGCTTGTGTTAACATCAGTTCGTGTTTTGGCAAATATACATAAACGCCAAATCTGTAGTCAATACATAGATTTCTGAGGTGTGTCCTCACTTCCTGTTTGGTGTCTTTGCTGTCAAATTTGTTTGCGAGGATAAGTTATGGACGAATCGTCCCAAATATCAAAAAATCAAGAAAGTGTTGATCAGGTTGATCTCATGATTAGGTGATGAAAGGAGAACACTGGTAGAAGAAAAGATCTGTTTCTGAAAGTAATCAAACCGAAATGTCAGGAAATCCAACATGGCGGAAATGAGCACCATGGCATCTGCTGAGCTCAAGCCAGAGAATCTGAGGAACGTGGAATTTCTACCAGTTATTTCTCCAGACATAAGATTTGCCCTGTCGGTGGCGCTAGAGCGCGTTAGTGGCGTGAAGTAAAATTGGTATTTGGGTTGCTGAGGCTGTCCTCCATCACTGTGCCAAATCTCATGAAAAGAATACAAAGTATAAGATAATAATAATAAGAAGAAGAAATATACAATTACAGCAGGGTTCAGTTCTTGGCCCCTAATGTAATGTCGTTGTTGTTGTTGTTGTTGTTGTTAGTTGTGGTTCCTGTAGTCATGTGACTGACTTTAATCTGCTTATACATTGTTTCATTACCAGAAATTCAGACATTTCAGAGCAGATTTCTTTATTCTCTGATATCTGCTCCACCATGTCTACTAACAAGATTAATAAAACAATCATATTTATGCAGCACTTTAAATGAAGTTAGTTTCATAAAGCAGCATGACGAGTACGAAGAGTATCTGATCTTGGTTTAATTCCCTTTGCAGTCAGAACTGGAAACATCTTCTGGGAGTTGTACACACACTCCAAAATAAAATAATTGCAATTGCTCCGAGGTCTCTGACTTTATTTAACAGACATTATTACATTGTCTGGAGCGTGGTTGGAGGTTTCAGCCGAAAACAAATCATAGGTCATCCAACAGTTCCAATAAGACACACAAACACATGTGACCGGGACTGTAGCATTGTGATTGTGATTAACAGTGAAGCTGCGTTTCTCTATAATGAGCTGATTTCAGCGAGGTGTTAATGAAGCTGCAGCGTCTTTCACCGAAACCACGCCGTTTTATAGCAGACTCAAAAAAGGCTTTATTTAAAAATGCCTGTTAAAGTTTGGACTTAGCATTGGTGCAGAGTAAACACTGTGTATAATAGAGAGAGAGAGAGACAGAGAGAGAGAGAGACAGTGAGAGAGAGAGACAGAGAGAGAGACAGAGAGAGAGAGAGACAGAGAGAGAGAGAGACAGTGAGAGAGAGAGACAGAGAGAGAGAGACAGAGAGAGAGAGAGAGACAGAGAGAGACAGAGAGAGAGAGAGAGAGACAGAGAGAGAGATGCCAAGAAGTGAGCAGAGTGAAGCGTCCCCTCACACAGCTGGTCCTGAACCTCAGCTCCACAACTAACACAGGAACACATCAGGAACAGCTGGACACTAGAACAATCAGACC
>JAQQZU010000003.1:261263-278763 GCA_030068025.1 Parauchenoglanis punctatus | reverse complement strand
GGGGTGTTGGGGTGTGTGTGTGTGTTTGCTGGTCGGCCGGCGGTTTGCTGGTCGGCGTGTTGCACAACATGGACTTTTGCAAACTGACACGGAAGCATGGAGTGAGAATCTCCACCGCTTTTCCGTGCTCAGTAGAGGAGTGCAGTCTGGCTGTAGCGGAGGTTGTTGGCTGCACCAGCATTAAATCTGCAGCAAGGATGAACAGCACTCTGGTGATTTTTTTTGGATGATGTCATAAAAGTAAACACGCTGACTGAACGCGGGGTGGTGATTAACGATACCTTCGTGCCCGTTATGCCGCTCGCTACACCGGCAAAGCGGGTTATTATCGCCAACATCCCGCCATTCATTAGCGATGAAATACTACTGAGAGAACTGTCAAGGCATGGAAAAGTTGTTTTCCCGGTCAAAAAACTAGTCTCAGGCTTTAAATCAAAACTGATCAAACATGTAGTTTCACACAGACGCCAGGTGTTTATGATCCTAAACAAAAAAGATGAAGATTTAAACCTAGTGCTCAGTGTGAAGGTGGATGACTTTGAGTATGCTGTATTTGTGACCTTTGCAACTTTAAAATGTTTTGGATGTGGAGGGGAAGGACATCTCATCAGGGCCTGTCCTGAAAAACCCTCCTCAACTGATACAACACAGAGAGATGCACATTTTACTGAAATTTTCATGTATTTTTGGAAAGATCTAGAACCAGAAAAAGGGATTTTATATCTGTGAAACAGTGGTGGGACTGTGGGAAAGTAGAGATCAAACAACTTTGTTAACAGTACACTCTCAATGTCTCCCATGACATCACCGAGTCTATGAAAGATCTGGAGATTGAAATAGTGGAACTGCAGAGTTCTGCCGAGTCCACAGGAAATCGAGTTCACATTGAAGAACTCAAAGTCAAAAAAGCACAAGGGGCGCTGATGCAGTGACGGTTCCAGAATGCTGCCCTGATGGATTCACCATTAAAGTACTTCTTCAGCCTGGAGAAGAAGAATGGACAAAGCAGATTCATCCACACACTGAGATCCACCACAGGACAATCACTGACTAAGGACAGTGAAATTCGTAAAAGAGCCTTGGACTTTTATACCCATCTGTACCACAGTGAGCACACAAAGGACGAGGATGCTTTTAACTCCTTCTGCAGCGACCTGCCTAGAGTCTCTGAAGAGGCCAACAAGGAACTGGGAGCTCCTCTGACCCCAGAGGAAGTCTACACAGCATTGCAAAGCATGCAGGGAGGGAGGGCCCCAGACATCAATGATCTTCCATCGGAATTCTACAAAGCCTTCTGGAATGAACTGAGTGGAGACATTTTACAAGTTTTCAATGAAAGCTTTAAAGACTTATCCCTGCCTCAGAGCTGCAAGAGGGCAGTAATAACTTTAATGCTAAAGAAAGGTATCACTAATCCAAGATATAAAAAACTGGAGACCAGTCTCACTGTTATGTACAGACTATAAATTACTCTCTAAAGTCCTGGCTAACAGGCTGAAGGAGATGATGGATCAGGTCATCCACCCAACTCAGACCTACTGTGTGCCCGGCAGGTCCATTATTGACAATGTGTTACTGATTCAAGACTTTTTGGAAGTCTCTGGTTCTTTGGGCATTGATGCTGGTCTGGTTTCCTTGGACCTTGGATGCATAGAACCCCCACCTGGGCGCTTACCAAAAATCTAAGCCACCATGGTAAATGTCTTCTGGGACAAATTACACTGGATTCCACACTGTGTACTTTATTTGCCAAAAGAAGAGGGAGGGCAAAGTTTAGTGCACCTGGAGAGCAGAGCAGCGGCTTTCAGACTACAGTTCATTCAGAGGTACCTCACAGGGTACGATGATGTATTGTGGATACCAGTTATGAGCATGATTTTAAGGAAAATTGAAGGACTGTGTTTAGATGCATCTCTGTTTTTAATGGACTGCAGTTTTATACACTTGCATGATTTGCCAATTTTCTATCAGGCACTTTTTAAAGCATGGACACTTTTGAAATGGAAAAGGCTAGAACCGGCTGTGTCACTGTTCTGGCTCCTGGAGGAGCCGCTAATCCACGGAACTCGGCTGGATGTGCAGGACAGCAGCAGACCAAGTCTTACCAATAGACTGATCTCATCCAGGGCATTGAAGCTACGAGACATAGTGGATACTGCAGGAACAGGACTCCACAACAGAGAGGCAGCGGCATCTTGGCTGGGCCCGAGGTCAACCCGTCACACCAGGGACATCTTAAACGGGTGGATCAAAAGGCTGAGCAGTGAAGAACTGGACATGTGTCGCGATTACCACACCGGAACAGAAACTCCAGATGAAGGGGATCCCTTTCCTGAACCTGGTCTGGAAATAGACCAAACCGGACTAGCAGGACCACTGCTGGTCTGTAACACCACTGCGGCGGTGGAACTACACATGGTGACGGGGAAAGCGCTGTACAGGTACTGTGTACAAGCGCTGAACTGGAAGAAACTGAGCAGGAGAAAGGACACTTTGTGGAGACAGAGGCTGAACGTGCAGGACGACTGTAAGCCAGTGTGGAGGCTGTTTTATAAACCACCACTAAACAAGAGGACCGGTGACCTGCAATGGAGGATCCTACATGGAGCGCTGGCCATCAACTACTTCGTCTCCAAGATCGACCCTGCTGTGTCCATGAACTGCCCCTTCTGCCCTGTCCCAGAGACCGTGTTTCACTGTTTTTTAGATTGCAAAACACTGAGTTCTCTGTTCAAAATTTTAAAAGCTTTTTTTGAAACTGTGGTGTGGGGTGGAGCGAGAAAGCTTTTATCTTTGGTGCAGGATATAAAAAAGAAAATGCCTGAAAATGGCAAATTTTAAACTTTATAGTAAGACAAGCAAAACTGTCCATCTACAAGAGCAGGAAAAAACAGGTGAGAGGAGCTGTAGGTGAGGAGGTTTTAACTTTGTTTAAGGTTCTGGTAAAATCCAGAGTAAGAGTGGACTTCAGGTTCTATCACCTCATGGAGAACTTGGAGGAGTTCGTGTGCCAATGTTGCTTTACGGACGCTGTCTGCTCCGTCTGTGAGGGCCAGCTGGTTTTTAACCCTGTGTTTTCATAAAGTACTGGTTTTGTCTTTTTTATTTTTCTGATTTTATTTTCTATTTTTAATACTCATGTATATTTAATGTGCTGAATGTCATGCTTACATGCTACTAGTGTGACACATCAAACATCTTGAGAATAAAGGTGTTTTAAAAATCAAAATCTCTCTCTCTCTCTCTCTCTCTCTCTCTCTCTCTCAGGAAAACCTTCCCATCCCAGCATGCAACGCTCTCTGGCTTCGCAGCTGTCTACATCTCTGTAAGCACTGCTCACTTTCCTCACTTAAATTTTTTTTTTATTATTTCTACTCAGATGGAGATTAAGATTAAAACCTCATTACCATGGCAACTCTTGCATTAGCGCCTGCTAGCTGTAGCTGATTAGCATTGAGCAAACATCAGCTGTTTGCCAGCTTCTGTACTCCTACATTCTGCCCTGGAGGCAAATTCATCTGAAATGATCTCTTCCTCGCTAACCTCCATGTGGGAATCGTGCTGTTAATTAAGATGCTAGTGCTGAGGGAGACAGAAACACTCATATCATGTCTGATACGGTGTGTCCTGATCGACTCTTCAGATATTGCTCGTTAGCATTAGCAGGTGATGTTAGTCATGAGTGTAGACACAAACATTTGCACGAAACAGTTATCATTATTGTTTTATCTTAGTTGTATTATTATTTTTATCTATAATGTTTTGCTCACACTAAATGTTCTGACACTAATCTGGCGTTCCTCGCTCTGTTCTCGAGCAGATGTACTTTAACGCCACCATCTCGGACAGCACCAAGCTCCTGAAGCCCGTGTTGGTGTTCATCTTCGCGATAGCAGCTGCTCTGGCGAGTCTCACACAGATCACACAGTATCGCAGCCATCCCATCGACGTCTACATGGGATTCGTCATTGGAGCTGGAGTCGCTGTGTATCTGGTAAAACATCCACTTTAGGTAGCAGAAGCTGTAAGGAGTTTGTTTTCACTCAAGAAGTAAAACTGAGCACTCAGGATATTGAACTGGAACCTGGGATATGTGGCATATGTGTTTACATGCTCCACAATGTGACGTATTTAGAAGTAAAAGGGTGTGTTTGGGTGGGCGGGACTTTGGTTTTACTGACCGTAATTTGAACGTAATTTGAATTTTTGTAAAAAAACAAGGTGCAGTAAGGAACAAACAGAGTCAGATTTCTGTCCTTAATGCGGCGCTGCTTTTCTTAACACAAGAAATATTTTTCTTGTGAACTAGAGACGTTCTAATGCGGGAATGTCAGTTTGTTAATTATGCAAAAATAAAGAAAGAAAACAAATGGATAGTCTGTCATGGTGTATTGTTAGCGCTGCTGTTTGTTTTATCACTCAGTTTTTGTCTGTTGTTTTTGTTTAGTTGCTAGTAATGTCCAGAACAGTGATTTGGATATGTTTCTGAGCTCCCATTACAGCCAATCAGATGATCTTGTTTAGGCTCCACCCACAAGTATATCGATACTTCTGAAAAGCTATTTTTTTCTTTATCCATGTTTTTTCTCCACACCTGTCTTACTCCTTCTGTTTAAAAGAGTTTTATGTTTTAGAACTTTTGATGATGTTTTTCTACTTTTCTTCTTTTCTAAATGTTAAACTATTGAGGCAAAAACAAAACAGTCAGTAAAATGTTCACTCTATGATAACTTGGGGGAGGAACTGATTGGTAGGTATGCTTTTTTTGTCCCGTCCACGGTTTTACAGCGACATAGTCAAAAATACTGGAAATAGAGACAAGAAGATGTGAAAGATTACAGAGAAAGAAGTATTTAATCTTTTGAAATGATTAATTACAAGTGCAGTCAATGAGACATGTGAGCTAAGTTATTTTACTTTAGTGTTAATTTATTATAATATTTTTACTTGAGGATAAATTATTCACTAGATTTCTCTCACTTCTGCGCATCTCAGTGATTCTGGGTCAGCAGCCGAGCTCCATCATTTTTTATTCTGTTTCTTCTCGCTGTGTTTGCTAAGCCGTCTGCTGAAAGCGCTATATATAGCATTTCTCTTCTGTAAGAGGGAGAAAAATCTGTGAATCACCAGGAACAATTTCACAGCTCTCTCTCTCTCTCTCTCTCTCTCTCTGATGTGCTGCTATTTTTTTCTATGAGAGAGAGATGAGAGAGATCTCAGAAAGTGCTGCTTCTGTTGGCAAAGAAACACAGAACTGCAGTCAACAAGAAGCACACCGTATATTTGTAGAAGTTAAAAATAAAAGAACTGGTGTGAATTTATTTAGTGTGATTTTTATTTTATTAGCACATTATTAACCCCCAGGAATGAAAAGGCAAAATGCAAAATGTAAAAAAGCTAAACTTATCTTAAAGATGCTTTGCTTGTTCCTCTAGGGCAACTCTATATAAAAGGTTCCAATTGTTTTGGAAGAATCCTTAAAGAACCTTGAGGAGAATATGAATGTGCCTCCTGATTTAGTGTCATGATATTTTTAGAATTTGTTTCTAATGCAGCCATGGCCAAGCTTTGAGAATGACACAAGTGTTGGTTTTCACAAAGTTTGCTGCTTCGGTGTTTTTAGATCTTTTTGTCAGATGTTTCTCTGATATACTGAAGTATAATTACAAGCATTTCATAAGTGTCAAAGGCTTTTATTGACAGTTACATTAAGTTTAATATAAGAGTCAGTATTTGCAGTTTTAGCCCTTATTTTTCAAAACCTCTGCGATTCGCACTGGCATGCTGTCAATCACCTTCTGGGCCGGATTTGTGGGTTTTTGTTTGTCCACCTGCCTCCTGAGGACTGACCACAAGTTCTCAATGGGATTAAGGTCTGGGGAGTTTCCTGGCCACGGACCCAAAATGTCGATGTTTTGTTCCCCGAGCCACTTAGTTATCACTTTTGCCTCATGGCTCAGTGCTCCATCATGCTGGAAAAGGCATTGTTCCTCACCAAACTGTTCTTGGACAGTTGGGAGAAGTTGCTCTCGAAGGATGTTTTGGTGCCATTCTTTATTCATGGCTGTTCTTAGGCAGAATTGTGAGTGAGCCGACTCCCTTGGCTGAGAAACAACCCCACACATGAATGGTCTCAGGATGCTTTACTGTTGGCGTGACACAGGACTGATGGTAGCTCACCTTGTCTTCTCCGGGTAATCTTTTTTCCGGATGCCCCAAACAATCGGAAAGGGGATTCATCAGAGAATGACGTTACCCCGGTCCTCAGCAGTCCAATCCCTGTACCTTTAGCAGAATATCAGTCTGTCCCTGATGGTTTAGTTGGACAGAAGTGGCTTCTTTGCTGCCCTTCTTGACACCAGGCCATCCTCCAAAAGTCTTGGCCTCACTGTGTGTGCGGATGCTCTCACACCTGCCTGCTGCCATTCCTGAGCGAGCTCTGCACTGTTGCTGCCCTGATCCCACAGATGAGTCAACTTCAGGAGACGGTCCTGGTGCTTGCCGGACTATCTTGGGCACCTGAAGTGAACCGCCCTCCTTGAAGTTTTTGATGATCTGATAAATAGTTTATTTAAGTGCAATCTTGCTAGCAGCAATATCCTCACCTGTGAAGACCTCTTTGTGCAAAGCAATGATTACTGCATCTGTTTCCTTGCAGGTAACCATGGTTACAGAGGAAGAACAATGATTTCAAGCACCACCCTTCTTTTAAAGCATCCAGTCTGCTATTCTAACTCAATCAGCATGACAGAGTGATCTCCAGCCTCTTCCTCATCAATACTCTCACCTGTGTTAACCAGAGAATCACTGAAATGATGTCAGCAGCTCCTTTTGTGGCTGAAATGCAGTAGAAATGTTTTTTTGGAATTAAGTTCATTTTCATGGCAAAGAGGGACTTTGCAATTAATTGGAATTCATCTGAACAATCTTCATAACATTCGGGAGTACATGCAAATTGCCATCATGGAAACTGAGGCAGCAGACTTTGTGAAAATGATTTTTTGTCATTCTCATATCATCAGATCATTATCATAATGTCAGACTTTTGGACTAAAACTTGCTGAAGATGTTGGTGTTTATCAGGTCGTAAGCGATAATATTGGTTATGTTTGTGTTAATAGTATCTCAGTATAACCATAACACTGCTCTCTTTTCAGGCACTTTATGCTGTTGGAAATTTCAAACCTTCATTGGAATCATCTCCTCGGATACTGAAGAAGCCTCCTCCACCTCAGAAAGATGCTCTTCATGCTTTAACACAACGTGGCCATGACTCCGTCTACCAGAAAGCACACGCATCCGAGAGCAACGACGAGCTCACAGCACCGGTGGATGTAGCCGGACTAAACCGCAAAGTCCGGCGTGAAAAAGCCTCGATGGGAAGTTTGAAACGAGCCAGTGCTGACGTGGAGCTCCTGGCACCACGAAATCCCATGGGTAAGGAGACCATGCTGACTTTTAGCAACACGCTTCCCAGAGCAAGCGCCAATGCAAATGGCCTGGAAGAACCTGCGCAGCGACACATGACATTCCACGTCCCTTCGTCCAAACAGCTGGTATCTGAGTGGAAGCAGAAATCTTTGGAAATGCGGACTTTAAGCTTGAGGGAGGACAGCCAGCAGGGCAGCTCTATTGAAATAGTAGAAGAAACAAACGAAGAGTCCAAGGAGAACTTGGACATGGACTTGCCCACTTCCTTGTATCCCAGTGTTCAGGCAGCGGCCAGCAGAGTCTTGATTCCCCAAAGACCTGGTGCGCCACAACTGGTTCATATCCCAGAAGAAGCTTCCAAACCTCCACCTGTATCTCCTAAAAGTGCCACAACTAGAGCAAAATGGCTTTCCATGATGGAAAAGGGTCCGGTACCAGCAGAAACACCAGAGCCACCTCGTCTCCCAAATAAGCCACTGGTCATGCAAGTCACATCCACTCCAAAGTCTTCCGAGACAGCTTCATCTTGTGCTACATCAAGCGTCGCCTCAAGCACCGAGTCACCATATTTCCGCATGCCATCCGAGCGAGATTCATGCAGCATCGTAACCGTCGATGCCCACGCTCCTCATCATCCTGTAGTCCGTCTGTCTTCAGTGAGCTCCAACACCTGGGATTGGAGGAGCAGCACTAATGGAAGCACAGAAGTCCAAGAAACCAGTCGAACCATGCCCAGGAAGGAGTACCGACCTGCTAAAACGGACTCGTTCATCTCAGAATTGCCACCACACCCAGATTTGGTGCCACAATTCCACCGAAAACCTTCTATATCTGCCAAGGAGTGGGATCCTGGGCAGCCACATCCTGAACCAGACCACTTCTTCAAGAACTTGCACTTGGAGCCACGATTTAAAGATGCAAACCTTTAAAAGAGTAAAATAATGGGTGAGATTCAAGACCAGAGTCTTAAATGGGGGGCATCTTGAAAGCATACCAGCATAATAGTCAAGTATTTAAACTAGTAGAAGAATTGAGGAAGTGCTTTTGAATAGATAATAAGGTTCAATGTGAAATAATCACGTATTTTAGGGAAGTGGAGAAAAGAAATATTCTTGGTTCTCTTAGCTGTTCCACTTATACAGCAGGCAACAATCTTAAGAACAAAGATGACTGCCATTTTTAACAAACAGCAAGACAGACTAGACTTATTTTTTGTCTCTACAGGTTGGGGTTCAGTATGAATAGACTATTTATTTAAGGGGAAGCAAGAAATTGGGAATGGACAAAAGTACTGATTAAACTTGACATAGATCAAGGCTTTAAAGATTGAGAACCGAGACTGGTTTCTTTTTTCTTGATGGTAGGTTTTTATGGGAATACGTCACATATCTTAGGGATGGGAGAAAAGCATAATGGTTAAACTGAGTAAGCGTTTTCATAGAAAGCATCTAAACTTGGTTTTGAGATCAGCTTAAGTTGCTTTCTTCACTTTGCAGGATGTTCTGTGAGAATACATCTTGTATCTTAGGGGTGACGAGGAAGTCAAGACTCTGGAAGCTTTTAAAAGTAGGTGAAAATGAGACTATTGTTTGGTCAACTAGGTGACCACTTTATCCAAGAAATTCTGGCCAAGATTTAAGCACAGGAAGGGTTTGGTATTGATGTACCATTTCTCATAGGAAGTTGAGAAGAAAAAAGATAGATTAACCCAGCACAACTTGGTCAAGTCTTTCTCTAGAAGCTAGGTGTCAGTATTAACGCTGGATTTTAGGGAATTGGATTATCTGGAAGTGGATCCGTAATTTATAGGCCTGAGCTTGAGTTTCTTGAACCAGTGGCATTCACTGTGAATATGTTGTGTGTTATAGGTAAGAATGCATCAATACTGATACTGGTAACCAATACCGTGTTCATTTACTTGTAAAACCACATCCAATACCAGGTGATACTCTATAACCCACTCTTACTGTACCATGTTGTCTCAATAATCTGGACATATTTCACGATTAATGATCAAAGCCAAACAGACTGCAAACTGTCAAAATATCAAGATGAGGAACTACAACATCTTCCTACAACACAACATCTTAAGCATGAAACTCAGCAAAGAACAACAGTAACGCTAAATAAAATGTTCTGTCACACCCCTGATTGATAAATACTTAATATGTTACTCACTTCAGTATCGCTATTCATGAGTACTAAATGAACTATGAAAACGATTGCAATGATGCATCCTGAATTTTGGGTTTGTAAAGGGAGGACGTCTCATTGAACTGAGTAAACTTCATCAGTTAGGATGGGATTGGGTGTGAGAACAGCTGATCCTGTACATCAGAAGTTTGTATCTTTTCTCTACAACAGTGGTCACCAACACTGTTCCTGGAGATCTTCCTCCCTGAAGAATTTAGCTACAGCCATAATCGTGCTCACCTAACCATCCAATCATTGCCTTCAGAAGTTCTTGAGCAACTAAATGAGGTGTGTTAGATTTTGGTTGGACATAAAACCTGCAGGAAGGTAGATCTCCAGGAACGGGGTTGGTGACCACTGCTCTAGAAGGTGAGGAATACGTCATGTATTATCAGGAAGTGAATTGAGGCGAATTTGACTTATCTCATAATCTGGAATTGGAGGTCCTTTTACAAATTGCTTTGCGGTAGAAGGTAGAGATGGAGGGAGGTTTAGGAACTGGAGTGTGAGTGTGGGTGTTTATATATATGGGTTTTGCAGGGTAACCACCAGGTGCACACTTCCTTACTATTTGTTGTATGTAACACCTTCCTCCCAGAATAAAGTGTGCATGTAAACTCACCGGTGTTTACTGCAGTGGCAGAGACAGAAAGTGGATGATGGGTGGGCCTGGGAAAATCTGGGTGGGCCTGAGTGAAGCTCACCGCATGTTTTCTACAAGAGGGGCAGGTATTTACAAAATGGTGACCACAACAATAAAACAACCCCAACTGTCAGTGTTGCCGTGTCACACTTAAAGATCACCAAATGTAAGACAAAAAGTTCTGAATGTTATAATTACTAATACATAATTCTAATAATTACCAAGACAAAATAATTCACATTCATGGCAATTAATGACAATTAAACCTTTAAAGATTTGTATTATTAAAACATTTATTTTCATGAATCTGAATGGGTGGGCCAGTTGTCAATCTGGGTGGACCTTGGCCCACCCATACATCCACCTCTGGTTTGCTGTATAACTCCATATACACACACAATACAGTTTCTACTACATCAGGCTTCATCTGTTTTGACTGAGAGAGCAAACAGTGTTATTAATTACTTTCTTATTATCGTTACTATTAAAATTATTTAAGTGTTAGATCTGACACTTTGTTATAGTCCTATTTAATTTAATCTTTTTTGGTAAAAAGGTTAGGTGAAAAAATTGCTGATTTTCAGTCATAAACCTTCAGTGGCATCTCTAATAAATCTATGTAACTGACATTAGCTATATAGTACCTGTGTAATATTAGCAAGCTAGGTAGAACACACACTACTAGATTATTATTATTATTATTATTATTATTATTATTATTATTATTACTTTACAATAATGAACTCAAAACTATCTTGAGATCGAGAGTCGAGAGTCAAGGTGAAAGATGAGTAATGTGAGATGAGGGGAAGGATGAGGGGGCGGGGCTTAGGGCGATCAGTTAATAGCAGAGAATTAAAAAACATCTTCGCAACTGTCAATCATTCCAGATTCGCATGTTGATTGGCTCATTTGGTGCTTTTTGGGGGGTTGGGATTGTTTATTGTTTAGTAAAAGTAGGCAGGTCTGTGTTTTAGGGACTTGATTCGACGGAGTAAATGTTCTCGCTTGATATCTGAACCAGCACACAGGGGACTAAACAGGAAATGGAAATTGAACCAGCAAGAAGACGAGATTGTCATGAATTCACTCGAGTGGAATATGCAAGCAAACTTTAATTAACTCTGAAAATCAGGAAGATTTCATTTGACTCAGCTTGTTTGTTTCCATCATGCTGTGGACTTGAGGATGAATTAAAATGTGAAAATCACTTTTATACAACAAAGGTACTGAAAAGTTCCTCTCCAATAACGAGATGTAATGTACAGGGACTTTTTAACATAACAAGGCCGGTTTTTAGTTTCGGAGGCCGGCTAATTAAAATGTCTTGAACCTTTTTATACTTAACTGTTGAAAAGTGTTGCTTGTTCTGATGTGTGTGTTGCATGAAGTTTTATTTATGTGTGTGTTAGTTTGTGGAAGGAGTGTTCACTATCAGCAAGAAAAGCTTCTTTCTTATTGACTTCAACATTTTGCTAAAATAAAATTGGATACTACTTTCACCTACTGTCTGAAAGTTTTAACGTGATTTGTAGAAAATAACCAGTGATTATTGATTCACTCCTCAAAGTGTGAGACTCATACAGAAGGAGGGAGGTTATCTTCTTAGAGCTGTTATTCTGGAGAAGTCTGAAAGATCACCACGTACGACCTCAAAGAAGACAATTTAATGAGAGTTTCCAATTAAAATAGAATCACCTTCACACATTGAAATACTTACTCTTTGGATAAACAGCCATATTTTTGTTTGTGGAAATGTTCAGAAATCATTCCCATTTAGCTAGCTAATGTAAAGACAGATATGCACAGCATGTGTCCTTTGCTGGATAGCATTATTTAGTCAGTTAGCTATGATGGTTAGTCATCTAAATAATAATAATCTTAATGAATTGTTGCAAAGTTGTTTTGCAGAGATACAATGATGATGTTACGTGCACTTACCTGCTAGAAAACGAGCCCTGTTGTTCACTTTCCCTCTGTAGTTGATTGTGATCGTTAAACATTTATCTAACTAGCTAACACTGCTTACAGCACAGCGCTGCTCAGTTCTGTATTCTGATTGGTCAAAAGGTGTTGATTTATTTTCTATTTCTAGTAGCTGCAAAGCAATGGTTTATATTAATGTTATTGTTTCTATAGTAACAGCTCATTCACAGGGACGTGTACAGAGGATGGAACGTATTTATTTAACACGTATGGAAGCAGTGTCCAGTGTCAGAGGTAAAGTTTAAATATATATTCTTTTCATTTTTGTCTCAGGTTCTGTTATGGATATTAGATGACTGATAGCACATATAAATATACGTAACTAAGTATAAAAATAAAATAGTGTGAAAAAATATAGTATGGTTTAATAATAATAATAATAATAATAATAATAATAATAATAATAATAATAATGTCATTTAAATAATTATATGTCAGCTTCATTAGCAGGAGTAAATTTCACTACTCTGACATTTTAACATGGAATGAAATGTGTTCAGCCGCTCATCACCGCTAGAGGGCGCCATCAGGGTGAGTAAAACACATTTTATATCATTTTGAAGCATCTTTTAAAAAATATATGTTTACAGAGAGTATATAATTGGTAAATATTAACTTAATTTTAAAAAAGTTATTAAAGACATGCCTTTTTAATTTTTACCGTTTTTTTAGATATATTTCTATATTTCTAGATGTTAGATATGTTCCTTTTATATTAATTTTATTTGTATTTATTTGTTTACCATTATTATTCTCTTATTTTCTTGTATATATAAAAATGCATAAAGAAACATTTCTTATTAATGCATTTTTATTGTATTTTAATCTGATTTATTATTTGTTAGTTTCTATTTTCGTATATTGTTCTACATCTTTTATTTAATATGCCTAAATTTTGTCTTTTATATCATTCCAGTGTATTACATGTGTGAAAGGTGCATTATAAATGAATATAATTATCTTTATTACATATCATTAATGTTTAAAGAAAAATGAGACGAAAGTAGATTAAAATAGATTAGAAAATAAAATTTACAAAATACAGACAAAACAGAAACAGACAGAAGCCTGGGCGTTTAATAATAAATAAATTTTATAGCCATGTCTGTGTGTATCACATCATTCTGTAAACAACTGTTTACTGATTATAGACTTAATAAAGTTAATAAATAGCCTTAAAAATACTTATAGTTTAAACTCTGTTGTTTTGTTTGTTCACAAGTCATAAGTATAAAGCGTGTTCAGCTGTTTAGTGTACAGGTTTGCAGCAGCTATTGCTCGCTCCAGTGAACAGAAAGAGGTCACTACAATTCTGAGGAAGGGGAGGAGTTAGTGACATCACAGATTCCCAGTACAGCCCCGCCCGCTTCACATCACCTAAAGAAATTTGAGCCAAATATGAGTTACTGTAGTGTAGGCGTTACCATGCCAACGCTCTGTCTTGTCTCTTTCTTTCTTTGGTTGTTTTTAAAGACCTTAATAAGCTTAAACATGTCTTTATTTAATTTTCGTTTGTATTTGACCCTTTTTGTCTTATATTGTGGAGTTAGTGGAGTTAGAACAACGCTGCGTTTTATTTTGAAGATCGTTTTGTAATAAATTTTTATAGATAAATTTATGAAGCTAGTTATGATAATAAATGAATGATTAATAAATTACTGATTCACTTTCAGGAAGCGCTTTATCCTGGTCAGGGTGGAGCTGGAACTGGAACCTCTCCTGGGAATACTGGGCATGAGATGGCACAAAAAAAAAAAATAAATAAAACGTATAGTTTCATCATCTCCTGTCACATCTGACCCATCTTTAACTATGTTTAACTACAAGGAAGTGTTCATAGCTAGTTATCTCAGGATGCTAATATGTTAATATACTCACCCCACACCCACTAATACTCTCTCCTCGCCCACTAATACAAGTGGACCATCACTCCACACCCACAAGTACTCACTCCATGCCCAACAAGTACTCTTTTCATGCCCAATAGTACTCGCTCCACACCTACAAGAGTCAGACTGGCAGCGTCAGGAGAGCCCTGTACTGTGAACTGCATTGTATCGTATTGCAGAAGATTTAATGTTATCATCACATATCAGATTGTTGCCTTAAGAATTGAACTCGTGTGTGGAGGTGTGACCCTAACCCAGTCTGATGTTTACACCACCACAAGGGCTAATTAGACAATTACGCCAGAAACCATCAATCTGGCAACCCGGCAACCCATCCATCTCTACAGCCGGGAGAGAGGAGGAGAGGGCGGGAGAGAGGGACTGTGTGTGTGTGTGTGTGTGTGTGTGTGTGTGTGTGTGTGTGTGTGTGTATTCCGCTGGCTCGCGCTCGTTGTCGGGTCGAGCGTCGCTCCCCGTTAAAATCGCAGAAGCACAGCGGGAGGAAGGCGCGCGCGCACAGGAGGAGCTCCAGCCCTTTAATCCGGGGTTTTTATTTATTTGTGCAGCACGTCATCAGGGGACAGAATTAACAGAAATAAACAGAAATATCACCGAGCTGCTGTTTCACACTGATCTCGAGCTCTGCGCGCGAGACTCTGAGATTTTCCTTTAACGCAAAAGCAGAGGAGGAAAAAAGAAAAAAGCACCGCGTTCTGAGTGAGTACAGAGCACAATTTACACCCAATACACACTGTGTACTGGCGTGTGTGTGTGTGTGTGTGTGTGTGTGTGCGCGCGCGCGCACTCCGTTGCAATGGGTTAATAAATATGCAATAATGCAATGATGTCGACTGCGAGCGCGCGCTTATTTTTCTCCTTTAAACACAGTGTTGTTTGTGCAGGTTATGTTTTGACACTGTGTGTGTGTGTGTGTGTGTGTTAATAAGCGCGTGCACGCCCATGGTGATGGTGATGATGTACATGCCCGAGTGGGTGGGAGACTCCAATATGGCTCTGCGCGCGCGCGTGCGTGCGTGCGTGTGTGTGTGTGCTTGTTGCTATTGTCCCTCTGAGTTGACACAGGTAGGTTTTTCTTCTTTTCTGTGCGTGTTCAGGAGTATTCCTTTTTTTTACTAAAATATACACAAAATTAAACAGAAAATAAACCAAAATATCCTTCAATGCAGTTAAGAATAAACTTCTGAGTAAAGCCTAAGGTATGTTTATTTCAATAAAATGTTTAATTAAATGATTGCAGTATTCTTTATAATACGCCAATAGAAATTTCAGTGATTATTAACATTTATGTTCGTTATAAAGATGGTAAAAAATGTTATTGTAAAGCAAATTTTAAGTATTTTTGTAAAAATGAGTGGTAACGTAATCTTAATGTATTATGATGTTTTATTACAAACTTTAAGTTTGGAAAATGAAAATAAATTGTGCTGATTTTAATTTTATAGACCTATATGTTAGAATTTTATCTTGATAAAATAAATATTTATTGATGAAGTAAATATAGTGATGGGAAACATGGTTTAATAGCAATGTTATTAGCAAGCTTTATCATTTTATCATTATTATTATTGTTAATAATAATAATAATAGCAATAATAATATTGTAAATATATCTATTTGATTGTAGCTATAATTTGAAATTAGCTAGCAGCTTAACGTCACACTGCAACTGCTGCAGAAATAGCGTTAACGCTAACATTAGCTCAGCTAGCTGGAGAAATGGAGAAGTATGTTCAGTTAGCCGTTAGCTTAGCTAAGATGATTATATTGTGTAACTAAAGCAGTGTTGCATGCTGGGAGTGATGTGGTGTGTGTAGTTGTCAGTGTTTCTGCAGCCTGCTTATAGGGCGTGTGATTTGGGACACGCCCACTGGCTGATTCATCATGACTGAAAGCAGTGTTGTGAATTGAGAAAATGATGTGAAACAAGCACCTTTTTTTTATTAGATTTAGCGACTCTTTGACCTTCCCTGGCAACAAAAAATCTAGTGACTAGCAACAAATATGGGAACCTCCATTCTTATTGTCACTGATTTGTGAATAATGTGACGTCCGTCTGTCTTCTAGCGTTGCTCACGTTTGTAAAAGTAAAGATCGACCTATGTAGTAGCAGCTGCTGAAATTACCTGGGAGTAGATGTTCTACAGATCAACATCATTGGGAGGCAGTGAGACGCAAAGCCTACGCTACGCCTGTCACTGTACGCCGTGCAACCTGCAAGAACACAGAGAATGGGACGCTGTTCAGCTACGTGATGTACGCAAATTAAACATGATTACGTTTTGTGTGATGTCATCTCTCAACCTAGTGACTTTTAGCGACATTTCAAAGAGCTAATAACGACTTCCATGAGATTTTTTTGGAACACTGAATGATAGACGTGTTGTTAGGAAAAGGAATTTTTGTCCGTATCTTAATGAAAATGTAAAAAGCATGAGCTGAGGTGAACCGAGTAAAAGTTTTAGCGTGTTAATGGCGAGTTGTTATTTTAACCCCTCACCCAGATCTCATCCTGTTTCTATCAGCGAGCCGCGGCTGATAATCAGCGTTCCACTCGACAGGCGCTGACACAAACCCGTCCTGTTCACTCCGGCTGAACATCAGCTCTAAACCCCGCTGCGAACTGAGCTCAACGTCAAAACACTTATAATAATCATTTCTGCTGAGTAAGTCCTGGAATTAGCATGTTCTCCCAAATGCCAGAACACACACAAATGTGCGTGTGTGTGTGTGTGTGTGTGTGTGTGTGTGTGTGTGTGTGTGAAATGAAATAAAGTGTAAAGTTAAAGCTCGGTTAGCTTTTATGATATTATTATGATATTTTTGTTGTGTGTAATGACAAACAGAAATATGTTGGACTATGACGATGATGTGAGATTAAATGAGTAAAGTTTTCTGTATTTCAGTAAACAGTGCAGTAGAATAAACACACCTCAGATTCTCAGGTTCCTCCCACGTTCTTCTGCCTACATCTTTGAGGTTTACTATCTTGACATGTCACAGAAGAGGAATTTCTCCTCTCTTTATCGTACACACTGGATATTCTCACAAACCGTCGTCTTTCAGTCTCACGTGTCCTGTAACGCTCGGCTTATTTTCAGTCACGGCGCGCGCTCAGACCTGGATATGAAACAGTGTAAAGTCAGACTGTTTACCCAACTAGTTTAAAATGTGTAATAAACACATGCAGCCGTGCTGTTAGTGTTTAAGCTCTGTGTTTGAAAGTGTTTGTGATGAACATGATGATGATGATGATGATGATACACTCCAGGACCTTGAAATGCTTCTTACGAAGCCACTCCTTCGTTACCCGGGCGGTGTGTTTGGGATCATTGTCATG
>JAQQZU010000003.1:229742-242680 GCA_030068025.1 Parauchenoglanis punctatus | reverse complement strand
CCTTTCAGTTCATCTTGTTGATCTGTATGTTGCTATATCACTTCACTTTAATTCACAGTTCTCTCTCGCACACACGCGCACACACGCACGTTGATATGTAATGCTGATGTTATGGAGACGGCTCACTGTGCCTTCGCTCGCTCAGATCAGTGATTTATTTCTGCACTAAAACTTCATGTTGATTGCATCAGCCGAGCCCAAACATGGCGGCCTTTACCGTTTCTATTCAGAGTGTTTACACGTTCCTCCCTCAGACACCAAATCCTACTTCCTGTTCGAACCTCTCGATGTCTTAAACATGATGAAATTGGTTTTTGGGCACTTTATGTTTATAATGTAGTCAAAGTTGAAGGTTGATGTGGTTTTTTTTGTTTTGTTTTTTTTCCCGCTCCTGTAAATAAATAAGCCATTCACAGCTTTCCTCCCTTTACACTGAACGCTTTGTGACGTGAGCTGCTTTGTTACAAACCTAATGCCGTTTCATAAAATCCTAATTTAGCGAATGTACAAATCGGTGGTCGTGCTTTAAGCCCCGCCCCTACCAGAGTCCGATACGGGTGCAGAATGCTAATCTGGAGGCTATGAGCATCTCTTATTTATCTACGATAGCATTAGCTTTGTAGCTCCATCCAGTAAAGTGAACGTCTCTGCGTGTGGTGTAAAGGCGATGCTGTGCATGTTTTATTTTCAGGTAAAACGTGTTTATTACTCTCACATTCCTTTTCCCCACATTTTGGTTTTGCTTGGATGCCTTTATTCATTAAACACGAAGACCAAAACATTTGTCGTCTTAAGAGAGAGTGGAGTTTAAGGCTGCGTCCCAAACGCTAGTGTGTAATACAAGTGTTCTTGCTGGAGTTCATGCTAAAGGTGGTCTCAAAACCTTCAAATCACTTGATTTGCTTTAACTTGACCTTTATTTCATTACACACACAAACTCCCCACTCGCAGTGCATTGTGGGTAATGACTGCTGTTCCAGTGAGAACACTAATACAGTCATTAATCCTAGCGCTTGAGACAAAGCCGTACCTTTTTCACCCTTTATTTTTTCTTTTCTCTGTTCCTGAGTGATGATGGAAATGAAAACCACATCTTTATGTATATTTTGATAAAAAGTCGACATTGTAGAGCATTTATGTTTTGTATTACACAGAATATTAAAGATGTTCCATCACAGCGCGTGTTTGTTTATGGAAACACAGCCATGCTTTCCTTTTTATTATTTCTTCATTCTTTCAATAAATCCTTCATTCCTTTGCCTTGTCTTTGGTTTCTGGCTTTTTGTTAACGTCATTGCTTTCTGCAGCTTTTTACTCCCATCGTTTATTCTCATCTCAGCAGGGAAGAAGCGTCGCTCCTCTCTCGCGTAACTTTTAACTGTGGGGAAAGAAGTGGACAGAAATGAGACCCGCACCATTTACTTCATGGATTGTGAGTGACTTCCAGCAGCAGGTGTAAATGTCTTTAAAGCTCTTTAGTTGTTTTAATGTTGCTGGTAAAGAGTTTAAACTCCACAGCTGATTACTGAGCTTATTTCGGTCTGCGGCTTTAATGGCTGTAAGAACGCACTAGGACGAAGCATAAACTACAGAAAACCATTTGGTCTGGAATGAAGCTGGATTTGATTTTAGATGGAAACTGCCACAAATTGACATTTTCAGACTTCGGTGCAGCGAATAAATTCCTGCTGTTTATTCGGGGTTGGTCGTTTCAATGCACTGGGCTTTAGCTCGCATGTTTCCAAACTGGGCCACCTTGTCTCTCGTGTGAGAGGCGGAGCTTCAGAGCCTCCAGGTGAGTCCTCATCTGGCTCGTTCTCGGTCTGGTTTACAGAATTCCTTGTTCTTAAAGAGTAACAGGTTCAGATTGGTGATGTTCATGATTAGTGAATGTTGCAGGGGAAAAAAGAACAACGTCTTCAGCCTAATTAGCGATACTGCATGTGAGCGCACAGGACCTGGAAAGCAGCCAGGTTCCTGTTCAGGTTCCTGGAGGAACTTTATAAATGAGTACTTACAGCAGGGGGAGCAACAAGATTACAGCTGCCAGGATTTACACATGTTTCTGTTCCTGATGTAAATTTGCTCATTTAATGTGGTTAGAGTCTGGATTTACATTTACATTGATTTGTTTTAATTTCTTGTTGCACCTGAGAACCTCGCACCTGAGAACCTCGCACCTGCTTCCTGTCCTTCTGTTATGTTTTAATCCAATAATCTTCTCAATGATAGTGATGATAATAATAGTCCTGTATGAAGTTGCGTACTGTAGGCTCATTAATCCTCTGCTGTAAATTGCTCCTCAAAATTCATTTTGCAATCAGACCAGAAATGAGGCGGTAGATTATAAGAAGTTTAAGTACAGACTGTAATTAATTCAAGATTTTTTTTTATCTAAAGACAAACAAAAAATTGGTGTCTGTTTAAATTTCTTGATACTGTCCTGAGAACAAATAAACAAATAAATAAGCAGCCCTCGTGTTCTGTAGAAATAATGTAGTGATTTTAAATGTCATTGCAATTATACTTTAAAAATAACATTGAATTTTTTTTACCCCTAAGTAAATAAACCCCATTTACACCACCTCTGTGTGTAGTAGACTAAATATTATTTTCAATAAACTAAGCCCGTTTGTTTCACCTTTTAACCACCAACCATAGACTATAAAGCAGAAAAGTCCTAAAAATGATTTTAAAAATAGAATTTTGTTCTATAGTTTTACATTATGATCCAGTTGGAAATTATAAAATGTATAAAATGAGTATGAAAATTTGAAGTTCACCAGTACACTTGCATATATTTGCTAATTTGGGAGCCTGAATAAGCCCCGCCTCTCATTGGTCTTGCTCTGAGGAGAGGTTTGAGAAAAATGTCACAAATATATAAATGTTTACGATCATATCTGTCAGGGATTACTCTGGATATAAAAGAGAAATGGAGCTGGAGATGAAATTAAACTACATGTGCGTGAAGGGGGCCAGAAAATAACTAACAGCTCACTATAGAAATAAAAATGAGGTAGGATCATTGCGCTCCTTTCATTGTATCAGAATATGACAGAAGTAAAACAAATTTCTGCTGGAGGGACGGTCATTTTGTCCTCCTGGGAAGGGATTCATCCAGGAATAGCTGCTGTTTTGAACATTGAACCAGCACCAGAGCCACTGCGGGATATTATAGGAACAGACGGAGTTATAGAAAAGAAAAGTGCTGTTGTGCTGCACATCCTTTTCCTGGTGGCCGCCCACTCTGCGTCAGAGGCAGACAGGTTACAGCGCTCGGCTCACCTTTCCCACAATCCACTGCAAATTTACTGTTAGTGATCTCTTTGAAACCCATCTCGAACTTCTTATTCATATCATACGTGGAAGCTGTAAACAAAATATGCCTTATCTGTTCTTTCCTTCATGGCTGCCTGCGAGAGCGCTGAGGCCGGTCCTGGGCCATTACACACAGAATAAACACATGAAAATGGAAGAAGTTGTTCAAATATAGATACTTTGACAAAATATCTTCAATTTCACTTTACAATTTTAGATCTATGGCGTAAGATGTCTCCGTATTGTGGACTGCTTTTGTAATATCGATGGCATGGATATGAGCCACTCGCTGCTTGGCGCAGAGGATTCTGGGAAGGGTGAGCCGGTCCTGTAACGTACGTATACGCAATGTGGCAAAAATAACACAACTCCACGTAAGGACAGACGTGTATTTAAACAGAAGGGCTCCTGTAATCGCTTATTTTAGATTAGCCATGAGATAAGATGCAGTACTGACTGATTTGTGAATTGTTGGGGAAACTTCTCTCTGTGTGTGGATACACAGCATGTCATGACTTATCATTTTTTGATGTTTGCTGAACTGTGCATAGTTCTTTTTCTCTGCTTTGTCAAATATGTATAAGTATAAATACAGATTTTGTTAATAAACAGACCAGTGTAGAATATGATGAACAGGTTAGCAGTTAGCTTACTGTGAGAATAACAGGAGCTAATTCCTCACAGAGAGAGACACAACGCCTCCTTCCCGCCAATTCTGCTCAGCGCGAGCTCTGAATAAGCCCCGCCTCCTGGTGGCTCTTATTGGTCGCAGTAAATAGCCAATCAGAATCGCCTGTGGTCTGCGAGGAGGTCTGAGGCGCTCAGGTCGTCAGTCAGCGGTAATACTGACTGCGGTGCGGAGCTGATACACGCTCACTCACACTCACACACACTCACACACACACACTCACACACACTGCGGGGGGATTAAAACATCGTCACAGCTTCTGGATCACTGCAGGAGTGTGTGAGAGGAGAAGCGCGAGCATGAGCTGAAATAAAACGGATTTTTTTCTGCTCTAGAAGGTGATCTGAGGAACCAGGAACACAATCAGTGAAACATCTCCGAGCTCGCGCATTTAAAGTTAAACCAAACTGATGATGATGATGATAATGATGATGCATGAGGACTTTGAATTCTCTGTCCATGCAAATAATTTATCATGCGGTGTAAGACAGCTGGAGATCCTCCTCCACACGTGCTGAGCTGGGATTCAGGTGGAGATCGGATGGGATTGAGGAACTTCACACCACTTCATCATCCAGGAATGTCCATGCCTAAGATCTGACCATCGACATCCTCATGGATGAACACACGCACTTCTTCTTTACAGGGTTCCTGTAATGTTCATCTCCTACAAATAAGATTAAAAAAAAAATTATATATATATATATATATATATATATATAAAAGCAGAAGATCTTTGGTGTGACTCCCAAATGGAGGTTCAGGTGTTGGTGTTGGTGTTTGCCATGCTGTGTTTGGAGTGTGTGTGGACAGAGGACAGGCTTCCCCCCTCAGATAGACACGCCGTTTACTGGAACAGCTCCAACACCAGGTGAGATCAGAGCAACCGTTACACACATGATTACATGCAACGCAAACAACGCAACAAGTGTCGAAAGTGTGAAAAATAAAGACGAGCGCTCACACAACACGCTCACTGTAGGGACGGACGATACGATAAGCCTCATGTCTGAATCATGATCCATTACATCACGATACATTTTCCCCAGAATATCACCGTTATCGTCAGGCGGAGTTCTTCATTTAAAAATCAGTATACGGTGTGAAGTTCATGCATCGCAGAAATGGCGTCCTTATCTAGTTTTACATGCTGTGACAAGTGAACAAAAAAAAGTGATGAAAGCTAGCACCA
This sequence comes from Parauchenoglanis punctatus, assembly GCA_030068025.1. Taxonomy (NCBI): domain Eukaryota; kingdom Metazoa; phylum Chordata; class Actinopteri; order Siluriformes; family Auchenoglanididae; genus Parauchenoglanis; species Parauchenoglanis punctatus. The sequence continues at coordinate 237,479 of JAQQZU010000003.1, read as the reverse complement.
CAGAACCGCGCGCACACACACACACACACACACACACACACACACACACACTCTTCAGGGCTGAAAGATGTGATATGATCTCTGTATTGTGATCTATTGTCTCATGTCTCATACCATGATACGTTTTTCCGTGAGTGGTTGTTGTCTGGTTTCAGTGTGTTTTCTTCCTTTAAATCCTTTTACATATCTATGTTAGGTTTTTACTTGTTTTCACGTTGCAGTTGTGCTGTTAACAACACGGATTGATATGGGAGTCATGTATCGCACATGGTGAAAATGTCTAAGTATCATGTGATTTTTGTTGTAGACGCTGCAGCATTAATCGTACGACAAAAGTAAACAAAAACGAGCATAACACATGATACACACACACACACACACACAGTAACACGATCTCTCAGTGTGTAATACGTCACATCAATATACTGAAGCTTTTTCGAGATGATCACGGTGATCCCCGCCAGGAGCAAGCAGCTGATTGGATGATGAGAATCGATTCCTTTGCAGGTGTCGTTTATTAAAATTTACTTTTCATAGGTTTTTTAAGTTGCTGGGGTTTTTTTCCGGCCAATTTGTTAACACAGCCAATTGCTAATTTGTATTGCTAATTGTAAATAAGTTTTAAAGCTACATGATTTATTTTAAGCTGCATCATAATTAAACACACACACACACACACACACACACACACACACACACACACACACACACACAGTATGAATTTGGTGTATGGATACGACCGTGGTGAATAAACCTGAGAACTTCACTAACAAGGTGGGTGTTTTTCATGTTAATGCAGCATGCAACATCACGTTGTTAATGCGACATGCTATTTGACGTTAATAGATGACGTGGCAGTGAAACAGGGCGTGGCTTGTGTATTTTGTAGATATATATATATATATATATATATTTTTGTCGGGCCACTTTGGTGTCTAGTTATAGATGCAAGTGTTGAAGATCTGGAGGTGTTTCCCAGTTTCACTGTTTCCCTCCACTGTGCTGTGCTTGGATTCACATGGAGCTCTGAGGAACGTCATCCTCATCCTCATCATCATCATCATCATTATAACCCACTGACATTTAAACATTTATTAGAACTTCCTCCATAAGAGAACACAATTCTAATGATTTCCACAGTCGATATAGATTTTATTAAAGGCGATGTGTGGAGGCCTTTCTGTCGATTCTCTGTGAAAAAAACAATTTTTTGGACAAGAAGTTTATTGTCGTGGAGGTTTGGCTCCAGCAGCACCTTCAGACCTTATAATAAAGCTGTGTGTTGAGGAAAAAGCCGAGTAACTGGCTGGTATATTTATAGACCGTGTAAAGCTAATTTGTAGATTTGTTTCCAAACGTTATACATGTTAGAAGATAATTGCTGAAAACACATGAAGTCGTACCGTTACAGTTTTTCATCATTTTTGTGTTCCGGATTTTCCGGGCGGGTCAGAAATGGTGGCTCGATGATGCACTGGAGCCACCTAATTAGCATAACCCCTCCCCTTCACTACAACTTATAAACATTGGAGTGTGTTAGCGTTGGTGGCGCTCCCACTCGTTTGTGAGTTATTAAACTTGCTTCATGTCCAAGATGGCGGCGCGGCACCAGCCTACTACCCACTAGCCCGTAGCCTAGCCCGTAGCCTAGCCCGTAGCCTAGCCCGTAGCCTAGCCCGTAGCCTAGCCCGAGCAGCAGCTCTCTTGTCCTGCTTCTGTTTTCTCTCCTTGCGCCACCTCGATGGTTATCCGCTGGGCTTTTCAGTACGCAGGAGCTCCAATGGGACTGGGTACAGGCTTTCGAAGGTGTGATCCTGACATCGATTTCCGATTTTGAGCGGTTTGGCTTGTCCGAAACGTAGATGTGGTTTGGTGCGATTGGGTGTGTTTTGGCCACATTCTGAGGACACGCCCCCAGCGTCCCAGAGAACAGAATACTGCTTATTTTTCCACTATTTGAAACCTAATTATATACTTCGTGATTTTTTTTAAATCAGTCAGATTTGGCAGGTTGTTTAATAACACATTTTTCAGTGGTGTGATAAATTACAGTTTTACAGCTTTACACGGGACACCGAGCAAAAACTAACAAAGTCTTGAAGGTTAAGTAATACATTCCTCTGTTCAGCTTCAAGCTTGACTCTTTAATCGGGGTGCCAATCGCATGGACCGTCCTCTGCTTCCAGGTCACCAGATAAATGTAGAATCTGTTCTAAATTTAAATCATCTTGCGATGGTTTTGATTGAAAACTTTAAGTGTGTAAAAAGAGCTAGTCCCTGATTGCCACTAGGGGGCAGAAACTCAGCTAGTGGTAAAGTAAGCTGAAGACGTAATGATGTGATCGGCTAAACCTCAGAGTTTGCCTTTTAAAACATTACTCTAAAAAGTAACTACAGCCCTTTTTTTTTACAACTCCAAGTTTTCACTCCTTATCTGGAGCAGATGAAGTGGTTTACATGATCAGATTTTATTAATCGAAGCATTTGCCAGGTTTTTTGACGATGTCCGTCTGGATGTAATCCTGATAAGACCGTGTAAAGGAATTCCTTCGCTGCTCACGCATGTGATTTCTCATGACCGTTATCTCGCTGTGTGATGTGGTGATTGGACATGAATCAGTTTGTTAGATCCCTTAACACTCTTACTGAAAATTCATTAGCATTCTACGAGTCTGATGTCCTTAATCACGCAGTGCAGTTTAATCAGAATGCATCCACTTTTATTTATCAGTGTCTGAGCTCTGAAGTGTGGCAGGAATAGCATGGATTTCTGTTAGCGGAATGAACCGGAATATTTTCAAACAGTTTGCTGTTTTATTATTAAAGGATATTTTGTCATCGAGGCTGTAGAATGAGAGTGAGGTTTGACTGAACAGCAGAAGGTCGTGATGTTGACCACATCATCTCTTATTAATGAGCTGAGCTGAATGATTTGACTCCATGATCCAGAATGTTCATCACTACAGATTCAGGACAAACCTCTGTAAAACAAACACCCTGACGGTACACACCCACTTGCAAATATCTCCAAAACCGACTTTCTTTTTGCCGTTTAAATGACATTTATATGAATTTGGTTGTGGCACATGAAAAGTCTTCTCCTTTTGTGACAAACCTCACTCTTTCCTCGCCTGATTGGACAAACACAATGCAGCAGATGCAGCGCTTTTCATAAAGATGAGCTTCGCTGAATCTTTATCGCCGTGAGGTGAGCCAGATTTCGTCACTCTGTCCAACAAAACTCTCCACTGTCACGTTTCTATCCAAATCACACCTGCCTGGGGGTTCTTTCCCACTGACAGACTGGGCGGGGTGCCAATACTTTATGCACAGAAACAAGTGAACTACAATCAGTAACTGTACTGTTACAACATGACCTATATGGCAAGTGGCGCTGACAAACATCATGAACAGGTAGGTACAGCTACAGAGTGCAAAAGTTTGTAACCCCCCCCACATGGGTTTTGAGTGAAAACTGCTAAAAGTACTGTTTTAAAATAGAATTTCAACATGTTGTACAGGAAATGTGGGATGTTCCTGGAATTAGAAGACAATCCAAAAGCAAGCAACAGAAAGATGTTTTCCCGTCCTGAACCTCTGTGTGTTGCGTGACGTCAGAACCGCTGAACATTACGCTTCTGTTGCGTGATGCAGGTATAAAGGGTAAAGAAGTTATTAGCAAATAATCATATCACATTCAGAAAGGGGGTGGGGTGTGTAAACTTTAGAACTGACTATATATTAGCATAAACTATTTAGCATTTTTATGAGATAATAGAGGATGAACGGTGAAACCTAACACACTGCTACGTTACTATAAATAACTTTTTTGGTTGTTGGTGGAGTGACCAAACTTTTGCACTCCAAGGGAAATCTAGGATTTCATTTCTTTGCTAATATGCTTGTTGTGTTGATGGTTAAACATGATCACTTCAGGGTTCTCTGTAGTGGCTCTGTAGCTGTAAAGGAGTTTTCCTCTCACCTCTACACGCCGTCTTTTCCTGCGAAGCTTCCTTTCTAATGCCTTCTGACAGTCAGCGTCTCGGACGTGGGGGGCTAAATAAACCGTAAAGCCATCTCGCAGTGTTTTAAAATATTAAAGAGAATCTCCAGCTGGACAACACGGCCTTCGATCTGCTGCTGGCGCTGAACAACACAGTCTGGATGAGCGACGTGCCTGAGAGATGCTGACCATCAGCCCAGAGTATGGAGACTTCACCACCAGCAAAGTGGTCTGGATTCTGAATTGTCCTTTCATTTTCTTTTTGGAAATTGTGACTTCAATGAAATTCAGACAGACCGACTGACAGACAGCTTTATAAATCCCTGAAGGAAAATTGCAGTGATACAGGAGCAATTCACATAAATCACAAAACACAAATAATGAGGTAGATAAAAATTTATATAGATCACTATGTGTGTGTGTGTGTGTGTGTGTGTGTGTGTGTGGAGTAAAATGTAGAATTTTGTATGAATTTAGAATGTCCCAGGGTTTAATCTTTAACATGGTGCCATTACTTTAAGTCACCAGAGTTGTTAATTGTCATATATAGAGTCCTGTGCTTTATGACACACCAGAGACCAAACTACATTAACACTGTATTTTTTCAAGATGATGTCCACAATATCTCTAAGAACGCACTCATTAAGCAACCACACCAGCAGCAGGAAATTATTCTGTTAAATCCTTTTTTCTTTTTGGTAAAAATGATTTTACAGATTGACTGAAAGGTGTAACTCCAATGAAGCATCTGAAAAGAAGAGTTTAGAAGTAAATGAATAACGTCTGGAGTGTGGAGGGAAACTCGCAAGGCGCTTCCTCTGACCTTTGACCTTATAAGCACTTTTATTTCAAAGTACAAAAAATAGCTGACACCCGTGACATGAAATGCAGGCATAAAGATTGTTTTAAAATTATTCGAATGATTAAAAAGTTATTTATCCTGCTAAGTTAAAATAATAAGGAATATTTTTAAATGTTTACAAATCCTATAAAGCAGTATAACTTAACAGTTTCTTGGCAAATCTTTGAAAAAATGTTTTTGTGGGTTTTCGTGAACGTTTTAATCTATTTCATGATTTGGTTTGGTTGTTTGGTTGCGTCCGTGTCGTCTCTACGACCCGTCCAACGTGTAGCAGAGCTGGAACTTGGTGCACTCTTGGAAAACAAGGTTCTTCATAATTTCCTTGTATAATTAGCTTCCTAAAGGACTATTTGGATTGGTTTCTGATAGGGATACACCTTGAGGTAAGATTCTACATAGAACTTTAAAAGGTTCCTTCCTTCCATCAGGAATGTTTCCAAGTAGAACCAATTTTGTTATTAAGAAGTAGACCCTATTAGGGATCTTTATGGAGTAATTCCATAATTTATGCTTCTTACCTTCCTAAAAGGTTCTATATGGATCCTTTTCTTATCCCATTAAGAGCCTTCAAGCAAAGATCCCTTAAGGGTTCAAAATCTCTAAGAGTGAATGATGTTCTATCAGAAAGTTTTCTAAGTAGAAACCATTTTGGTCAATATTTTCTCCAACTCGTTCACACTCGTTTGATAATTAAGGGTTCTCTGCTGTAAGGTTCTACATATTACCCTTTAAGATTCCCCCAGAGCAACAACCAAAGAACCCTCAATTTGGCATTTGTACAATCTGAATCCATTTTTCTTTATCACATCTCAGACATGGTTCTTCAGGGCTCTTTAAGGCTTTATTGGATAATTATCGGTTCTTATACTACTACACCGGTTCCACTTTTTCTTATTCATACGTTTAAGGTTCTACAAGAGGGGCAGTTTGACCTTTGTCTTCCATCTTTGTCCACACAGTCGTGGGTTCTGTCTCAAACCTGGCAGTAGAACGCTACTCTAGAGTACATACAGTTCTAAAAAAAGGTTCTTTGAAGGATTTATTGGTCGATTACGGGTTCTTAGCTCTTTAAAAAGGTTCTAGTTGGAAGCTGTTCTGATAGAGAAACCCTCCAAGGGTATAGAGAGTGTTTCCACGACTTTGACTCCTCAGTCAGGAGGAAAAACTTTACTTTAATATTTAGATGTGTGTTTGAATTTCCATTCGTGGTTTTTCTCATATGCAAATAAAAAATTAACATAAAACCGGATGGTTGAAGATGTGAGCGAGGTCTCTGCTGCAGAAAAGACAAACAGGAAGCACAAAAACAGGTCAATAAAAAACAGAGAGGAATAAAAGCTCTGCGTCTCTGGAGGGGAAAAAAGCTTTCTTCATGCTCTCAGGAGAATAATGAGCGCAGTCACGGATAAAGAACTGAGAGGAGAGGATTCTTGCACTTCATTTCTACAGCGGAGGGGGGGAAGAAGGAAGAGCGAGGAGGAGAGAAAAGGAAGAGAGATAAGGGGAGAGAGAGAGGGAAGGAGGGGAGAGAAATGGAAATAGAGACAGGGAGAAAGAGAAATTAGAGATGGAATGAGAGACTGAAAGAGAGGGACAGACAAGGAGAGAGAAATTAAAGATGAAAAAGAAAGGAGAGAGAAAGACAGAGACAGATGGGGGAAAAGATTGAGTGGAAGAGAGAGAGAAAGAGAGAGAGAGAGACTGGTGGAAGAAATGAGTGTTAGAAACAGGGAGAAATAAAAGATGGAGAGAATCAAATGGATAAAGAGATAAATGAGAGTGAGAAAGACAGAGAAGTAAAAGATGGTGAAAAAAAGAGAGACAGATCATGAAAATGAATGAAAAAAAGAAAAATGGAGAGACATAAGGAGTAAGAGACTGGGAACATGGGCTTTGGGGGGGCAGAGAGGGGGGAGAGAGACAGGAGGAGGGGGGGGGGAGGGAGAGAGGGGGGGGCAGGAGGAGATGAGAGGGAGAGAGAGAGAGAAAGAGAGAGAGACAGAGAGGGGGCAGGAGGAGAGAGAGAGAGAGAGAGAGAGAGAGATCTGTTAAGAAGCTGAAAGCCTGTGAGGATCTTTTGAAGGAAAACAGCGCAGGATTATATCAGCTCACACTGTAAGGTTACAAAGCCGAGCGTCTTTTTGTTGTCATCCCTCTTCTAGCGTCCTTCTTTTTTTTAATCCCTCCTTTAAGAGCCAAAGCCCTGTGAGAGCTCAGGAGAAAAAACTCTCCTGAGAGTTGAAGGTGAAGTGCTCATTACTAATAATGATCCTTTATATAAGGTGTCTAAAGCGCATACACACTGTGCTAAAGAGCAGAGCATGTCACTCTCTCTACTGTAACACTGAGAGTGCCACTTCCTGTGGACAAAAAACTGACAACAGGAAGTCTACACTGCATTAACACATGCACGTTGGAAAAGAGTTTCACCTGCTGCTTAAATGTTCTCTCACTTACAGAAGATAATCAATAACTTATGAAATCTTCAGAGCTGTATGATTCTGTATGCTGACTTATTTCCTTTTGAAACAGGAAGGGACTTAATACAGAAATACTTGACTGATTTAAGTTGGAGATAAGCCACACCCCAGCTAGCTATATCAGAATCAGAATCAGCTTTATTGGCCAAGTATATGTACACATACAAGGAACTGGACTCCGGTTTTACCTTTCTCTCGGTGTGCTTGAAAAGGATATATGTATGTATACAGCTTTTACAAAAAAACTTTAGTTCATGTACAAGAAGGAAATATATATCTGTATATACATATTTAGGAAATGTGCAAAAAGGCCATAGTGCAATTGTGCAGAGTGCAAGATGCTGGAATAAATACAGAATATAGGATATAGTATAAATATGGGATGGGTAACC
>JAQQZU010000003.1:164885-178624 GCA_030068025.1 Parauchenoglanis punctatus | reverse complement strand
ATAAAGAAAAAAGCAGTGGGCCTAAAACAGAACCTTGTGGAACACCAAACTTCACCTTACTATGTGTAGAGGAGTCAACATTTATATCATCATCCTTAGAGCTCCTTTAAATCACTGTGACAGACACTTTCTGTCCAAGTAAATAAAAATAAATAAATAACATCACAAGAGAAATAAATTCCAAGTCCAAGTCAGAAAACAAAAGTGATGATACCAGAATCTTGGACATTTGAATGAAAAACTAATTTTGTGGAAATTAAATTTGTGAAAACATGAAAAGCTGGCCACAAAACCAGTTGAAAATTTCAAGGCAAGGTTGCATAAGTTAAAATGTTTTAACTGGCAATTATATATAATATTGGCTTTAAGCACTTAAGGCAAAAAATTCAGACTGAAAGGGTTCAGCTGACAAAAAAATGTTGGGAGACCTAGTAAATGTTGTTGGAGTCAAGACATCACTCCTCTCCTGGCTCAGGTCTTATTTAACTGATAAGGTAAAATTTGGTGTTTCACAAGGTTCTATGTGCAGCACTAAAAGATCTTGGTGTGATTATTGTATATTATATGGTTTAATATGAAGCCCATGTAGATAATATTACTACGATAGCCTCAGAAGTATCACTAAGAAATATCTAAACCTACATGGGGATTTGGGTAAAGCTGCTGTAAAACATTCTGTCTGTTATTCGGATACTAGTTTTAGGCTGAACCTGGTCTTGCCCATGGCACTTTATCGGCCCGATCAGCACCGCCTGAAGCATTCAGACATATTTTTTTCAAAGCTCTTAACTAACTCCAGGGGAAATACACAATGTTGCGCTGCAGCTTTTTCTGTGGATTACACACAAATCTTTATGGTTTGTATAAGAGGGCTACCTGTTCAATTTCGTTTTTATCAGCCTGACAGAAAATGAACTGCGAGTCAATTCCCCGGTGCCTCCCCTGCCTCGTGCTGTCATGCAGAGCTGAATATCAAACCTGACTTCATAATCAAGGCCAGAGGTTCTGTTTAGAGACAGCATTGAATATTTCTGTAGCATCTTCTGCTCTTCATCAGATCATCAGTCATGGACATGGATATGTTTTGCTTGTTTTCAGCACAAAATGTTATCTCTGCCCTTTAAATAATAAACAGCTACAGAGGTATACAGTCCCACATTTGCCTGTTTGGACAGCAGCATCAGCCTCAGTGCATCATTTAGGGATGCAAATAATTGCAGAATTGTGACAAGTACTTACTTAGATGTTCACAATTATATGCAAATCGGGTATAATGCTATAAAGAAGCAACAAATCCAAATGACTGGCCTGAACGATTCGTCAGATCAATTCTGTGGCACATGTGCCCCGAAAGTTCTTCAGTTCCCAGCTCACTTTTTTAGTTCCTACCTGCAATTAGTTCCCATTAACAGTTTGAGACAATAATTAAATAAAAATATATTAATTGTGTCATATACACATTAGGAAGAAAAACAAATAAAGGGATCATATGTGTGTCTCTGGTGAGTCTATGAAGCTAGTGCAGCTAGTAAATAGCTAGACTTTGCTTTGCTAATCTAATCTAATATCTAAACTGTACTTTTCCTTGTCACTGGTGTGGAACCATCAAGGGAACATGTTTCTATCCTACTGTTTAACTGTCTATAAACTCCTGTTTGGAACCCCTCAGAAAATTTCACATTTTCCTAGAATACTCATACTTGCAAGTTGTAATTTGAATATAAAATACTTTCAGGACATTGACACAGTTAGAAGTAATGATTTCTGTTTGAAATAACAATTTAGTGCTGCAAACATTGCTTTCATCAAAGAATCCTTCATTTGCAGTAATTACCTTCAGCATTCCAGTTGGCAGTTTACTGTGGTAATTTGCATCATTTTCCCTCCATGGATCCTGAGGCACCTCCCACAAGCAGGAGTGGCTCGATGGGCACTTTTTTCATACTGTCTGATCTCATAACTGCTCAATGGGGTTGAGATGTGTTGATCACATTGACCAGTCCAGTACAGACAGAATACTAGTTCATACATACTTACATACATAATACATACTTCCTTCCTAAAGAGGTCTTGCATAATTTGGAGCCGTTCTTTGGGTCATTGACCTGTTGGTACTCAGGGTATGGCATGGAGTCATCCTACACACACCTTTCCAGGTAAACGATACACTGAAGGTACAAATCACGCACCTTTTACTGTTCCACCTGTTTGACAAGGACTGATACAGTTTAGTAACCTTATTTCTGAGCTTGTATAAAAGAACATGAAACGATTCTTCAGTTTCCTATAAATCCATCAAACACTGTTGAAGAATCAAAGTTTCATTAAAACAGCTGTTCAAGTCATGGTTTCTAAAACCTTTTTACAATCAGAGACCGCTTTAAAGTCCACAGACCCCCTCAGCACGGATTTATTTTTGAACAAAAATCCAGCTATCAAACTATTTAAATATCAGAATACCGGGTTCTTTATTTAAATATGAACAGTAGAATCATATTTTGGAATTTTTTTGGCACCATGGAGCATCTTAGGCAGAAATTAAAACCCTTTCAATTCAAGTGACCAGTAAAATAGATGAATAACTCTACTGCTGTCAGAGCGCCACCTAGTGTCAGCAGTGATGTGTTTACGTTGTGCAGGCCAGCCTGAGGGACAGACAGATTGTTGTCAGAGCTAAAATGTATAAACTAATATTTGCAAATATTCTAGAAAAGAAAAGCTCAGTGTTTTGCGAGACTCTTATGTGTTTTTAATTATACGCAGTAAAAGTGTCGCTGTAAATATGAAAAAATTATGCAAAGGTGCACAATGGATCTACACAAAATAGGCCACACTGTTGAAGTTTGTGGAATCAATGTAATTTACAAAATTATTTATAAATAAAGAACATTAAAAGATTTCATAAGTATTCTCCCTGTTACTATATCAATTTGGTTCAGTTACCACCTAAAGTGACAATTAATTAAACGGGGTTGACCTGTGTGTAATTAGAGTCACATGATCTCAGCGTGAATACACCTGTTTCTGGAAGAACCCAGAATTTGCTTTGTACATTTCCATGAAGCCACGCCCACAACACTCCATAAAAGGCAAAGCTTACAGAAAGCTGAAAATAAAAAAATGGCAACAAAACGGTGAAAGAGCACGGCCATCGGGAGCCTCCTGTTACAGAGACAGCTCCAAGACTACCTGAATATGGAGCACTTACACGTCCTCCACACCACAGGGGGGCGCCATCTAGGTTATATTTGTTATGTGACATTCACGTATAATGAAAAGTCGCTGTTGTAGCAGAATAAATTTTTATAAAGTTTTATAGAGTAAGACAGTAGGAGGTTTTTTAGACCTTTTTTAAAAATGAATTATTTAAAGTAATTTTTAATAAAAAATAACAATATTTATATTACAAAATATTAGATGTTTCCTGAAAAAGAAGAAAAACAAATAAACAAACATATAACTGCAACATGATAAATACAACATAATAAAAGACCTTAACAGAATGTGAACAAAACACATATTTTACTAAACATTTTAAATATTTACAGCATTATTTAAATAAACATAATGAGACAGATCAGATCCTACTGTAAATGTTTTTAATGCATAAAATTAAACATTACATTAAACGAATCAACTGTTCAGTCTGAAGAATCAAACTTTAACTATTTTATAATATATTTTATATTTTAATATTTTATCATCTGAATTTAAACCCTGTAACATTACAGTTTTATTTGATTAGGATTCATATTTTAATTCTGTCTCTACATGACTAATGAGTTTTGGGGGTTTTGAGGAGATTTGTGGAGATTTATGACTGCACGATTGCATTGCAGCTGCTGGTGTCGCACTGCTGGGAAGAGATTTTAATCAAATCCTTTAATTAGACTCTTAATTAGATGAGATGCTGGGAAATCAATAATCCTGGATATTTACTCAGAAAATAACAACATGACATTACACGATGTTGGGAAATTATCACTCATTTATGTTGACATTTAAAGTTACATTTTAAACTTAACATGTAAATTAGGGAATGATTTTGTATACTGTGAAAGTACTTTGGTATTAATCAGAGGCGTTTGTGGCCTCTTTCTAACTTTGATTGAAGATCACCATGTAAACCACTTATTAAATACAATCTTAGGATCAATCATTTATTTATATGGTGACATAAGGATTGTGTGGATATTTTTATTTCATATCATTATTATTTCTGCACCATTTATTATTTGCAATATTATACCAAATTGTTGTTGAAATCTGGATTGTGATTGGTCAGAAGGTGTTGATTAGTTTTCTACAACAGCAGCTCTAAGTGCAGCTGCACATCACCAGTTTATACTAAAGCACTTTTAACATTTACATTTACGTCATTTGGTAGATGCCCTTATCCAGAGCAACTTACATACATCTTATGTTATACATGTGAAGGTTAAGGGCCTTGCTCAAGTGCCCAGCAGTAGCAGCTTGGCAGTGCTGGGATTCAAACTTCTGACCTTTTGACCACTAGTCCGATGTCTTAACCACTGAGCTACCACAGACTCCACTTTTTGTGTACTTTTGTGTACACTGGACATTGTCACAAAGTAGCTTTAAAGAAATCCAGATATAAAATCTCTCATAAAATAGTTACTATGTATTCAGAAAACTTCTAGACACATGTGGTCCTAGTACTAGTACTTCTGTTACTAGTAATTAAGTAGAAGGAAGTTATTCAGCATCCATTATCTAATGTCCTTTACACAGTCCTGAATTTTATTAAGCTGGTGTCTCTCATCTGGCTTTGCTGAAACATACAATTGCGTGTCATCAGCATAGCAGTGGAAGCTAATACCATGTTTACGAATAATATTACCCTGAGGGAGGATATATAAAGAAAAAACAGAACCTTGTGGAACACACAGAATTTTTTCCCTTTTTGAAGGCGTTCAGAACTCTGTGGTTCCCGGCTTTAGTGTGCTTCCCTCACTCTCAAGCTGCTATGCTGATGAGACAGTTGTATGTTTCAGCAAAGCCATATGAGAGACACTAATTGGAGGTTGAGGACTGTGTAAAGGATATTAGACCCTGGATGATGAATAACTTCCTATTTAATTCTGACAAGACAGAATTACTTCTAAAAGGACCTCAGGCAGATAGAAGTAAATAAGTAATAACTAAGTACATGTCACGTATTTCCTCTCTAGCCCAGAGGCTCGCAGAACAAGGATGCACACTTCCACATGGTTCTCTGTTTGTTTATGTTTACATGTGCATTTTTTGGTTTATGTCTTTTCTCCCCTCTCGTCTCATCATTGTTTGTCAGTCCTCATGTGTGTAGATCACCTTCACCTGTTCCCGTTTAGCCCATGATTAGTTTTTCTGTTTAAGCCCTTGTGTCACTCATTGTGTTTCTCTTTCTGTTTCACCATGTGCCAAAGTAAAAGACCTTGGTGTGATTTTTGACTCCAATCAGTCATTTGTAGGTCATGTAGATAATATCACTAGGACAGCCTTCTTTCATCTCAGTCTGTTGTTAAGACAGACAGAATGTCTGTTGTTAAAAGTGTTATACAAATAAAATTGAATTGAACTGAATTGAATTGCCAGAGTCCCTGCTTGCATTCAGCACACAATGTACATCATCTTTAACCATTACAATACAAGAGCACATCTAATAATCTGAGTTTTCTCCTCTCTCTTTCTCTCTCTGACTCCTTCTGATCTCTGGACCTGCCTGATCCATCTTGATGTCCTACATCTTTTTGGAGTTTCACTCACATGACAGTCACTCTCGGCTGCTGAGGTCCCCACATAAACAGCCTACAGAGCACCATGAGATTACTGTGAACGGTACCACATGGACACCCTGAAGATATCTGTGGATTTTCTTTTTTGGTTGGCCTTAAGACTATAATTGTGAACAACAGTTTACACTCAAGTCTCCATCATGGAATAGATGATCTGTCTGATACTGTAGACTTACAGTTGTAACTCTCATACTTCAGTTCCTGTTAACACATTTATCCCTGTTTAAGTGTTTTAGAAAAATAGGTGTATAAATTGGTGTATAATTGGTGATATGGTGATGTTTTCTTGATGGTGACATTTCTTTAGCATTTATAGAAGGGTTAGGGTTAGTGTTAGGGCTGGGGTTTGGGTTTTGAAAATACAATGACTCCCTCCATCACAGCCCTTCGGGGTGCGTGGTTAGATAGGGAGCCAAGGGCATGCACGGGCTGATGCCTGTTCAGCAGTGCTATGGCTCTGGTGGCTACTTTGTCTCTGTCTTACCCTCTGTTGGGTTGTTTCATAGTTTAAGGCATGATGTATTTGAATTTTGTATTTTTAGGTATAATTTTTTGAGTATTGAGGTTTAGGTCAATGGTGAGGCCCCTAGGGTTAGGGATAGTGTTAGGGCTGGGGTTAGTGTTAGGGCTGGGGTTAAGTTTAGGGCTGGGGTTAGTGTTAGGGCTGGGGTTAAGTTTAGGGCTGGGGTTAGTGTTAGGGCTGGGGTTAAGGTTAGGGCTGGGGTTAAGTTTTTGAATTTACAATGACTCCCCCATCACAAATCCTTGCGACCTGCGTGGTTAGATCGGGAGCCAAGGGACCTTCCAAGGGAAGGTGCACGGGCCGACGCTTATTAAGCTCCGCTATGACTCTACTTTGTTTCAGTTAGGGTTAGATTTAGGGCTGGGGTTATGGCTAGTGTTAGAGTTAAGTCTAGGGTTAGGATTAGGGTTAGTCTCCAGTCATAGGTGAAGTTGTTACTTTAAGTTTTCTAACATCTTCAGGACAGCAGAGTTTACAAGGTATTTAATCTGTTTTAGCTCTTTTTACAACATGCTGAGAGTAGGAACTCACTTCGGTTAGAATACATGAAAAACTTTAGGTATTGTGCTGTTATCACCTAAATGATTATCCTGGATTTCATAAGCTGCTTTACAAAAGTGTTGAAGAAATGAAATTTGCTATAAGGACCATGTGGCACTGAAACACAGTTGAAGGTGCAACAATAAAAACATCTAAATAATCTGGAAAGACATGACAATTGCTAGTTTGGACTAGGTAGTGACAAAATTTCACTTCTCGTTTTCCCCATTTTCCCAATAGCTGAACAGACTGAGTCAGCTGAGTCATGCTAGGGTTAGGGTTAGGGTAGGGTTAGCCTAGCCCTAACCCTAACCCTATCATACCATCTTCTTATTGTCACTATCATCCAAAAAGCACACACAGCTGAGTGATTCTGCCTCAGCCCTCACAGATCGGATCTCTCAGTTCATATAGATCACGATGATGGAGATGTTCTCCTAGACAAGCTCCAAAAATAGTCATAAGCATGAAATAAAACTGTGTAAATGTCAGAATCCCACTGCTGTAGAAAAAAGGACAAACACTTCATGAAACCAGTGCTGTGTTTTAGGGGCTGTATTGCTGTTGCACATGAATGGTGCTGTTGGTTTGTCTATGCAGAGATTCTCATCCAGAGGTGAAACCAGGCTCTGGGGCAGAAGGTCGGGGGTTCAAGCTGGATCTTGGCTGAACCTGCGCTCTCACGTGAGCTTCCATACAAGCTGGGACATGCGATGGAAAGGCTTTCACTGTGCTGTAATGTACATGTGACAGATAAAAGCTTCTTCCAACAACGAGCCCAAATCCTAACTGCTTTTTGCATCATACTGTTAGAAAATCATTGGTGAATCATTCAAGATCACTGTTCAGATCACTGTAACTAGACATCTGACACTAGTTTATTGAGCTAGCTAAGTATGGAGTGAAGAATAACAGTGAGGAGAGTACCACAGGAGACTCTTTTCATCTGTGGAGGATTTCTCCTGCTGCCTTCACCCACGCATGTCCACTTTCACCAGGATGACTCTAATCCTAGAAGAAGAGATGCTGTGTGCGTCTGGAGTTTGAGTTTTGAGGTTGAGCCTCAGCATTGCTGATGAAGGAGAGCTGCTGGATCATCAGCAGGGGATGTCTGAGTGCTGGATAAAATGATATTACTGACTCTTACTGATGGATACCGGGTATAAAGATGGACTTCTCCATCAAACTGAGGAGGTGACATTCTGACATTAAGCAACTTGGTACTCGTCTAGTAAGTCCCAAAACTGCTGACTTACCCAAACTCTGCCCTCTTTACATAGACAAAACCACTATCTAACCACTGTTTAGTTCTAAAAAGATGCTACTTCAGAGTAAGACGCCCCCATATACATTTTAGAGAACATTTAATTGGATGAACACAAGGATGGTACAGCATAAGAGAGTATACAATTAACAAAGATGATTTTTTTAAAAACTATATACGCTATCGTATTGGCATCTGTAGCACTAAGGGACAGATATAAAAAAGCTTGAACCATTCAGATTTGATTTCAGGGCCAGTTTAATGGTACCAACTCACCACTAACGAGCAATGGTGCAGTTTATACCTTATTTTCTTTCAGTGTATATTTTTCCAGCAGTAGCAATGTCTCTGCTGCACTGAGGGGTGAACTGAACAGAAGAGGGAGGTTTAAAAGCTTTTCATGGCCACCGTGTCCTTGTGGGATCGGTGTCATGTTATCAGCAATGTGCAGAAACCTTTTTTACCCAGCAAAAAACTGGCATGATGGTGGGGACACATTTCAGGCTGCTGAGCTGCTCGGTTTCCTCGCTCTAAGGCGTGTTTGGATCACGCTGGATTGTGAGTAGGTTTGTTTGCAGGCTTTCATCACATCTCTGAGGTCCTGAATCGTCTGTTTGACATTCAGGACCTTTAGCAGTCTTTCCACTGTGGAGTGAATAAATCTCACTAACCTTTTCCAGGTCAAACCTGTAGCACATTTCTCTAAAGCTTTTAAAAGCAACATAGCTTTTTAGCAATATTCACTATATAGAAACAGAACCATCAGGATCACAACATCAATGAATAAAAGGTTCTTTTGTGTATTTAATACATCACTAACAGCCTGTGTGTGTCTTGCAGAGTTAATCTAAGCTAACTCACACTGAAATGTTTATTTTATTCACTGTAACGCTAGTTACTCTGACAGGATTATTAGAGGATTAAAGGTTATATTTATAATTTTCATGGTGTATAACAGCCAGCTTGATAGCATAAGCTAACCTGACTCATATTAATAAACTTAATGCAAGCTAGCTAGCTAAAATAAACAACCTGACAGGATTTCTAAAAGAGGTTTAAGCAATAATTATTACATCTTTTCCAATTCCATCCAGCATGCTACCAATGCCAAATTAATCATTTGTACTGATATCACAAGTCAGCTTTCTCACATAAGTGAACCTGACAGGATTTATAACAGGATTTATGTGCTAATTATAATAGCATGGCTAATGCTATCCTGCTTGCTACCATGAGCAAATCTGACAGACTTTTAAAGTTACAATAATTTGTCTTTACTAATTTAATAATTAGTCTTTCCTTCTATTGCTTGTCAGCTAGCTGTGGTAATCTGACAGGGATCTGTAATAAATGTAAGTAATTATAAGATCATTGCTAATGCTATCAAACTCAATAAAACACACTAACCAGACAAGTCATATTAATAATATTTACTGCTAGTCGAAAAGCTAACACAAACTCTACTCATGTCCCTAATTGTTCAGATCACAGTGAAGGACAATAATTTCATGCTCCAGTAATTCCCAGAGATTTTATTTTTTAAAGTGCAGGGTTCCTACACTTTCTAAGACATCATTTTCCAGGACTTTTCTAGGACATTTTCAATAACATGCAGATGGTGTGATTGCCAGGCATCACGCCCTTAGGCTTGGGATAACTGAAGATAGTATCTAGGCTTGCGGTTAAAGGGTTAATGATAGATTCTAACTATCACAATAACTATAAAGTGAGATGATTTAAATGTCTGTCGGGGAAATGTAGTGTATTGTAGAAATAATTTACACTACTGTAGAAAGGATATGATGAAAACACACCAATAAATCTTTTTTTACCAAGTCAAGCAGTACATATAATTGCACCTTTTTTTCTCAAAAAGTTGTGAGAGAGGGAACGTGAAAATGTGCCATATATGACACATGATCGGTCTGAGGAATCTTCTGAGCCAATTATCTACTGCATCTTACCTAATTATGCATAATGTTGGGAAAATCTCAGTTGCCATTGTGACTGAAAGTCTGCTCCGTGTCATGTGTTTTCAAAATTTTTTAATATTTAAAGAATAAAAATGCATTGGGTATCAAACTCAACCCTGGGTTCCTTTATTCTGCATCTTTACAGAATTTAAACCAAGTGTGTACATTAATACAAAGAAGAACATGTAGTTCTCTATATCACTATGGTTCTACAAACACCAGGGGGTGCTGTCTTACATACATGCTGAAACCACAGAGACTTACAGCACTAACATTCTATTTGATGCCTCCTGACCGACATCTTTGTAGATGTTTTTGGGCAACGTTATCAGATCTTTGAATTCACACCGAGTCATGGAGCGAGTGCAGGATTTATTTCACTCTCACACTCCAAACCTGTAGAAACGATTCATTTGACCACCTGAAGATTTTCCTTCATGTTGAAAACAGGAGCTTCAGATCTCGGGTTTGGAGTGTGATGGGAAAACGGAACCTGGACTCCTGCTTATGGCTCGACCTCCCTGACCAACAATGTGAATTTGGGGAAAATTTGAGAATGCCAAAAAACGGCCAAGGCTAACCCTTTACTGTTTATTTGGTGAAATTCTTGACTTTCTCTAATTTTCTTCAGACATACACTGTTGGTTTGAGAGTTTCAGACATTAATGAGAGTGTATTTAGTTTCATCCTGTCAAACTCCAAACCTGAGATCTGAGGCTTCTATTTTCAACAAGTTCCAGTCAATAAAATCTACAAGTTTTGGACACACCATTTTGTATGTTTGGAACCATTCAGAACTCTGTGGTTACTGCTTTAGTGTGGTTCTCTCACTCACTGTCCATCATCTATTCCTCCTGCAGCCTGAACGACTAAACATCCTGATAATCGTCCACATTTATATTAAAAATACCAAGTGAAGGGTTTTGACAGGCCAACACACACGTTAAAAACAGTGGCCTTGGATCTCCAGTTTATAGTGTGACAGGAAGAAACTAACTGAGCTTGAGTTTATGTCTCAACCTCACTGACCAACAGTGTGAATTTGATAAAGATCTGAGAACGTCGACATTTTTGTCCAAAAAATCCACAAAGATTCAGAGTTTTTAGGGTGAAATTTTCAGCTTTTCAGATTTTCCCCAAATTCACACAATGGGTAACTGAGGTCAAGACATAGACAAGAATGCAAGTTTTTTTTCTCTATCTCACTCCTAAACTGTAGAAAACTCAATCATTTACCCTTGAGAAGGTTTTCTTTCATGCTTGAACTCTGATTGTCAGATCTCAGGTTTGGAGTGTGATAGGAAAACAAAACTTATGCTCCTGTTTGTCTCAACCTCGCTAACCAACACCACTAATTTGGGGGAAATCTGAGCATGTTGAATTTTTCAGCCAAAAAAAACCTCAAAGACTAACCTTACTGTTTATTTGGGTGAACATTTTCACTTTCTCTGATTTTCTTCACATTAACACAGTTGGTTAGTGACATCGAGACATAAACAGCAGCACACTTCATTTCACTATTACACTCCAAACTGGAGATCTGAGACGTTCATTTGTAATGTATGTGTTTGGCCTGGGAAAACCATTCACATGGTATTTTTAATATAAATTTGGTGCATTTGCAGATTGTTTAGTTTTTCAGGCTGCAGGAGGAATGATAAGATGATGATAAGGGGTGAATAGTGAGTGAGAGAACCACACTAAAGCAGTAACCACAGAATTCTGAACGGCTCCAAACATACAAAATGGTGTGTCCAAAATTTGTAGATTTTATAGTCTGGAACTTGTTGAAAATAGAAGCCTCAGATCTCAGGTTTGGAGTTTGACAGGATGAAACTAAACACACTCCCATTAATGTCTGAACCTCTCAAACCAACAGTGTATGAATGAAGAAAATTGGACAACGTCAAGAATTTCACCAAATAAACAGAAGGTAACCCTTTAGGGTTTTGGGTGAAAAATTTGACATTCTCAAATTTTCCTCAAATTCACATATTTGGTCAGGGAGGTCGAGCCATGAGCAGGAATCCAGGTTCCGTTTTCCCATCACACTCCAAACCCGAGATCTGAAGCTCCTGTTTTGTGGGAAAACCTTCGTGTAGTCAAATTTTGACATTTATTACAGTTTCTTCAGTGTGGAATATGAAATTTGTGATCCTGTCTACATCTTGCTTTCTGTAACTAATGGTGTGAATTTGAAGAAGATCTGACAAAGCAAAAACATTTTTGTCCAATAAATCATGAAGCGGTGCCTTTAAAAATATTGACTTTCTCTGATTTTCCCCGAATTCACACCAGTGTTTAAGGAGATTGAAACAGAAAGTTTAATTTCCCTATCACATGCGATCTGATCACTTTCAGTAAAGCAGTTACTAATATGTACAGGTTTGTACAATTTGATGACGGCTCTGTAGCCCAGGGAGACATTTACTGCACTTTAACACACATTACAAATGAATGTTTCAGATCACCAGTGTGATGGAGTGTAACACGGTGAAATGAAATGGGCTGCTGTTTGTCTCGATGTCACTAACCAACTGTGTGAATGTGTAGAAAATGGTCTTAGAGGTTTTTTTTGGGTGAAAAATTCAACATGCTGAGATTTCCCCCAAATTAGTGGTGTTGATTAGCGAGGTTGAGACACAGAGGAGGGTAAGTTTTGTTTTCCTATCACATTCCAAACCTGAGATCTGAGACTCAGAGTTCCAGCATGAGAGAAAACCTTCTCATGGGCAAATGATACAGCTTTGGAGTGAGATAGAGAAACAAAACTTGCGTTCTTGTCTGTGTCTTGATCTCAGTTACCCACTGCGTGAATCTTGGAAAAATACGAAAAAGCTGAACATTTCACCCTAAAAGCTGTAAGGGTTTTTTTTTTGTAAGGGTCTTTGTGGGATTTTTTGGGCAAAAATTTTGACGTTCTCAGATCTTCATCAAATTCACACTGTTGGTCAGTGAGGTTAAGACATAAACAGAATTGTGTCTAGTTTCTTCTTGTCACACTTCAAATGGGAGAACCAAGGCTACTGTTTTTAGCGTGTGTGTTGGCCTTGCAAAATCCAGCTATTTGCTTGGTATTTTTAATATAAATGTGGAGGATTATCAGGTTGTTTAGTCATTCGGGCTGCAGGAGGAATAGATGATAAGGACAGTGAGAGAGAGAGCGAACCACACTAATTTGTACACACTTAAGAGAAGACACTTAATAAAATGTTCAGTGCATAGGGGATAGTAGGGGATAATGACTAGGGGATAGGGAGTAGTGTATAGGGAGTAGTGGATAATGACTAGGGATAGGGAGTAAGGGATAATGACTATGGGATAATGACTAGGGGATAAGGGAGTAGTGTATAGGGAGTAGGGGATAATGACTAAGGGATAGGGAGTAAGGGATAATGACTAGGGGAGAGGGAGTAGGGGATAGGAAGTAGGGGATAATGACTAGGGGAGAGGGAGTAGGGGATAATGACTAAGGGAGAGGGAGTAGGGGATAGGGAGTAGGGAATAATGACTAGGGGAGAGGGAGTAGGGGATAGGGAGTAGGAGATAATGACTAGGGGATAATTTCTAGGGGATAGGGAGTAGTGTATAGGGAGTAGTGGATAATGACTAGGGGATAGGGAGTAAGGGATAATGACTATGGG
>JAQQZU010000003.1:81795-104415 GCA_030068025.1 Parauchenoglanis punctatus | reverse complement strand
GCTCACCCCGGGACCCCCCCCCCTCTTCTCCGCTGTCACCCCGGGAAATGGGAAAATTGTAGTGGTATGATTGGTTAATCAGTGACTTTTGGGCACAGAGTGTTAGATGTGGGCAGTGTTAATGACTGCCATCTCACACATGGTGGGTCATTTCACTAACCACTCATTCAGATTTTAACCTTTATTCTGTTCCTTTTGTCAGCGTCACACTGATTTACAGCTCCTTTTACGTTTTGTGTGAATGAATCTCCGCTCAACTTGCTCCTGCTCATACATGTATGTGTAATGTGGTTTTTGGTTCTTACACGTGGGTTTGTAGAGAATTTCAGCAGTTTAATCCATGTAAACATTATGCTTAAACAATTGCCCTGACACCTGATGTCATGAGTGTTACAGCAGCCCACCAATCAGCAGCTTCTGTATGGATTAAATTCATGGCCTCTTGCACATCTCTTTTCTCTCTGTCTTCTTTTATAATGTTTCAGAAATGTGAGATTGCTTCTTTTTAATATGGTGGAAATGTTTTTCACTTTCCCATCAGCTTTCTTGAGTGTAGTTTGTTGTGTGTGAGTTAGAGGTCAGAGGTGTGTGTCGCTTCATGTTACTGTTGGAACAATCTCAGGACTCTGTGGTCTTCCTGTACGATGCGCTCAGTATTGGTCGGAGATCAGAGATTACACTTGAAGTACACGTTAGCTTGTTTTCATAAGCACAGGAAGTGATGTCACTGGGTGTGTATATACAACATTGTCATATATTTTAACACTTAATCAAAATATTGAAGCTTCTGTTTCCTCTTTCTCTCTTTTTTTTATTTATTTTTTTATTTCTCCCTTACTTTCTGATGTGGAGTGAAACCAGGGAAGATGAGCCTAAAACAAACTGATTAGTGATGTGGGGGGGGCTGTTTTTCTCCTCCATTTGTTCCCGTTGAAGCAAGTGAACATGTGAAATTAGATTTCCTGCTCAAGCCCACAACGTGATGATCCACATGTGTTAGCAATCAGACGCGTGTCAGCTGTAATAACATTCTCATTCAGTAACCCAAAGAACATCAGGAGAACCTTCAGCACTTTCAGACTGTCTCTCTGACCTCAGAAAGCATGAGACAGGTGGAGATGGGTGTCATCCTGATCCATTTTTACATTTTTCATCATTTGGCAGATGCCCTTATCCAGAGCAACTTGCATATGTCTCAGTTACACAAGTGAGCAGTTGAGGGTTAAGGGCCTTGCTCAAGGGCCCAGATTAGCAGTGCTGGGATTTGAACACTCAATCTTCCGATCACTAGACCAATGTCTGGGCTATGTCCAATCACTGATCCGGTCCTTAGGTCATCGTGCAGGTTGACGGACAGGTGAGGAAGCGCGTGGGGTTTGTAGTTCTCTCCGGAGGAATCCGTGTGTACCGTTTACTTCAGCAAAATTCTTAAATGGCTATATTTTTAATCATGTGTGATTGGCTGATCATAAGCCCTGCCCACTCATGGCTACCATTGCTATGCAGGGTAATCTTCCTAAGAAACCTTTAATCAGTGTGAGGTGTTGATTGGAGGCAGGAGAGTGAGGCGAACCTTAGTGTTCTGCAGGATCCAGTTAGCCAACACTGATTCTAAAGCAAATCCTGTAATTACCATCCTCAAAACTCGCAATTCGGACAAAAGTAATGGCACCTTATACGAGGAGGAGGAGTTTGTACGCGTGGCTTCGTCATTTTGTGGTTGGTTGGCGTTTATCAATGAGCAGGTAAATATGAAGAGAATGAGCAGGATTTTTGTAAATCTGGTGAGAATTTTAGTGAAAGATGATAAAGGAGTGTGTGCGCGCATAAAAGTGAGATTAGAGAGAGCAGACCATGACGAGCTCTGTGGTGCTAACAGGAAATGCCTTGTGTTCATGTTTCTCAGCACTTCCTGTGCAGTTCCAGTCACTCTGCTGCTGTTGTGTGTTTATCTCTCAGTAATGAAGTTCTCATCTTTATACCTTGAACATCTGTAAGAACCCTGAACTTGTGGAAACATCAGTATTTTGGTGTGTATGTTTAGGTGTTTAGTCCTCTGTTAAGGGTTCAGGTGATGTGTGTGCATGCTCATGGTCCATTCACAACTGTGTGTAAAATAGGTCCGTCCCTTTTCACCTTTTGTTAAGGTGCATGGGTAATACATCTGTGTTTAACACACATCCTGTAAGGAAGTGTGTGAATCACTGTGTGCGTGTGTAAGCGCGTTCATGTGCATTACTTACAATTTGTTGCTGATATTCTGATATATATGATCAGAACTGTTCACGTGTGTGTATGAATTGGTGATTTGTGGTTGTAGAGAAGATGCCAAGGGGAAACTTGTTTTCCTGCCATGAGTCATCACCCAAACAGTCTGTCTGTGGGGGTCTGTCTGTCTCTCTCGCTCTCTCTCTCTCTCTCTCGCGCTCTGTGGGTCTCTCTCTCTCTTTCTCTCAGTGGGTCTGTCTCTCTCTCTCTCGCTCTCTTTCTGGGTCTGTCTCTGTGTACATTGTGTAATACAGTATGGTGTATTAATAATATTATGTTGTGAATGTATGTACGGATGTTCATAATCCTGTGTGTGTGTACGGGTGTGGGTGTGTGTGTCGGTGTCTGTACAGGAAGTCAGACTGGCAGAGGCCCGCTCCACACAGACGGCTGTCTCACATTACTTATGTGACAGGAAGTGGATGTATGTTACATAAGAGGCAGTGGGAGGAGCCTCTGTGGGGTGGAGTCATTTACCATTACTCAACATTTTCCTTGTGTGTGTGTGTGTGAGATCTGTGGCAGGAAGATGGCTTTCATTTCTACGTGACTGAGCAGGAGACTTGTTCTTTATCAGATATGACGTTTGTGTACTTGGAAGATAGTTGTGAATCTGAAGGATTGTGTTTGTGTGTTCTGACTTTGGTCATGTCTCTGAACATTTAGTGTTTTCAAGCGATTTACACTTTATAATTAAATCATCATTTAAAATTAGAAAGGGCAACCTTACATTCAATCGGAGTCAATTTCACAGTAAATATGTTGAATAAAGTTTTAAATCAGTATATTTAAATGAATGTATTTCATGTATTTTGTGTTGTGATTCTTGATCAGTTTGAGCTCCTAGAGTCAACATCTACAGGGTCAGGATCTGAATCAGTCACGCCTAGCTTTACAGTGTGTCCTGCGCGATCAGATGGTAAATGGTCAGCTCTAAGTACAGGTGTGAACGGGGTTTAGTGTGTCTCAAAAGTGCTTTGTGATCCGATCACCCGACCCGTGTTCGGAGGTGGTCTGTGACTGATACGGCCACATTGCGTCTTTAGTGTTTAGTCTTTAACAGTAGAGCTCTCTGTCGCTAGGCTAATGGAAAGTGATAATGCCGTAACCGCAGAGACAAAAGCAGCTGCTTCTCAGAGCTTTACACGTCACCTCATCACTCATTCGTTTATAGGATCCTCAAACAGACCACATGATGAAAATGTTTGAAACATTGTGTAAAGGATCCATCCATGAGATCGGATTAGCGGGTCTTTTATGCTTGAAAATAAATGCAGCTGAAGACGGATGTAGTAAATGAGCATGGCAGTTTTTCTCTAGCGGAAACGGTGTATGAAATCTGATCACATGTGCTCACTCACTGTTCACTTGATCCAATCACCCCGGACATGTGTTAATGCTAGGTGTGAACAAAGCCCAGGTCTAGATGTTCAGCTTACAAATCTGAATCAGTTTTTTTAATGATTCGTTAATTTGAATCATTTTAATTTAACTTGTTGGAAGGTTTTTTTTTTGGGGAGTTCCGGAGGTAGCGGGAAGAGAAAATAGGAGCTGGAGGAAAACTGAGGGCAAGAGAGGGGGAGGTTGGTGAATGAGAGGCCAAATGAAGAGCAAAATGGGTGGAGCCATGAGAGACGTATGCGTTTGATGGGGGGATGTTGGTTGAAGTTGAAGCAATGCATTCCTCACCCACCCCCTCCCTTGCATGCACACTCTCAGCCTCTAATCGAGGACACACACACACACACACACACACACACACACACACACACGCACGCACACCATCTCCGGCCTGCGTTATCTCATATCTCCATAATTCCCTCAGCTCATCTGATTATGCTGTCCAGGTTAAGGACACACACACACACACACACACACACACACAGATGTGGATGTGTGTGTGTGTACACACTTGCCAAGATGCGCAGATGTGGCTGTAAACACACACACGCACACGTGCTCATGCGGCAGCACAAAGGGCTTTGGTTTAGAAGGCTGGGTTTCAGCAGGTGGGAGGCCCGGCAGCTGCTCCACTTTAACTACTGCCTGCTCCTTTTGTTCTTTATGAATTGTAAAGACTGAATGAATGAGTTTGGGGTGGGTGTGGGTGTGTGTGTGTGTGTCCTTTTGTTGGTGAGGGGGGAAAAAGGCTTGGGTGGAGGGGCAGGGATTAGAGGTTGGCTTGAGAGTCAGTTACAACTGACCTAACTGAAGTGGGGGATAAAAAGGAGCAAAGAAAAAGACTTGGAAACTTGATTGAGGGTTAAAAAGATGAAGGGGACTCTGTGCTGTGTCTAAAACTGCACTTTATTCACCAAGCAGTGCACTATTTTGGAAGTTTTACCGTTTTGTAGAGTTCTCCAAAAGCTTTGTATCTCCTTTATGTCCACAATGTGCTGGAGTAGTACCAGTAATCCCTGCAGGGAGTAGGGCATGTGGAACCCTTTGTAGAGAATAGGTGCTAATGATGCTAAACGTTCATGATGCTAATCTGGTAGCTACTCGTTTTCCTTTAGTTTTACACTGAAACATGTCTGACTCCATGTAGGAAGTGCAGGATGTTCCATACTGTGGTTTTTTTTTCCCCCTCCAAACTCGCTCCTCTTTTTGCAGCCATACATGAGTGTCATAAACAGATTCTTATTCTGCAAACACAGATTGTTTTTTTTTGTTCTTTATTTTAAAACTGTACGAAATATTCCTGGTCCTAATGTGTTCCAATGCTCTCTCCCTGCAGGTCTTTATCACCTGAGGCTGCATTCTCTGATGTGAATTAAGGAAACATGAAGTGACATGCTGCAGATTAGCTAGCGGATTAGCTGTTGCTTTAGAGGACGTGTGCGGTGCACATTTTCTTCCCCCCGTCCATCTGAAGATCAAACATGGCCGACCCGGGAATGATGAGTCTCTTCGGAGATGATGGGAATTTATTCTCGGATGGTCTGGAAGGCTTGGGGGATTGTGGGTACTCCACCCAAGGCCAAGCCAATCCAATGAACCAACAGATGACGCATGAGCACCAAGCTTACAGCCAGATTCCTTCTTCCCTCCACCTTCCCACCCCTCCTGTTCCCTCTCAGCCCAAAATGGGACACCACTTTGACCACTTTGGGCAATACGACCCTCAAGGCGGCCGGATGATGGCTAATGGCCCTGGCCCTGGCCCTGCTAACGGGATGTCCTCTCCTCATTCACACTATCATGGCGGAAACGGCACAGCTGGTGGACATCACGTCTATCCAGGAGCACAAGGCGATGGGAGAGGAGGAGGAGGACCAGGAGCAGGACAGTCATTCCAGGACAGCGGAGGAGCTGCACCCGGGAATAACTGGGGTCCTCAAGGGATGCAGATGCCTGACCAAAATCGAGCCCCATTTCCCCAGTCACAACAGCAGCAAGTTCACGGTCACCAAATGGGTTCTTACATGGGACGCAATGAATTTGGTGGAATGCAAGGGCACAACCAGACTCAGACTCCGCCGAGGATGAACCACTTCCCTCAAGTTTTGCCTCAGGACACAAACCGTTTCATGGGACACATGGGAGCCACTATGGCGTCTCCGGGCCTGCGGCATCCGTCTCAGACTCCGCAGCATCAGCAGGCTTCTCAGCAGTTTCTGCACCATCTCCCTGAGTCACAGTTTCCCCAAAGTCCCTCAAAGCAGCAGCAGATGATGAGTGGACGAGGCCACCAGAACTTGGGTTTTAGCGTGAACAACCAGCAAGTCGCTAACAACAGCTCAGGTCAATATGCTCCTTATCCCCAATATGGCAGCCTAAATCAGGGGTTAGCCAACGCTTCAGGGATGAGCCTCAACACCAGCAGCAACCCCAATGCTCCCGTGCAGTGTTACCCCACCCCTGCGGGGCCACAGTGTTACCCGGTCAACCAGTTACCACCTCAGAATATGCATCCCACACAGCCCAAAATTCCCCAGCAGCAACCGCAGCAGCAACACCTTGTTCCTCCACCGCCTCCTCAGGGATCTTACGCTTCTCCGCCTTCCATGTCGCCCATGAGGAATCTGGGGGGCAACTCAGCTGGAACTCCACCCCCTCAAAGGGGCCAGGGTCCGATCTCACACCCCCAGCAGCACCCACAGGTGTACGGCACCTTGTCGCCCAATCAGAGAGCGATGAACGCTCCCAACCACGCAGAGGTTCTCCCACAGCAACTGCAGACGTCTGCGTTACAGTTTCAGCAGGTGCAGCAGGTGAGAACTCCACCTGCGCTGTCTGTGCCCCAGCAGCCCCCGGGGTCGTCTCCTCCTCCACCACCACCACCGCTGCTGCCGCAGGGAAACTGGGCCTCCAACACACACTCATCACCACCAGCTAACCACCAGCAAGTGCCTCACATGCAGGTGTGTGTGTGTGTGTGTGTGTGGGAGGGGAGTGTGGGCGGGGTGGAGGGTAGATTAGTGGGTAGATACGGAACATTGTCTTCATGCAGGTGAGTTGAGGGGGTGGGGATAAAGCACAGTTGTGTCATTAGGGGTGTGTGTTTGGTCTTTTGGAAAGTCTTCGTTCTGTGCAGGAGGGTGGGGGGGCTTCCTTTGAAGTTGGGAAATCTATTCTCTTTGATCTTTGTATATAAAAAACACGTTATGCTAATTTATACAGTTACCTGTTTCCTCCATGTTATAATCTTTTGTTCTTTGTGTTCATGTGTGTAAATAACGTACAGTCATACTGATAGTAAGGCCATTTTGGAATTTGAGAATGTTTAAAATGTTAAGTGTGTGTGATGGGTTTCCTGTGGTGTTTAAACCTGGGTCAGAGCTGAGGTCAGTGATGGTGACGTGTAATGACCAGATTAGTCTGGAAGGTTGTTTACACTTGTCATGGTTACAGAGATGCTTTAGAGCTGGGATTAAACATTTGACCAGATCACCATAACGATAACTCGGCCAATCCATTGAGGATTTTCTGTTCTGTGTGCGCGCGTGTGTGTACGCGTGTGCATGGCATTGTGGGAAATGCATTTTTACTGCAGTTTAGTTCCTGTGCTGTGTCCTGACTCCGCCTCCACACATAGGCGCCACTGGGCTAATCTCTTAAACCTACCCCCCCCTACGAAGGGGAAATGGTCTCTTCCTGCTCGCTCACTCCTCCCTGTCTGCACTCCTTCCTCTCTCCCGGTCTCTCCCTCTCTTGGTCCGTCTCTCCCTCTGTGTCACTCACTATCTCTCTCTCTCTCTCTCTCTCTCTCTCTCTCTCACCATCCCTCTCTCTCTCTCTGCCCCCCAACACCCCTCCCTCTCTCCCTCCTTCCTCTCTGCCCCTCTCAGTCTCCCTCGTTCTCTCTCTCGGTCTCCTCACTGTCTGTCTCTCTACTCTGTGGCTGTCTCTTATGTCTCTCTAATCCCTCTTCTAAAGGTCTCTTTCTCTTTTCTTTTCCCCTCTCTCTCTCTCCAGTTTCCTCACTTTTTCTCCACATTTCACTCTTTCATTCTTGGCTTGTCTCTGTCTCTCTTCTCTTTACTGCCTCTCTCGATCCTCCAGCCCACTCTCTGTACCTGTGTGTGTGCGCGCGCGCTGATGTGAGGTAATGGTGGTCAGATGGGGGAGGGGTCAGTAGGGAAGACAGATTAGTGCAGGTCATGTGACTCGGCTGTGCAGTTAGACCTCCTCCTCTGCTGACCTCTTTACACACAATGACGGGTCTTTAGTGTCCCTGTGCAGCCTGCAGCGGTGTGTTCCTGTCCTCTGTACGCATACGCACAAACTCCCCGTGCCTTCCTCTCCTGATAGTGAGCTGACATTTGAGGATGTCAGGATTAATTTGGTGTGAGAGAGAGAGAGAGAGAAAGTGTGAGTGACCTACATGTTGAGCGGCCGTACTGCTCCTTGCTTGCATGCACTCATCTCTTACCCTCAAGGCTCATAAGCCTTCATTTCTTTCTTTTGTGTCTTTCTTTTCTCCTTTTTTCTCTCTCTTCTCTTTTCTTTCCTCTCTGTGTGTGTGTGTGTGTGTGTGTGTGTGTGTGTGTGTATGGTGTGACACTAGTCTTCAGAGCAGCTGTGCTGCTGTTTAATTATTGAGGTTAGGGTGTCTCATCATGACGCTTCTGCAGCTTTAGGCAAATATTTGATGAGGGATAGCGCGCGCGCGCGTGTGTTGCTTATGTCTCATACACACCAGGCTGTGTGTGTTCTGGAGCTCAGTGCTGAGGTGATAAACAGGGATTTTACTGATCTGTACAAAGTTCACACTCTGCTTGTGCAAAAGGGAATCACACAACAAAAGGGAAAAAAACCCCTAAAAGATCTGGATTACTGTTTTAGTAACAATGTTTTGACAAGGACATCCTGAATGTACGTGTGTGTGTTTATTACAGTCATCCCAAGCATCACCTGAGTCCAGTGTTGAATGTTAATCCCACAAACGCACACCCCTGTGCAATTTCTGCTCCGTGGGTTTTTATTTGTTAGAAAACAGGACACTAACCCCTGATGTCATGATGATGATTACAGCAGCTGGCCAATCAGCAGCTTCAGCGTAGCTACACAGTGAAGCGAGAAGAAGCTGCATCTGTGTTCACACATTTCTGTTTTTTCAAAAATGCAAGCGAATTTTTCACTTGGTCAAAAAAGGTTGTCGGTTGTGTGGAAGTCTTGTAGATGATGTAAAGTTGAAGAGGGATAGAAAAGACTACAATACCCAGAATGTTCAGCTGTTTATCACCTGTATGTTGAAAGAAACAAGCCAAAATGGCAGTGTGTTACATAGAAATGTAATGTTTGGCTGTTCACTGATATTTAAGCATTTTTGGGCTCATTTTGTCTCTTTCCTGTTCAGTTTTTTTAAATTTGCTGTTTCAAAATCCAGATAAAGCCCTGAATGGTGGAGAGTTGAGTTTCCACCATCAGCTGATGTTTTAAGGCCATGCTTCCTGCAGTCTGATGCACTTTGTGTGGACGAAAGAACAGGTTTAGCGATTTAAAAACTGAACTGTGCTCTACATCGGGGTCTGTGTGATTACTGCTGTTCTCTTAAATAAAAGGCGCATGTGAGGCTGTGAACAGTTCCACTTGGTACCCATTCACTCCGCACTCCAGAAGCTACAATAGCGTTTGTGTGAGTGTGAGATGAAGTCAGGAGCGTGCTGGGAGTGACCGTGTATCTTGTTAATAGCAGGGGTGGATGTTGGTGGGTGTAAGGTTAAGGTCTAGGTGCACTGCATTGTGGGTATTGTAGTGATGAACACTGTAATGTGCGGTGGAGAGCGGTGTGTCTCTTCCTTGGTTATCCTACTTATTTTTGTTGGAAGTAATTGGCTGTAAATAAATGCCACACACTTACACACCCTTCCCTTTTTGAGGAAAAAATGATCTGAACCATGGTAAGTACTCCAAGTTGCAGAAAGTGTAACGGCGCTCTGGTCCAGGAGCTGCACGGTGTGGAGTCAGAAATCAGGACGTGGATTAAACACCTTCAACTCCGTTAACATGTTTTAGTGGCATCGCCTCCCTGTGCTGAGAGACAGCGGTACTGTAGTGTGAGTCGGGACCAGTCCTGAATCTGTGTGTATTCAGTATGTTGTGTATCATGTATCCAGGTTTAAAGTGGCTGCTGAAGTCCTGTATAAATAAGACGGCCGTTTAAGCTGGCGGGTGGTCAGGAGCAAGCCGAAGTTCAGGCCGTGAATCTGGAAGATGGCGTTTAAATGGGGTTGGAGTCTGACGCATAGGTGCCGGGTTTCATCAGATGAATTGGGTGTTAGCTCATCCC
Organism: Parauchenoglanis punctatus; assembly: GCA_030068025.1. Taxonomy (NCBI): domain Eukaryota; kingdom Metazoa; phylum Chordata; class Actinopteri; order Siluriformes; family Auchenoglanididae; genus Parauchenoglanis; species Parauchenoglanis punctatus. The sequence goes on along the minus strand of JAQQZU010000003.1, from coordinate 94,412 downwards.
TCGTCTGCAGTACGCAGGGGGGTGGAGGAGGATAAAAAGCCTCCTTCAGGGAGTATTTAGCTCTCGGAGTGCGCACTCTGCCTGCTAGATTAACCCACCCCCCCTCAGAGAGATGAAACTTTATACGGTGCATATCGCATTCTGGACGGCGGCGGCTGTCAAATTAGAGATGCAGAGAGCGTCCTGTTGTCATTCATGCGATTGATTATTGGATGAGGGGCAGAGATGAGACATTTATCGGTTAAAGCTGCAGAGGTGGAGGTGCTGCTGCTGGTGGATGTGATGCTCACTGTGACCTTGTGATTATTTCGCATGCAAAATGCACCTCACGCTTTTAGTCCGTTACAGGAAATTTGCATTTCACCACCAAGATGAGCCATAAAACCATGATGCAGCATGGCCAAAAGATCGTTTAGGGTTTTTTTTCCCCACCTCCGTAATCACACCAAGTCTTTACTTTTATTTCTTTAAAGCAAATTCAGAGAGAAACATTACTAGTGTGGGCAACACAGCAAAAAATGACATCACGGTGCACAATGCAGCTCTATTTTTATTTTTAAAAAAGGTTTAAAATTGTTTAGGGAACTTTGTGTAAATGCTGTTTGTGAAAGAAAAGTGGTGTAAATTAAAAATGGGCAGATAAAAATGTGTATTTGTGAAACATTTCACAAAATGAATGACGTGCTCATAAATAAATACATTTCCTTTGTCCAATAAGCTGCTCTCGCTCTGAATCCAGTGGTGTTTGTTTACCTGCTCGCTGCATTACTGCTTTAACTCCACGCTCCAAGTTATATTTAGGAGTGTCTGTCTGTCTCTCTCTCTCTGTCTGCCCACCTTTCTGTATGTCTGTGCTTTAAATGAAAAGGCAGTGTTACAGGTTTTTTCTCTCATCTTATTTAAAAGCCCTGAAACTGTATATTGGTATCTGTCCATCTCTTCTCCACTCACTGAGGTTTCCCTCTTCACAGCATTCTCCATCAGACACCTCCCAAACCCCGTCCTCTGCCCACATGTCCACCCCGAGCTCCGTCCTGCAGCCAGGTAGCTGTGAGACTCAGCCACCTGACAGCGAGCTCAAGCCCAAGAAGAAGAAGAAGAAGAAGAAAGCAAAGGCAGGTGAGGAGGCGGCAGGGGAGAAGGACGAGGACGTTAACATGGACTTGGGTGGAGCTTTAGGAGGCCCGGGCGGTGATAGACTTACGTCTCCGCCTGAGAAGAAGAGCAAAAAGAAACCAAAGGAGAAAGAGCCCAAGGCTCCTAAAACCCCCAAGACTCCCAAAACACCCAAAGAACCCAAGGAGAAGAGGGTCAAGTCGACCACGCCCAAACCCAAGAGCACCAAGAAGCCCAGGTACGCCACCAACACTGAACTTCTACACCAACACTTTAAACGTTTATAACTGCCCTTGCGTCTACACTAACAGCAGCACGTGGCTGCTTAACCTTAACCTTTTATACGTACGTACCTTAAAATCTGCTGCATGGCCCTCGCCCATGAGAGACGAGACCATGGAACACAGGGCTACGCTGCCAGACCGAGCTTTTTAATAAATCACCCACGCTTTAGAACATTCTAACAGGACAGGATACCCATAATGCACTGCATGTATGAGTCAGTTATGAGCTACAATGGTGTATTCAGAGTCACTGAGCTCCATCTGCATTAGGACACATCCCTCTCTGTTCCCCACACATGACCTAATGCATCATGGGTAATATGCGCTGAGCTAGAGTCCCCTCACTGTGGGCACGTCTGTAGATGGATAAATGAGTGAATGATGGATAGATGAAAATAAATTCGCATATATTTTATAAATCACACACATCATACACCATCTCTGGTTTTTAATTAAATCTCTCACAGCTGCTAGTTGGCCAGTCAATGGGGTGTGTGTACACGTGTGAGTGGCCATTTTTTTTTCTCCTGCTCTCCAGCACAGGGTTGTAATGTGATCCAGCTCAGGAATGTGACGCTCCTTCCCTCACCTCCTTCATCTAGAGGAAGGGGGCGGAGCCAGAGGTCATCTCAAGGAGGGGTTGTGTGCGAGAGAGGTGGGGGAGGTGTGTGTGCTCGCGCATTCAGGATGGTCGTTAGTCTGCTCAGGCCGTGTCATTAATCATGTTATGAAGGCGGATCTCTGCTTTTTAAATGCATGCTATTAATTTACTTAATCTTTGCCAAGTTGAATCTTTCCCCCTCCATGTTCACATCCACGTGTGAGAGAGATCATGTGATGAGTCATTGTCACATGTCACAGTGTGAAAATGAAGAGGAAATCCTCCCCTTTAGAATGTTTTATAAGCTTTATGCTCTTATAATATAAAACCACGCAGAGCCACGCCCGTCGCTCACATGCATGTGTGTACACGCAGACTTCACACACTTCACATGGCTCCTTCTGCCGTGTGTGTGTGTGTGTGTAGACTAAAAGTGCTTTGCAATGCAAATACACTTTTCTCATCTTCACTTCATTGGCAGGTTCCCAAGCAACCTTGCATTTTACACACGAACACCGTTTTCTCCCCCTCTACGTGTGTGTGCGCACGCGCGCACGTGTGCCCTCTGGTCTGACGCAGACACATGCGGGCCATCACAAAGTACATCCTGTACGCTCAGATCGGCGAAACCACAACAGTGGTGGTTGCATAGGAAGTGCTGCAACGTGTGCGTGTGCGCGCACTTTTAGCCCACACGCTCGGTTGCTCTCTGTTTGTCCTTAAACAGCTCAATAAACTCCGCCCTTCCTTTTCTGAAGTTTGAAAGTTGCGTGTGACATTGAAGCTCAAAGACAACACAGAGAAAGAGATTATAAAGACTTGTCCTTTTATGAGAGAGGGGGGGGGGGAAGAGTGGAGGAAGGAGAGCGAGAGAGAGAGAGAAAGAGAGAGAGGGTAGAAACAAGAGCAGATGGAGTGAGAGGACATGCGGAGCAGAAGGAAGGAAAGGGGAGAGAGGACTGAGGGGGAAAAGCAAACAGCAAGGGAATAAACAGTAAGAAAAAGAGAGACTGGAGGGAGTTAAAGAAGTATGGAGGAGAGAAAGGAGGGATGAGAGGAATGAGTGTAATTTGTGTGATCCTGCAGCATGTAGGCCATGAGGAAGAGGAAGGAAGTGTACAAAGTCACAATGTTACCACACACACAATCCTTCATTATCCAATAGAAACTCTCTCTCTCTCCTGTCTCCTCCCTCCACTTTCATGTTGTCTCATCTCCTACACACTTCCTTTTCTCCATGTCTGTCTGTCTCTCACCCAACCCCTTGTCTCCCTCGCTTTGTCTCTCTTTCTGTCTGTCTCACTGTGTGTGAGATAGTAGAGGAAATGCCTCAGTGTTTCACATGCAGTTCCCACACCCTGTTGATTCGCGAGTGAGTGAGGCGAGTTTCTCCAGATTGTTTTTTGTGGTTTATTTACAGGACTGGACCTGTTCTTTCTGTGCTTGTGTTTGGGTGATGGTGTGTAATGTATGTGTGTGTGGTTGAAGTGGTCCGGTTCAAGATGAGTCATCTCACGGTGACAGCAGGTGTCCCGGTAACCCCCCCAGCTGTGCGTGTGTGAGAGAGAGGATGTAATTGGCCTTAGGAGTGAGTTGAGGAGGATGTGATCTCCATGAGTACACACGCACTCTGAGGAAAGCACTGTCTGCCCTCTTCCACATACGTGAGCTCACAGACACTTGATTGGTTAGAGTCACTATGATTGACAGGAGAAAAAAGTACAACCCCTCCTACCCAGAGAGCATGGATAGTAATGATATTCCTTATATTTTTATCTTTATTCCCTTTTTAATTTTCACTTTTTTCAATTATTTTTTATTATTTGTTTAATTTTCTCTGTATTTGTCCCTTCCTTTATCTCTCTCCCCCTCCCTTCTCTCTACTGTCTGTCTCTGTGCATGTGTATGAAACTGAGAGCTGCTGCTGCAGGTGCTTCTGCGAGAGAGGGAGAGAGACAGGGGAGAGTGAGACAGTGGGGGGTGGGGGGGAGCAGATGGCTTGAGCCAGTGGCGTCCAGCCAGAGGAACAGGTGCGGGTCATGTGACCGGCGGTTACCAGGGCGATGTGATTGCTCTTGGCGTGCGAATGAAAGGAGCAAGGGGCCACAGCATGAACGAGTGCAGGGAGGGAGGGAGTGTGCAGGGCTCACTGTAATCTGTGGAACAGAGAGAGGGACGGATCAGGAGCACACACTGACAGTTTGACTCTCTTCACACTGCAGTGCATTATGGGATTTCACATGCTCATTACATTCACTGTGTGTTTAGGGAGAAACTTAAACTAGAGCACTATGTAGTGAGCACAGTGTAGGTTAGGGCCTGAAGTCAGACATGGGTGGAGTTTAATACTGTTTGTCACCTACTGTCTGTCTAATTATTTCTGTCTGTCTCTCTAATGCTGTATTTCTGTCTTCCAGTCTCTGTCTCTCTCTCTCCCCCTCCCTCTCTTCCATTAGCATGGAGCTAACGAAAAAGGAAATGAATGGCCACCAGTTTAGCATGGTGTCAATATGCGTTGGTGGTAGTAGATTTAAACTCCTGATGATCCATCTCTCTCTCGCTCTCACGCGCTCTCTCTCTCTGTACAGCAGTAAGAAGGCCGACACTGAAAGCAGCACTAAGAAGGAGGGGAAGAGGAAGAGGGAATCATCCATCACCTCAGATACTGAGAAAACGCCGCCCCCTTCTCCAGAGGATGAGGACGATGACGGGGTCCAGGTACACACCTGTTACTGACATTGCACTGTACATCTTCATGCCATGGAGCTTCCAAACGCCTTCAACATGCCATCACTGCCTCCACTGGGCAAGTGATCCATCTAGCTAGTGGTGTCACTTAGCTAGCACACTCATCACTCCTAAAAGACCTATCTGACTCATCACTTGTTATCGAGCATTCAGGTAAAATACAGCAGTGTGACTGCAGTGCATGCTGGGTATCGTAGTGTCAGAGCAGTGACACATTAAAGCCAGAGCTAATCTGTGTGTGGTGACGTGAGCAGTTCCTCAAGATCAAACATCACATGCACATACAGGCACACAGCTTGGAGTGAGTGTGAGAGCACGCATGTGCGAGAGAGAGATGGTGTTTAGGTTAGTGACCTGCTGTGCTAACTCCTCCACTCTCGGAGTGGAGCCCGAGTTCTTTTGGTCCATCTGCCCTCCTCTCACTGACCTGCGCTCTGATTGGTCCATCTGCCCTCCTCTCACTGACCTGCGCTCTGATTGGTTCATTGTGCTTAGTGTTATGAATGAGGTGGTGCCACCATGCCCATCCCACAGGGTCGGTGTGCCGCAACAGGGTGGGGCTTATTTCTAGTTGTCCTGATTGTATCGACGGTTCAAAAGTCTGAAAAATGATTCCTGAGTTAGAGACACGCATGCACACACCTGTTATACACTGTGCTGAATTTATCAGGACAAAATCACTTGAACACAAAACTAGAACCATCCTGAACTCACATATGTACCTTTGAGTGATTTGCACTGATGAACTCTGAGACACACAACTCCCTCACTTCTACTGTTAACGTGTGCGTGTGCATGTGTGCTCACGCGTGTTTGTGCATGACAGAAGCGGCGTTCAAGTCGACAGGTGAAGAGAAAGCGCTACACTGAAGATCTGGAGTTCAGGATTTCAGATGATGATGAGGACTCTGCAGGACCCAAGTCTCCTTCTACCACATCTGAACAAACTGTGTGTTACTCATATGCACACACGCGCATCAAACACAGTACTGGTTGTATAAGTGCAGCACGCTCTTGATGTTATTGAAAACTTTTTCTCTCTTTCCCCTCCCTGTGTGTGTGTGTGTGTGTGTTAGGAGGTGCTCGATGCTGAAGGTCCCGTGGTAGAGAAGATCATGGGACTGCGTAAAGTTAAGAAGCCGGTGAGTATAGCTGTGATGTTTAAACACTGAGTACAGGAGTACATTTTTACTGTGTGTGCACGGGAGCGTGTGTGTGTAAAGGTGAACTGAAAAGTATGTGAATACAGTGATGAGCTGTGGGGCGTCTCAGTTGTTAGAGCAGTGAATCAGTGAGTCACTTTCTCACACTGAATCAACTCCTGGCCTGAGCAACACTGCTGTCTTTCTCTCGGTCAGTTTGTCTCTATGTCTCTTGCTTGTCTGTCTCTCTGTGTCACTAACGGTCTCTGTCTCAAACTGTGTCTCTGCCTGCCTCTGTCTCTCCGTGTACATGTCTAACTGTCTGTAACTGTCTCCTTATCTTTCTCTCCCCATCTGTCTCCCATTCCACTAGCAAATGGTTTGTTCTGTGTGTGTTTGTCTTGCTCTCTCTCTCTCTCTCTCTCTATATGACTTTCTCTCTCTGGTTCTCTTGCTTTTCTGCTCGCTTATCTCCAAATGTCTCTTACTCCAACTATCTCTGTCTCTTCCTGTCTGCCAGTGTCTCTCTTTCTGTCTGTCTCTCTCTTTCTCCCTGTCTTTTTCTGTCTGTCTATCTCTGGTTTTCTGTCTGTATCTCTGCTTGTCTCTCTCTCAGTCACTCGCACGCACGCACCCACCCAGGGCCGTGCAGTAGTAATAAGAGCAGTGAGGCACGTGTGTGGTTCTCAGTAGCGTGGCTGTGAATGGATTCCCTCCCGGGGAAATGGCAGGTTCTGGCGTCTGAAGTGGAGCTGTGGTTTTGGCAGGAGGCCAGGCGTGGGTCAGCTCCCTGTGTGTGGTGCAGGGGGATGAACTGATTCATGACTCACTACTGCTTTTTCCCCGCGCGCGCACACACACACACACACACACACACACACACACACACACACACACACGCACACACAGACAGATTTTTCCTCCAGCCTCTCTGTCATCGTCTGTGGGGGAGGGGAAGCATGTGCATGCCAGAAAAGCAGAACTTGTTCACGTGTTGTTGGAGGAAAACGTGCTCCGTGATAAACACACGACTTTTTTTTTTTTTCCCCTCTAGCGGTGATTTGTAGCTCTGCTGAACTGAAAGTGGAAAGTTAAGCAAATACTGAACACCCCGAGCACATTACAGCCCAATCAGTCTCTCTCTCTCTCTCTCTCTCCCTCTCTCTCCCTCTCTCTCCCTCTCTCTCTCTCTCTCTCTCTCTCTCTCTCTCTCTCTCTCTCTCTGCGCAGCTGGAGTCGGGACAGGAAGTTGAGGTCGAGGAATTTTATGTCAAGTTCAAGAGTTTGTGAGTGTCTCTGTACTGACGTCTACTTCCTGCAGCATTACTCAAATATTTTATCATTACATTAAAATCATCAGGAATCAGTCAACAACACTTTATCGTTCTTATTTTATTAGCTATAATAAATCTAATTTTTTAAATATAACCTGATAAATATGCTTACATAATTATATAGAAGTAAAGTGTATGTATTTATTTATTATGTATTTATTTGTGAAATATTCTGACAATTTGTATTTTCTCAGCGTTTTTTTTTTTTTTTTTTTTTTAATTACACACCCCAATATGGTATTTACCTAATAAATGTTCATAAGATTTCTGTCTGTCTGTCTAATATTAGACTTTATGTACTTTGTGTGTGTGTAGCTCGTACCTGCACTGTCGCTGGGCTGATATGGAGGAACTGGAGAAGGATAAGAGAATCCACCAGAAAGTGAAGCGCTTCAAAGCCAAACAGGCGCATAACAACTTCCTCACAGAGGTCAGTGAACTCCACTTCCTGCTGCACCGCCATTTTGTTTTTCCCTCCCTGGGTTTTTATCCCAGTTTTACAGCTGTACTGATGATGGAGGCTGTGTGAGGAGGGAGTTTATGATGCCTCATGTGAAGGCAGTAAAATGACACACTTCATGACTTCAGCCTTTAGATTCTTCACATAAAAGTCATTTGGGCTGAAATCAAACCTCCACAGCATCTGTTTTAGTTAGCTGCTAAACTGGAGTGTGTACGTTTCCTTTACTCGGTAACTACATTAGCATTGTAGCTTTGGTGTAGAGCTACAGGAGTAGCAGCATCTCTGCAGGGTGTAATGTTTGGAGAAATGCAAGGGGTGCCTTTACTTTTTGTCTGAGCCTGTAGTGTACTCTCTACTGTCCTGTAGAGAAGAGCACTAGTGTGTGTGTGTGAGACTGATTATTTTACACCACTGTCCTGTAGTATTAGGGGAGAGAAGTGAATGGTTTATTAACATTAACCTAAATAACTGTTCTGATTGGATGAGGCTCGCTCTTGAGTGATCGTCCAGAACTCCATAAACCCGACACACACACAAAAAAAAGATGTCTCATTTCTGGCCTCGAGGAGCAGCAGGCGTAGCGGTAACACGGCTGTTTAAAGCGTCGGATAAAGTGCTCGCTATCACACCTGCCTCTTGCTTATTAATTAATATAGATATTTATAATCATCAAATGTTTAACCTAATATAAATTATATGTTACAGATTAAACACGTACTTCACGCTGAAATATTCAGAGTGTAACTGAACATACCAGTGACTTTCCAACATGTGAACATGGATACCACTTCCTGTTTCACTTGAACAGCATGCGCACACACATACAGGCTAACTGCTTCTGGATCTTGGAATGACCTCTGCCTCCGTTTACTAAAGCTATAGCATTGGATAAAACCTTGGATGCAGCCATGTTTTGTCTTTTATTAGAAAGTTAGTGCACTGTAGAGGGAGTGGTACGGATTTAACAGGTAAGCATGTCTCTGTGCTGATGGACCTAAAGCTAATATAGGTATGTATATACAGAGTAACTTGTTTAAAGGAGCCTCCATGTTGATTTGATGTCACTCCCTGAACTCGGGGTGGAGGAGACCGTGCTTGGTTCCCGAGCAGGAGTTTTGAGTTGAGGTCAGAGGTAATGAGCTACAGTCTTCAGTTACTTGGGATCAGTATGGGATCGTGGAGATAAAGCCACACTGTCGGGGTTTAATGAATAGCATCATTGTGTCTCCTCATTGCAGCCTCACCTCTGAACTGTGTGTTGTATACTGTGGCTCAATTTATAGTGTGGTTAAAGGGTGTGTGTGAGAGCATGAGCGTGTGTTTTTGCGTGTGTTGTCCCATTCCACCAGTTGTAACATGTCCCTCTGTTCTGTCTCTCAGATGGATGATGAGCCGTTTAACCCAGATTACGTGGAGGTGGACCGAGTACTGGACGTTTCTGAGAGCACTGATGAAAATGGAGAGGTGTGTGTTTGGGTGTGCATGCACTTTACAGATTTTTTTCTTTGTTCTGTGGTAACTGGAGTGTAAAATCACTTCACAGTAACACTTAAAACTAAACCTAGCTCTGTGTGTGTGTGTGTGTGCACGCCTGCGCATGCTAGCCGGTGAGTCTGTACCTGGTGAAGTGGTGTTCCTTGCCATATGAGGACAGCACGTGGGAGTTGAAGGCCGACATCGATGCGGGGAAGATCGAGGAGTTCGAGCGAGTGATGAGTCGCGAGCCGCAGCTAAAGCGTGTGGTGAGACGGCTATCTGTCTGCTGTCCCTCCCTCTCTCTGTCTGGCTTTATTCTCTTTATTTCCCTCTAGCTGAGCGAAAGGGAAGAGCGCCACATTCCTGTGGTTCGGGAAAAACCACTGAGTGTAATATGTGTTTTATTGGAAACAGGAGCGACCTCCGGCTAGCGACTGGCAGAAATCCGAGAGTTCCCGGGAATATAAAAACAGCAACGCGCTCAGGGAATACCAGCTGGAGGGAGTCAACTGGCTCCTGTTCAACTGGTACAACACGTATGTATGCAATTACACACACACCCCACCGCCTCACTGCTGTGTGTACATGCACTTCCTGTTTTTCTTAAATTGAAGGATTTTAATGATCTGGTGTCTGATTCAATGAACTTAAACACACGCACAAACACGCGTCTGATCATATGGAGTTATTCAACTGCAACTACACACTCAGACTATATCTGAAAAAATTTTGCGCCATATATAAGCAATTTACTACATCATTTTTAATCACAGCTTTTTTCCTTCACACAGTTTATTTATAATCAGATTTTTTAACCCTGTGAAAGAAGTGTTCATATAAACAGTGTTACTGTAAATAAAGTCATGAGTCTGAAGCTGGTGTGTGATTTAATGCACAAATAAACACTGAACAATTGACTCCTAGACAGAACAGAGTTAAATTGATTGATCAAGTTGGAATTCATTTAAAAAACTTAAAGCAGCTGAAACTGCCTCTGTTTACTTTTATTTATCACTTCATAAGCAATTATTTATTTTTAAAATTTCTATTAAATATTTATTTTCCCCCACTGCTTTAATTTATTATAATTTTCTTATTTACTTTATTCTTTACCCTGATCCTTGTGCTCTTTTTTTTTATTTATTTTTTTTTTATTTGCCTTGGTAAGAGACTTATTTCCATGTTAAGCTTCTCATTAGCTGGCAGAGGTTGCAGGCAAATGAGACAAACACGTGCATGCACTCGCGCACACGCGTTCCTTCTTGTACACCACTGCGTGTAGTGATGTCGGCATCCAATTTGAAACGTTTATTTCTTCGTACCTGTTCAGACGGAACTGTATCCTGGCGGATGAGATGGGTTTGGGGAAGACTGTGCAGTCCATCACCTTCCTGTACGAGATCTACCTGAAGGGGATCCACGGGCCGTTCCTGGTCATCGCGCCGCTCTCCACCATTCCCAACTGGGAGCGAGAGTTCCGGACGTGGACGGAGCTCAACGTGGTGGTGTATCATGGCAGTCAGGCCAGTCGCAGAACCATCCAAGCCTATGAGATGTACTACAGAGACACCCAGGTACCCTGTTAACCCCATGCTCCCTCACACTGCCCCCCTCTTACTGCGTGTGGAGTGTTGAGGCCTCTCCAGGGAGTGCTCATTTGCTCACACTGATCATCAATAACAGGTTTAATGCTAATTAAGGTTTTAGTAGTGTTTAGGTTCTTTTTCCTTTTCTTAAAGGTGTTTAAGTACATGTATTGATTTTTCACTCGTACATTAAAAAAAAGGCAACAACAAATCTAATGCCATCATGGTTATTCTGTTTGGATCCTTATTGTTCAGTGCTTTTTAAATAGTACTGTTCTTTTGCTCGAGCTGTTTGATTTGTCACTTGGGTTATCAGCTGCTTAATAAACACGCATCTACACCTCGCTCCTCATGTACTTTCTTTTTTCTGAACTAAGCAAGCGTTCTAATTCAACACTCACTCTTCGTTATTAGCACTATAAAGTTATGTAAGTTTGTGTTAAGTATTTATTAGTGATTTAATCTGTATTGTATGCTCCTCCTCCCCCACACATTTCCTGTGTTCCCTACATGGTGTGTGTTGAGTGTGTAGTGGATATGATGATCATGCTCATGTCATTTTGTGTGTGTGTGTGTGTGTGTGTGTGTGTGTGTGTCGGCTGTCAGGGCCGTGTGATAAAGGGAGCCTATAAATTCCACGCCATCATCACGACGTTTGAGATGATCCTGACGGACTGTCCGGAGCTGCGCAGTGTTCCGTGGCGCTGCGTGATCATCGACGAGGCTCACAGGCTGAAGAACCGGAACTGTAAACTGCTGGAGGGACTCAAGCTCATGGACATGGTGTGTGTTTTTACTGAAATCACTTTACACTCAGGCCAGGATTAACACTGATTAATGAGCTGCTCATCACACACTACAGCTCAGGTGTTTACTCCATACCCTGAGCTCACACGTGTGTGCGCGTGCGTGTGTGCGCGCGCGTGCGTGCGTGCGCGTGCGTGCGTGCGTGTGAGTATGCTTGTGTGCATGCGTGCATCTGTGTGTAAATTACACATGACACTGTTCTGAGAGAGCACAAGTATTAAATATTTTCTCTCATTTTGTACTGAATCTTTAATTGGTTTCATTTTTTTTTTTAAATCTCCTTCTTAGTTCTAATTTCCTTCCAACTTCTTTCCCAATGCTTTAGCTGGTAGGTGTGTTAGCAGGTCTATATTATGTATGGAAGAGATGTTTAAGTATTATTATATGATGTTCTGAACATATTGCCTGCCCATACTGGTGACATCAGCAAGCGATTGTTAAATTGAGATTTTATGCATTTTATATAAATTAGTTAAAGTGATAGATCCATGTGATTGGCTGCGGTGTGTACATCAGACCAATCCCACCGCTCCCTTCCCAAATCCACACATAGCTCTGGTTCCTGCTGTGTTTAGTGCCTGTGCTACTGTGCTTGTCTTAAAATGGAGGAAAAGTCACAGGTATGTTTTTTCTGGGTTGAGCTACAACATATAGTACATTTTAAACAAGAAAACAACTTAAAACTGAAAAGGCCACGCCCACAGGAGACACTCAACAATTTCTGGTGTGAATGCAGAGCAGTAAAGGTATTTTTCTCATCTTCTACAGGAACACAAGGTTCTCCTGACAGGAACCCCACTACAGAATACTGTGGAGGAACTCTTCAGCCTATTGAACTTCCTGGAGCCGGAGCGCTTTCCCTCCGAGTCCACCTTCATGCAGGAGTTTGGGGACCTCAAAACTGAAGAACAGGTATAACTGAACACAGACACACCCCTCCAGGTGTTTCTCTCTGTGAAATGTGAACAGCAGATTATTAAAGGTCTGTTAGAAAGACCTGATGTGAGTACTTCCCTCTCTCTCTCTCTCTCTCTCTCTCTTTCCCTCTCTCTCTCTCCAA
>JAQQZU010000003.1:57808-69629 GCA_030068025.1 Parauchenoglanis punctatus | reverse complement strand
GGGGGGGTGATGAGCAGCTCTGGGGTGAAGTGGTTCTCCATCTCCCCTGCCGTGCACACTGAGATCCGCCACCTCGCATCTCTTCTGCATGGATGCTTTCAGCGCACACACCCTGACCGTGTCCTGTTTCTGTCCTGCCGAGTTCGAGGCCTCTGATTTATTCCACCATGATTATCTGTGGAGTTTTTATTTCCTATAGAAGCCTGATTGTGTATCGACCTTCATTAACCCTTTAAGTGTGATTATAATTTGTCTTCAGAAGGCCTTTCCTTCCACAGAACTGCACACTTTCTCACATCACATTTCACACCGTGTACTCCTTCACACGCACATCTCTTATTCGGAGTATAATCCTCCTCTAATCTTTTAAATGTTGCATATAAACACTTGGACTCTTAAGCACTAAATAAACCTGTGCGTGTTTATCCATTTCTTACAATATCCTGAGTAAAGCTCAGGCACATCCCACTCCATCATGGTTAATTATTGAGCAAATTTTTCATTTGTTTATTGATTAATCCTGTTTATTTGTTATTTATTCTTATTAACGAAACCCTTTATTAATCCTGTTGAGTGTTCAGGACTGCACAGCGTTCAGGCTCACGTTCCTCACTCTCACTGCACACGCACTTCCAGTTTTTCTCTAGTTAATAAATAATTAACAGCCATTACTTAATAATCTGCTGTGTGGTCTGATTAAGTTGTGGACACACTGTTGTCTGTTGTTGTTGATATGGCGTGATGTGATGAAGGCGGTGTTTGTTGTGCTGCAGGTTATGAGAAGTATAACTCGATGCGAGCCGACCCGGCGCTGTGTTTTTTGGAGCGTGTGGGAATGCCGGATGCCAAAGCCATCGCCGCTGAGCAGAGGGGAGCGGACATGGTGGCAGATGGGTAATGCTGGACCCCAATCTTACACACAGCAAGAGAGACACCTGTCTGTCTCTCTCCATCTCTTTCTGTCTATCTGAATGTCTTTGTTTCTCCTCTGTTTGCATATTCTTTAAAATTTTATATTTTTATGTATTTACATTTGCACTGTTCAAAAACCAAAAAATAACCACAATGGGTTTAAAATGCATTATGTGATTATGCATGTGAAGTTCACAAAAACATAAAGAAAAAACAATAAAGCTGTCTATTTGAAGAAGAAACTTAAATATCAGTATGTAGTGTATAGAGCAATTCTAAAACCTGTCTCTGTCTGTTCCCCCACAGTGAGGAAGAAGACCCTGAGTATAAACCACTGCGGATGCCCTTTAAAGATGATCTGGATGTAAGTTTAAACACAACCTGCTATGTCGTAAACCATGTGTGTGCGCATGCATGCGTGCGAATGTGAGCACGTGTGAGCGCGAGCATGCATTGATGCTTATGGGTTTCTGGGACAGTTCACTAACTGTGTTTAACGTATTTTAGGATTTCACCAACTCTTTCACCAACTCTCCTCTGGACGATAAAGAGGAGGTGATGGACGTCGAGAGTAGTGAAGGTGCGTCCATTTTTAACACACTTCATCTCAAAATGAGTTTAGACTCCACTGAGCTCAAATCTGATCACGGTCAACATCAGCTTTTCACTGAAACAAAAGTGATACTTTTATGTAAATTTTAGATGTTTAACTTGCAAAACAGAAGCCCAGAACAAGTTCCGTAAGAAAATGACTCTTGAGAGGAGAAGCCGAACTGTGCTTAATGTTAAACATGAGATTTAAGGAAAATGTTAATTGTTGGCTGGATAGAGCGCAACTCACAGCAGCTATAAACCGCTTTTGTACAGTACTGCTGTGAAATGTTATTGTGTTTATGTTGCATTGCAGATAAATCCCATTAAATATCCATCACATTCACATAGGCCTGTTTTACATGCAGATAAACTCAGCCTTTTTAAATTGCAATAAATCTGAATCATTGAAATCTGAAACTTTATTTAAACGTTCTCCTCACTCTTTCTGTACGGTTGTTATTTTCAGCCCCTAAGGCGAGTGAGAACGGGGGTAAAGTTGGGAATCTGTACTGGCCGGCAGCTTCAGCTCTCACCGCACGCCTGCGTCGCCTCATTACTGCGTATCAGCGCTGTCACAAGAGACAGGAGACGCTGATTAAACCGGACGGACGCAGGCGCCGGCGTCACCGTGACGACCATCTCCTCGCCATGGCGGCTGAGGGCGGGGCTTACACTCTGGAGCCCAGTAGGGTGGCTGCAACAGCATATCTAGCTGAAGGAGCTTCGTTTAAAACCTCACCCTTCTTGCATGAGAGCGCCGCCCTGTTGGCTGACGGAGCTGCTTTCTTCAAGGAAAGACGTCAGAGGTAAGGCCCTGTATTATTTTCTATGTCTAATTATAGTTATCTACACATTTATCTTCGTTGGATTGGGTGAAGGTGTCAACTGTAAACACGGAGTAACCAAGCTGAGTGTAGAACTTCTAAACATCTTATGCTGCTCATCATTCTCCTGTTAACACCCCACTGTGTGTGATGCCCCCCCAGATGGACGAGGCGTGAGGAGGCTGATTTTTACCGTGTGGTTTCTACATTTGGGGTTGTTTATGATGTCCAGAGGCAGCGTTTCGACTGGGCGCAGTTCCGGGCCTTTGCACGTCTCGATAAGAAGACCGACGAGAGTCTGGAGAAATATTACTACGCCTTTGTGGCCATGTGCAAACGAGTGTGTCGAATGCAGGTCAAAGACCGAGGTATGAATCCTCTTTTCTCAACACATTAATGGTTGTTTAAACACAGTGATTGTTTAAATAACTTCATTTTTTAGTTCATCTAATCTCACTCTTTTCTGATTTAATTTTGAGATCAGAATCTCTTTTGATCCTGAAACCTGGCCAACAGTCACCAACATAAACAAAGCATGAATAAGATTGCAGATCTCGTTACCTTTTGACTTTCTGTACCTGAGTTGGGGTTTCAATTCGTGGAACTCTGTGGACCAGCTGAGCGATGTCTTGCCCTGATCTGTCACTTTTTCCTCTTATTCACTCAGTTGTATCTCAAAAACACTACGCATCCCGTTTTTCCTTCATCAACAAACCGACTTTTACACACATTCCATGACTGGCATCCATGGGTCATGACAATACCATCTCTTTAAAATGTTTTTTAGTTTGTGTAATTAAAGCCCAGTACCAGACTGACATGAGCCAAGTTCCATTTTATGCTGTAGTCCTGTTTCAGCGCTAATCCTGAAGTGTTTGATGCTAACAGTGGAGAGTAAGGTGTTTCCCATTTCCCAGCAGAGCTGGCTGATCCGACACTGATCATCGACCCAATCACAGAGGAGCGAGCCTCCCGGACTCTGTACCGGATCGAGTTACTGCGGCGGATCAGGGAGCAGGTTCTGCCCCACCCCGAGTTGGAGGAGAGACTCCGCCTGTGTCAGCCCAGCCCTGACCTCCCGGCCTGGTGGGAGGCAGGAAAACATGACCTGGATCTTCTCCAAGGAGCCTCCAAACATGGAGTGAGTCGCACAGACTACCACATCCAGAACGACCCCGAGCTCAGCTTCCTGCTGGCACAACGCAAGTTCATCCAGAGCCGAGGATCCGAGATGGCCCTGACCTCCACCCCTCTCTCCACCGTGGATCTGATTAAAGACGAGGAGCTGAAGGATGAGCCCAAATATGACACTGCAGAGAAAGTGGACATCGAGGAAGTTAAAGAGGAGAAATCGGAGGCTGTCCCAACCAAACAGGAAGTGAAGACTGAAGAGGAAGAGAAGAATCAGAAGGAGGAGGAGATGGAGAAAGAAAATGGAGCAGAATTGAAGAGCGAAGAAAATCACAACATTCCTCAAATGACTGAAGAGAAGTTCACAGAGACTGAGGACACGCCCACACTTCCTGTTCCTGCTTGCAAAGACCCAAACAAAGAGGAGCAGGTGAACCTGACAGGTACAGAGAACCACAACCCCAACACTGAGAAGACTGAGGAGGAGGAGGAGAAGATGGATGAAGATGACAAATCAGAGAAATCATCACAGGCTGAAGGTAAACACTGCAGACCTTTAACAACATCAGTAACCTGTTTATCCAGATTTATATCATTAATTCACATTTAATTATCTTTGGTTTCAATATAAAGAATAAATAAATAGACTAATACTGAAATGTGTTTTTACTTTGTACATGTAACCTAAATATGCTAATTTCTCCTTAGTAACAGTCTTTCAGAAAGGTTAGATTAGATTCATCTCTGTTGACCTTTAACAATTGTGTAATTATTAATTTTCTGTGTCTGTTAGCTGGCGCGTCCTCCGACAGGAAGAACTTTGACGAGGAGAGTAACGCCTCCATGAGCACAGCACGAGACGAGACGCGGGATTATTTTGGCATGGATGATGTCGAGCCCTCTGTGTCTCAGATGTTCAGTGAACGAGCGACATTCTCCTTCTGGCCAAAGGTAAATAAATATAGGAAGTGCTGTATGTTCCTGCACGCCTACTCCAGAGTTTTTATTGTTTACATTGTTATACAAGTGAAAACCTCTACGGCTTTTAGGGACAGTTTATTGTTCACTGTTTAAGGTCATGACTGAATTTTCCAATCATGCTCTCACCATTTTATTGTAAATACACACGCCTAGTCTCTCACACACTTAAACTTACACGTCTGTGCTGGGTGTGTTGCAGGACCGTGTGATGATCAATCGGTTGGACAACATCTGCGAGGCGATCATCAAGGGCAAGTGGCCATCCAATAGGAGGCAGTTCTTTGACTTGCCTGGTCTGTTGCCTGGATATGGCACCATGGCAACGGACAGCCCTATACCCAGGAGGAGCATGGGAGAGTTCTCCATGATGAATCAGAGCAGCTACAGTGGGAGTGATGACATCACCATGTCACCGCAGGTCAATAAGGCAAGTCTCTTTCTCTCTCACTCTCTCGGTCACTCTCTCACACACACACACACACACACACACACACACACACTCTCTCACACTGTTAGCCACCTATCACTTCCTCCCATTTGCAGTTTCTCCATCTGTCATCCAATACCCAGAATGCCATTCTTTAATCTAGCAACACTCATTCAGTTGAGACTGGTGGTTTCTGCTGATCTGAAGTTACCTGAAACGTTATAAAAATAAAGACTTCAGGTTAAAACTATAATGAATTCAGACTCTGGTGCTTGTACTCATAAGTTCATAAGTTCTTAGTTACACATTTGCGGTCTCTACAGTGTACAGTTATAGAAGAGTATTGATTTATATACGTGCTGTCTGGTGTCACCCAAATGGGGATGGGTTCCCTTTTGAGTCTGGTTCCTATTGAGGTTTCTTCATGATGTCTCGGAGTTTTTCCCTTACTGTCGCCACTGGCTTGCTCATTAGGGATAAATTTATTAACTTGTATCTGGAATTTTAAAAGCGCTACACAAATAAAATTGAGTTGAATAAACCCTACCAGACTGAAGGTTTTGAGCATGGTAAAAAGTGGTGCATTGGCCAGTCAGGACATTTTGACTGGCTCCTTCGTGTTCTCAGTGCTGCAGCATGACTCAGTTTATCATCGGATTTAGAGGAGTGGTGTAAGTTTAGTGGCTGTGGCCAGGCTGGGGTGGAGCTAACTTCCAGGTTGGAGAAAAGTAAACAAATGAGAAATGAAGAAACTAGGCGCACTAAACAATAAAATGTAGGCCTTACTTGGAGTTATTTGGTCAGGCGGATGAATCTCGACTTTCTCAAAATTTATTCCCTTTGATTCAGATTATGAAAAGGCCATTTTGTTTGAGCTCTGTCGTTCATTGTGACTGGTGTTTGTGTGCAGGACGAAGCTCTGAGTCTGTCCGCTCCTCGTCAGCGTAGACGTAGGAGGAGGAAGGTGGAGATCGAGGCTGAGCGAGCTGCTAAGAGGCGTAATCTGATGGAGATGGTTGCACAGCTCCGTGAGTCTCACGCAGCAGAGGGTCAGACTCGTGCTATGGACCTCACTAAGACTCTACATGGCCTGGCTCCTTCCTCCTCCACTTCCTCTTCCTCTTCAGTGTTCCCTGGCGCTGTGGCTTCCCCGATGGAGCTGTTGCATGCCGCCGGAGCCTCCAGAGCCAACGGAGCCATGCTCGAGGCTGAAATTCCCACACGGAGGAGGAGAGGACGCAGGAAAAACGTGGAAGGCCTCGAGCTGCTCTTCATGGGCAATAAGAGTTCACAGCTCAATACGGTAAAACATGCATGTAAAACTGATTGGTGTTCTTTTAACCTTTCCACAGCAGTCTTTGATCAGATCACCTTGTGCTGAATCATGTGCAGATGTAAGCTTTCTAGCTACCCTGATGAATTAACACTACTGCTGTACTGTTAAACCTGACTGCGCTAACATTAGTGCTAGCATGTTCAGTCCTATAACGTCGTGATTAGAAAGCATGAGGTGCAGGTTTTAACTTTCCCTTTTTTCCCCCTTTTATGTCTTTACTTTGCCCTTTACAGGAAGATTCAAACAGGACCAAAGGTTTTGCAGACGGGGCCCACGTGCAGGCACGAGCACCGAGACACGTTCCGGCTCCTGCACAGAAAGAGGAGGGCGACCATCTAAAAGGAGAGGATGGAGCGAGCACTAAGGACCTGCAGGAGTGGCTTAGACAACATCCCACCTACACCATGGATGTGCCTGGATACATACCAGTGAGTTTAATTTACATCCTGGGACAGATTTGAAAGCAGAGTGATGTTTCTCTCTACCATAACACGTGGTATTTGAAGTGTAAAGAACAGACATGTCGAATCCAGAAAAATGTGGTTTAGTATCTGGTTACTCCTTAAAGAGATTGATGTGTGTTGTTATGGAGCTGAGCATGTAAAAATGTGTGTTTCTCTGAAGTTGTTCTGATTTTCTTGTGTATGTGCAGAAGAGTGAGGAGCTTCTCTCACAGCTGAGTAAACCCAAGCAGAAAAGACATCGGTGTCGAAACCCAAACAAGATAGACATCAACACGCTGACCGGGGAGGAGAGAGTGCCTGTGGTCAATAAGAGGAACGGCCGAAAGGTACGCACACACTTATCATCCTGTATGTTTGCTTTGCCTTGCTCTCAGTGTAACGCATGTTCTCTTGTGCTGCAGATGGGGGGCGCTATGGCTCCTCCGATGAAGGATCTGCCACGGTGGCTTGCAGAGAATCCGGAGTTCGCCATTGCTCCAGACTGGACGGACATCGTCAAGCAATCTGTGAGTTAAATTGCAGAAACTCTCATCTTGAATGAGATGCGAATGTTCTTAAAATGTTCAAAAGAGTTTGTACTCAGTATCGCAGTATTAGCTAGCTAAGCTAACAGTAGCTTGAGTGTGTTGGTTTTTAGCCACAGGGATGCTTCAGCTCTGTTCAAAAGCAAATAATTCTTTATACACTAACAAATACTGTTATGCTTGCTCGTGGCCTTTCGTGGGATGTTAATTTTACTTAAGCCCATGACTCACTGATGCACTTTTAATGACATAATTGTTTACCTTTTTTATATGTTTACTTGTTTAATGAGTGATTAAATGAACTTCATTTGATTTTGCAGGGTTTCCTGCCCGAGTCCATGTTTGACCGTCTCCTGACCGGTCCGGTGGTCAGAGAAGAGGGAGTCCGGCGCCGAGGGAGAAGACCCAAGTCTGAGATTGCTAAAGCAGCAGCAGCTCAAGCTTCTCTCTCCGCAGCTTCCTCAGCCTCTACCTCAGGTGTGAACCCCTTCCTGCTGAACGGCCTGTTTGGAGGAATGGACCTAAGCAGCCTGCAGAACCTGCAGAACCTACAGAACCTGCAGCTCCTCATGGGCTTGTCTCCTTCTCTGGGTGCAGGAGCTGCAGATAACAAGAATGCTGCCACCATGTTGCCCCTCATGCTGCCTGCCATGGGCGCGCTGCCCAACGTCTTTGGCCTTGGTGGGCTTTTTGGAGGCAACATGGCTGCTGCTGCTGCTGCTAACTTAAATACAAGTACAAACACCACAGCTGCTTCAGAGAGTGAGGAGACAAAGAAAAATGGAGAACCCAAGGAAGAAGGTGGTGAGACGAAGGAAGAAGCCGAGAAACCTGCCGAGACGGAGTCGAGTGATGCAAACACTGCGGCAGCTGCAGCAGCAGCATCCAATCTTTCTGCCAATACTCTGGCGTTTAACCCCTTCCTGCTCTCCACCATGGCTCCTGGACTTTTTTACCCCTCCATGTTCCTGCCTGCTGGCTTGGGCGGGTTGGGGCTGCCCGGCTTTTCCCCGGCGGCTCTTACTGAGCTCCAGAACGCAATGAGCGGCACTTTAGGAGCCACCGGAGAGGAGAAGGAGGCAAACAAGGAGCCGGGTCAGAACCAGGACCCACTAAAACCCAGCAGCACTCTGGAGAACAGCGACTCTGAGGAGGGTGAGAACAAAACGGAGGATCTGACCGAAGTAGCTGAGGAACTGGACTCTATGGAGGCAGGAGAGGAAGAGGATGATGATGATGACGACGATGAGGAAGAAGTAGGAGACGATGATGAAGACAAGAGTGACTGAAGAGACAGATCCACCTGACTGACTTTCTGCCTTTTACCCATGAGGGCTTTTTTAATGAAAAACTCTACTGATGTCCCAAACACAGAATTTTGATGTAATTTTTGGTTTAGTTTTGTTGACAGGTAAACAATAACATGATGAGGGAACACAACAATGATGTCTCTGCAGGACTCCAGTATAGCGCGCACACACACACACACACACAGGCAGTAGTGGACATGTTCTGGATGTGGAAGCGGTTTGGTTTTTCGCCTGTGGTGAGGAAGCGATGACTGAAACATCCCGGGTCCTGTTAGAAATGAGAAGGTTTCAATAGTTCTGTGCTGCTTCTTTCTGTTAATTTTATGTTCGTTGTTATTTTTTCTCTCTACTGTCTATTGTAAACGGTGAGTGAGTAGCATCTCGATGAGGAAGATTCAGTGGCGTACAGTTTTAAACAGCATTAAGACAAGCGAATCTCTCCAAGCTGCTGAACACAGAATTGAAAAGTAAATGAAATGAGGATTTTGTTTTTGTTGTACTGTTCTGCTGAGGGATGAAGTTCTCACATATCAAAGCGTACACTCGGACTGTTCCAGTCTCTCACACTGACAATCTATACGGGTGAGGAGACGCTCGGCCTGTGGAGACAGCAATAACCGAAGGCAGCTCCTGAATGTTCCACTTTACCACAGTGTCTGTGGGGGAGGGGGGGGTGTGAGTGTGTGCATGCGCGCGCATGTGTGTGTGTAGCGCAAGGTCTGCGTGGGTGAGTGAAAGGAGGCAGATCTGGGTGTGTATGTATGAGTGAGTGAGGGGGTGGGGTTTCAGAAAATGGACGTGTCATGAATTATTGCGGTCGAATTGTCTCATAACGATCTCCACGTTGATGCACTGGTGTAAGGATGAAATCAGGTACCTTTATCTATTTGAATGGACTTTTTGTTACTTTAGCCACCAAGCTGAACAGCATTACCTCAATTCTAAACTAGCCTTGAAGTTTACAGACATAAACGTTGTAAATGTTTTTTTCCCTTTATCTTTTGTCTCTTCATTTTTTCCCTTTTTGTTTTTTTGAAACATCATGTATGATGAACTGTAAATGGCTGCCAACTGTAGTAATGATGCTTTTAATAAAAGTGACTCATGATATTCGCATAGAAACCAAACCCTGAGTCATCTATCAGACCTGTTAGTAATTAATCACAGTTTTAATATAACCCCAAAATAGCACCCCAATACACTGATAAAATACTAAGTATAAACACTTAACAAGGAACTACAAATGCAGAGCAAAAGAAACTAAAACCATATTTAAGTAGAGTAAAATGTTAAATGCTGCAAATGTAAAGGTGTTGGGCATTTTTTGAGAATAACTAATTAAGGAAGGTGTGTGTGTGTGAGAGAGGATACTTGTGTATGTTACCACAGGCAGATCATTGGGCATGTTTAGTTTCACTGAAAAACACAAGTATTTTATACTCCGCTTCTTGTGATGCACAAGTGTTCATGAGGAAGTGTAGTAGTAGTAATAATATTAATAAAAATAAGAGATAATAAGAATAATAAGAAAATAAGAATAATAAAAAGACCAGTTTGATGTTACCAACTTCAGCAATATAAATATCTAGTATTCATTCACCTACACTAGGAACTGACCTCAAAATTAAAGGATCAATTTGGCTTTAACTTGGCTCGTTTATTAGCTAAGTAGTGTTTAGCATGAGATTAGCACACTAAGCTACTTCAGTTTTATTTATAAATACCACTTTTTTCTCAACAATAATTCAACATTTTCACAAAGTATCCTTATGGAAATCCAGACATAGATATAAATTTATCCCTAATGAAGAAGCCGGAGGTGGTGGTGGTAAAACCCCAGGAGGAGCCAGACTCCAGAGAAATCCTCTCCATCTGGGCAACAGTACTGCCTGATTATGCAAACTCCATTTTCCAGATGATTTGGGATATTTTCCAAAATGCAATAAAAACCAAAAGATTTGTGATGTTAATTTGCTTGAAACTTTAACTGACAACAGTACAAAGAAATGATTTTCAATAGTTTTATTGACCAGCTAAATTGTATTTTGTAAATATACGCAAATTTAGGTTTTTGTGTAAATTTGTGAAAAGGGCACAGAATGGAGTGGCAGTGGTAGCTCAGTGGTTAAGATGTGGGATTAGTGATCGGAAGGTCATGAGTTCAAATCCCAGCACTGTAAGGCTACCTCTGCTGGAGCAAGGCCCTTAACCCTCAACTGCTCGGGTGTATAAATGAGACGGATGAGGGATAAGGATAAAGGCGTCCGCCAAATGACATGTAAATAAGGTAAGGGTCAGTCGTGGCCTAAAGCCCACAGAAGTGGGTTTGGGACCAAAAGGTCACTGGTTCGATTCCCTGGACTGGCAGGAAAAATGTGAATGAACATCACTTTCCCTCTGCATCCACGGCTGAAGCGCCCTTGAGCAAGGCACCTAACCCCAAAAACTGCTCCCTGGGCGCTGTAGAGCTGCCCACTGCTCCGGGTACGTGTCCACTGCTTGGATGGGTTAAATGCTGAGGAAACATTTCACTGCATGTTGTACCATGTATGATTGTGAATGTAATAGAATTTGAATTTGAATTGAATACTGGTTTAGAAGGCTTCACATTAAGTGGGCTAATTGGTAGAATGTGAGGTATCATGATTGGTGTGTAAAGTAAATTAGCATTTTTGCAAATTAGCAGTCTTTGCAACAAGGAAGGGTTGTGACTCACACCTTTGTGCCAAAATTTGAGAGAGTTGTTCAAAAAGAATGTTTCTATATTTAGGTCTTTCATAATGTAGGGCTGCCAGTTCAGATCCGTCTCCTATTGCATTGTATCATGACGAGGAGAATCCGACCACAGCTGAAGTCTTATATCAAGCAAATGGACAAAATTTCCAATTTCAAATCTACAATTAGCATCCTCAGTTGTAAAACCATTAAAAAGTGTTATTAAAAGGAAAAGTGTAACACAATGGTAAACATGCTAACATACTAACTTTGCTTATATATACAAAATGCAAGTTGGTTAGTCAATATACTAATGAAAATCTTTTCTTTGCACTTTTGTGTTTATTGTATTTTAGAAAATAACCCTAACCCTGGAGATGTGGGGTTTGCAAATCAACTGATGGCGTTTGTGTTCCAGTGTCCCTGTAAGTGATGTAGCTTACTTTAAACATTATTCAATTCAATTTCAATTCAGTTTTATTTGTATAGCGCTTTTAACAACAGACATTGTCACAAAGCATACCTAACCATACCTAACAATCTGCTTTTTCTCTTCTCTCTCCCTCTCTGCCTTTCTGTCTGTCTGTCGAGCTACACACGCTA
>JAQQZU010000002.1:25744469-25759128 GCA_030068025.1 Parauchenoglanis punctatus | reverse complement strand
TTGACCTAATCTGCATGTCTTTGGACTGTGGGAGGAAACCGGAGCACCCGGAGGAAACCCACGCATGCAAACTCCACGTCTGAAATGAACATTTAATTTAAAAAGGCTGTAGTTAATCACCAAACTCCTGCTAACACTCCACGTGAGGTGCACATTGTGCTTTTATTAGCAGACGTGAAGTGGAAATGATCAACCACCGAGCTGGTAAACAAAGAAAAAGTCCGGTAATAAAAAATAGCGTGTCGCGGACGGCATTAATACAGCAGGTTTGATTACTAAAAATAAGTACAGCTTCATGTGCAATTAAATTGTTTTTTTTTTTAAATGAAACTATACAAGGTTTCTGCACAGAATGATTCAGTAAATGATGATGATGTAAATAATTATTTACACCTAATTCCATCTGTCTCACTAACCGGAAACATTACATCATCTTTAAAACACAGTAAAGTCATCATTAAATATAGCCTCGTGTCTATATTTCTAACAAGATTAATCATGACTCGTTTCAAGTCATTTCATGTTATCTGTATGAGTGTTATTGGCTTGTTTTCTTTATTTTATTTACTTTGATCTTGTTGATAAGCAGCGTCTATACGAGACAGCAGACTCTTAAGGGTTTTTATGGCTTACTGAAAAAAAAAAGAAAGGAAATACACGTCTTAGACCAAGCAAAGCCAGTCTTCCAGATCAGCCATGTTACCAAACAACAAGCAAACAGACGTCCTGTAACGCTTTTTTTTTGACCGTTTCTCTCAGAGTGGACGGAGCTCAACGCTGGACTCGGTTGCCAGATTGATGGAGTATTAAAGCCTGATAGATAAATCTGGGATTATCAAGCATCTGACAGTTATAATCCATCTACAAATGTGTTGCACTCATTAGGCATCCTGAATAGACGCCGTGTTAAGAGCTAGTCAAGGCGTCTGGTTTTGATCCGTCGGCTAAGTCATGCTTGTAATTTTTTTTCGAGAAATCGCCCACAGAGACACAGATTAGTGTATTCAGTATGACCCAGCCCTTAGTTAATCACCAAATGTGTAATACAATGTTTGAAAAAATGACGCATATTACAAAAGTTCATGACCTTTCGGGGTGTGTATATTACATCAAATACGTTATATGGTTGTGGTCCTGTTTCTTCTCCTTGGTCTTGGCCATGTTGAGGAGTAGATGGTTCTTTTCACTCAACAAATGTATCTACCAGGTCCTTGTAATCATCTTCCTGTCCATCCCTGATGCACCCAACCACCAACCTGAGAATCTGTCTTATACTCAATTATATTGTACACTGTTGAATTCTTGAATCTGATCGGTCGGAAGGTTTTGATTAATTTCCTATAACAGCCGTGCGGGTTTCTATTAATGAGCTCGTTCTGAGATCGTTTCTATAGTAACAGCTCGTTCACGAGGACTTGTACGACAGAAGGTCCGTGTAAAAAACGATCATTCCTATGGTGCTGTTTTACGTAAGGAGATGTTTATGTGACATTTATGGAAGGAGTCTCCAGTGTCGGGGCTTTGTAACAGTCAGAGGTAAAGCTGGTTTCTCAACAAGCTGCGTGTAAAGTTAAGTGTAAAGTTAAGTAAAGTTAAGTGTAAATTAAGTGTAACTATAAACAGATAGAATGTCATTCTTTATTAAAAATATTGTAATCAGTGGAAACATTACCACAGTAAAAGAGGAATAAAGCACATGCTGATATAGGAATATAATCAGCTTCACTGTGTTAACACTAACTCTGATTCATCACACCCCAACATTGATGCTTTTCCAGTAAATAACTGCATGACATGAAGTGCTTTATTCCTTACATATTACATCATATTATTATGTATATGACTGCAGGGTTACACAGTGTGTGTTTAGTGTGTACTTAAAGGGATTGGTTTGTGGATGCCTCCTTTAACTGAGGGAAAATATTAACACTCCGTGTGTGTGTGTGTGTGTGTGTGTGTGTGTGTGTGTGTGTGTGTTGATAACACCAGCCAGCATCTGCCAATAAACCCCAAAGTATAAACCATAATGAAAACCATATTGAAAATGATATTGAAGCTCTGTGTGCATGTTTGTGCGTGTGTGTGTGTATGTGTGTGTGTGTGTGACCAGACTGATTACAGCATTAGAGATCATAAATGAATGATGGGCAAGGAGGTCACCATAGCAACAAATTAAAAATGGTTGTGCTCAGTGTCTCTCTCTCTCTCTCTCTCTCTCTCTCTCTGTCTCTCTCTCTCAGATATGCAGAAAACACCTGTGCATATAGGAAGCCAACAGCCAGCTTTCACAGGAAGTAAAGACAGACAGATAGAGCGAGCGAGAGAGAGAGAGAGAGCGAGCAAGAGAGAGAGAGAGAGAGAGAGAGCGAGAGAGAGAGAGACTACCGGTGCATGACCTTGTTGCTGGTTTTCATCATGTTCATCTTCACCCCCTTTTCCCTTGTGTGCACATGTGTATGCAAGCATATTGTGTTCTATGCATGCATGTCTGTGTGTGTGTGTGTGTGTGTGTGTGTGTGTGTGTTTCTGTGTGTATGTGTGTGTGTGTGTGTGTGTGTGTGTGTGTGTGTGTGTGTGTGTGCATGTGTGTGTGCGTGGGCTGTCCACACAGCTGCAAAGCCTCTGTGTGTGTGAGTGTGTGTGTTGTTGCCTTATCTTCCTGTTCCTGTGTTGCTTGGCCAGGCACATGTGATCGAACAAAATCAGCCTCCGCACAAAATTAGCGTCACGTACACACACACACACACACACACACACACACACACACACACACGCACAAACATACACACACGCTCACAAATGCACACATTCACACACGGAGCTCCAGAGCAGAGGGACAGCCATGATGGGTAAAACTCTTCTGTGTGTATGTGTGTGTGTGTGTATGTGTGTGTGTGTGTGTGTGTGTGTGTGTGTGTGTGTGTGTGTTTGAGTGGGAAAGTGTTATTCGTTCCTAATCACTGTGGGAGTAGTTCTCTATCCTTGTTTGTCTTGTGTTTATCCCTCCATCTGTATAGAGGACAGAGATGGAGGGATCACTAGTAGATGGATGGATAGATGGGAAAATAGATCACTAGTGGATGGATTGAGGGCTTGGATGGATGGATGGTGTATAGATAGGCGACTGGTGGATGTATGATAGACTGACTTGATAGACCATGGATGGATGGATGGATGGTTGAATGAAGGTTGAGATCGATGGTCTTATGGATGGATGGAGAGATGGCTGGATGAATAACTGGTGGATAAATGGGTAGAATTTAAATCACTGGTCGATGAATTAATAGAGGGATGGATTATACATAGGTGACTGAAAGATATAGGATAGACTGACTGATAGACTATGGATGGATGGAGTGATTGATGAATGAATGGATTATTGATGAATTATGATTTCATTAATGATGGATTAATGATTATTGATGATTGTTGATGAATGGATGAATTGGTGGATTACTGGAGGATTGAGGATGAATGATCACTGATGAACGAATAGAGGATGAGATGGATGGGTGGATGGATGGATGGATGGATGGGATGAATCACTGTATAGATGTATCAATGATCACTAAAAGCAGCTTAAAATACTGACTATCAAGGATTTTTTTCTGTCACAAAAATGGCTGATATTTTACACTAGCATTTTAGACTTTGAGAATCTAATATATATATATATATATATATATATATATATAA
Organism: Parauchenoglanis punctatus; assembly: GCA_030068025.1. NCBI lineage: Eukaryota > Metazoa > Chordata > Actinopteri > Siluriformes > Auchenoglanididae > Parauchenoglanis > Parauchenoglanis punctatus. The sequence continues at coordinate 25,755,432 of JAQQZU010000002.1, read as the reverse complement.
AAGCCAGCTGTGTTAAATTAGGGGTGGAATTGGGCACGGCAGGGTGACAGAGCTCGAGGACACACTGATGAGCTGCAGCTTTAGTGATTTTTAGCACCTCATTTCAGAACACACACAGATCCATCAGAGACTGACAGACAGAGTGACAATGGATTTTATCAACCGCTACCTGGTTACTCATTATGCATGCTCCCAAATACACAAAAGGTCAAAGGTCATGTAGAAGGGTTGAATCTGAGAAATTGTCATTTCCTTCATTAATTACCTTCTTAATGTACAAACTGTTTTTACTGCACAGAAAAGTATATTGGTTTTTTTGTTTTTTTCCTTTTGTTTACAAGGACAACTGCTTTGCTGTCTCGTCCTGTCTGGATGTGCGCTATTTGAATGCTGAAACTGTACGTGCAAGGAGAGATTTTATTAGAGTCAGAGTCACAACTGTCAAAAAGGTCAACAACACAATAAAAGGCAATAAACTCCAGGGCGTAGCTGTATTCTTTAATCAAAATACACAAAGGTGGTGGCACAGAAGGCTAGCAGGGCAACAAGAGATGAACAAGGATATCCATTTACTTTTTCACTTTGGAAATTAGGAGTCAGATTGCAGGGCAGGTAGGCATGAGGATGACTGCACAAAGCAGTGCCTTAATGATCATATTTTACAGTTACGTCTGTGCGGATATTCTTCTGAATTCCCTCAGTTTTGCCTTTTTTAATCATAAGGTCGTCTGAATAAATAAAACACATCTGCCGAATGGCTTTTTATGCACGATTGTGGCAAATAATAAGGGATTTTGGGAATGTTTTGTACAGTATGTTCATTTAATTAAAAAAAAAAAAATGTGTGATGTAGATGGAATTCATTTCTAAGACTTTACTGTTTGTTAGCAGGTTTGGGAGGGTTACTTTAAAAATGTGTTCTGACACAGTTACTAGTTACCTGCTAAAAATGTAGTCAGTAACTTAATCTAGTTACAACAAAATTAAAGGAATGTAACTGATGACTTACTGTTACTTTTGGATTCCCTCAATACCACATATGTGGATGATGACGGCATTTCCTCAGCTGGAAGGCAGAACTCACACTGTACTACAGTACGATGCTGTTCACCTTTTCTGGAAATTTCACCTTTTGGGTGAAATTTCCACCCAGTGACCACATTTTTTCACCAGAGGCCATGATAATGACTTGGTGCCTGTAAGATTAGCTACCAGAGTGGTGATGTGAGACTCGTGAAGTGTTGTGTGCACATGTGCATGTAGTATATCACTCTTATTTAGGGCTGCGACTATTGATTATTTTTTTTTTTTTCGATAATTCTTTTTTATTATTATTATTATTTTTAGGGTGTTAATTGAATAACCTTCCCTTGATTATTCAATTGGTTTTATTTTTTAAGAAATTTTATATACAAAAGATATTTATTTAAAATATTTATTTGCAGCATTTTAATCAGCACTACTACAGATCTTTTTCTTAACTAGGCTTAATTAAACAGCAGGTCACTAATTACAACATTAGTGTCATTTATCAGATAATCTGTCACAGCATGAGAATATTATCAAGTGCTCATGTGGACCAGATGAATGTTGATCCTCATTCAGTAGAAGCATTATATATGACTGGTACTGAATAAACACTCAGACTAACTCAAGGTGACGGTATGGAGCCTACAGCGGTGACTGTTAGCACTTTTTTAATCATTTACCTCACTTTTTGCAGTTACTTTTTTTCTGTTTCACTGAAACTCTCTGATGCTAAGTTCATTTTGCTTGCTGTGTGCGCACGAGGTGAATCATTCTCAGTGTGTGGATCCGACTCCAAAGATTTGCATTTGACTCACAGTTTTCAATGCCAAAGATTAGGGAATCGATTCTTTTTTAAGCTAATTGATTCAAATAGCTTCACAAGTTGCCGCTTAACAAAATATAACAAAGCTGCTCTGGTCAATTCAAGCAGGAACATCATGCATCTCCTCATATTCCAACAAATGAATGATAATATTACTCACATTAAAACACAAGTTGTGCTATGAGGCCAGCAGTTTCCCCAAGCCTGTTTGTTAGTCGTGTACACCCATGCGCACACACGTGAAAATCAGCGAAAGAATAATGCTAGTTATAAGATTGTGTATGTTCCAAATCACTCCGAATCTCTGTGCTCCATGAGGAGCTAATATTATTCATTATTCATCGTGATTCGTTCTGATTTCCAGTTCCCATTTTTTGCTGATTGCACATTCTCCTCAGCTTTCATCTAAGTCGCCCTCTCCCCTCTCCTTCTTGGTTACCCGCAGGTTCGGCAATAATGACGATGAAAAAGATGACAGCGGTGGAGCTGGCGATTTGACAACCCTTTATGCAACTGAGGAGTGTCAAATATTACCAAGCCCAGGAGCGACTGTGTTGTCAGGATGTTCAGATTCTTTAAAAGACTGTAGAATTTCAGTCCTCCACCAGGCAGCCTCACTGGGGAGGGGAAAACGGCAGATCTAAAGTCTCAAGCCTGGAGCGAGTTTTTTTTTATTTTTTATTTTTTTATCAGCAGGCCATAACAACGGAACCATGTAGAACATTTTTCTGCTTATAAGGGGAGTGGGTTAGGTTTCTAGTTCATTTTCACATTGATTTATGTGTTTATTTCTTTTTCTGAGTTAAGTTTCTGAGCCAGACTGTCAAGTAAAAATGGTTCTGTATACATCCCCCTACCAAAGTGCCTTTCTAAGTTTTCTCAGCAATCTATCTTGGGCCCTGGTTTTCCCCTGTTACTGGATGTTGGACAGGCTCCTGGCCTCATGTGTGGCCACGTCACTTGAAAAGCGAAGGCGCTCGCAGGACCCCTGCTCTTTCCTGGCCCTAGGGGTGTTAATTTCTACACCGCTGTACCTAGTGCTCCTCCTGGCCTCACTACCTTTTGCCCTGCTGGGATTCCTGGTCTGGGCGCCTCTGCAGGCATCCCGCCACCCATATATCTACTCATACCGCAAACCAGACACAAATCGGGCAGAGCATGGTACCGTTGTAGGATCTGGGGCAGGAATTAGTGAATGGCGCCCACAAGGTCGCAGTTTCTGCTTCGGCAGTGCCAATGTGTGCCTTCTTCCAGACTCACTGGCTCGCTTCAACAACTTGGCAGACACACAGTGCAGGGCGCGAGAGGTGGGCAAGCGCATCCGTAACGGTGCAAGCCGACCACAGATCAAGATTTACATTGATTCTCCTACAAACACCTCAATTAGCGCTGCATCCTTCTGCAGCGTGGCCACACAAGGGTTCCGACGAACATCCTCACTAGACCAGCGTCCAGAACCAGCAACAGTAAGTGATGGTGACAGTGATCCTGTTGCAGAGTGTCCAGTGCATTCATCTGGTGGAACAAGTTCGGACTGCCCCGTCCATAACCCCCAAAGTGTTCCTGAATGTCCCTTGCACTCTAGTGGGGAAGAAGCATCTTCAGATTGTCCAATCCACCAACTGACCGATATGCAGGCATCCAGTGATTGTCCGGTCCACACCGCCACAGTGGTCACAAACTCCGAAGAATGTCCCTTGCATCCATCTGGGGTCCAAATCAGCATCACATCCCCCGACCCCGAGCCTCCTGAGGCCGAAGTCCGAAATCATCGACCCAGTGAGGGAGATACAGGAAGCTTGCACAGTCGCACCACCTCCCGTGAATCCCTGACCCGTTTCCATGGTGCCACAGATGGGGGAATACCGTCCAACAATACACTCTCACAGCATCGTACCTCTGTCTTCAAAAGGCCTATCGGCCGCAAGCGTCGACACGGGGACGATGGCTTTGACCATGAGATCTCAGCCTTTTTTCCTGCCAATTTGGATTTCCTGTGCCTGCAGGAAGTGTTCGACAGACGGGCAATGGAACGGCTTTGCTGGCAGCTACACCGCTACTTCCCGCACATCCTGAGTGACGTGGGACGCTACGGCTGGAAGGGTTGCTGCTCAAGATTCAAGTTCCTAAACAGTGGCCTTCTCCTGGCCAGCCGCTACCCCATCCTGGATGCACATTACGAGTGTTACCCCAATGGCCGTTCAGAGGACGCACTTGCTTCCAAGGGTGCTCTCTATGCCAAGGTAAGGGAGCTCTTTATATAGGCTTGCAGTGGTGATAATTAAGTAAAGAATAGTGTTGCATGAGTAAGCACTTTTCCCTTCTTCCATTGTACAGAGAGGTATTCATTTTTAAGTTCTTAACTTTGTTCCAAATTTGCATAGATTGCACCTTTGTGGATTTTAACTAACCTGATCAAATAGTTTTTATCCTTTTTTTTTTTTGAAGATCATTAGGCAAATTTCTGCTCTTATAACTCTTATACTCTTATAAAGATTTGGTTTTGTTCTTTAGTGGTGGTCTTTGCAGTGTCTCGTTTGGGGTGTATTTGGCTTTCTGTGGTCAACCTGGTTTGCTCTGCGCAATCATAGCAGTTGCAGCCTGCTCTTGCAGCCACTTCCTGGTTTTCTGATTTCAATGTCATGCAAAGTTATACAAATGATAGGATTCATGTGACAAAGAGAAGCCCCATAGATAAACACTGTCACCCAGGATTGAACAGTGATTTCTGGTTTTAGTTTCATTCTTTATTTTTAGAGGTTGTTGTTTTAATGCTTTATAACTTAACTGGTATCATTTAACAAAAAAACAAATAGCATCAACTAGTCTACAAACGTGTGTTTCCATCTGGAACAACAAAAAAAACACTTTAGACCAGCATAAATTCCATGCTGATTTATGTTGGGTTGGCTTTTGTTTTTCCCTACTTTGTCAGTTTAGGAGAAATCTTGCTGTTAAAACAGGTCTTACTGGCGCAGCCTGTGTGGTTTTGCTGGTTCCTTGCATTATGCTAGCCCAAGCAGTTTTTTTCTGCAGGGTTTTCAACTAAGGCAAGCTACTTTTGAAGGTTCCTGTCACAGGGGGCATTGCTTTGTCATCACATCATTAGCATAGACGTTGTTGTTTACTTACAATCAGGATGCCGAGGTTACAATAGCACCCTCTAGTGGAAGACACTTTAAAAAAGGTAAAGACTTTTACTGATAGATTAAATATTATGTAAAAATGTCAAATGCTAAAAGATGAAGTGAGAAGCATAAAAAGGTTTTGAGTTCAACTGAAAGGATGTGTGTATTTTTATATAACCATTAATATGTCTGAAAGTAGGCCAACTTCATTATAAACTATAAAAAAAATTTGAAGGAGCTAATTTAATAAAGTTAAATGTAAATCTTGGGGATGACAGTATGATGTATTTCAGTTAGAAGCTCCTCTGACTAAATGCATCCTCACATCCTTAACACTTTCTTTAGACTTTTTGGATGCTAACTAACACAGCCAGCTAGTTAAATTACTATTGTATTCTAGAAAGGTAAATACACTGCCTTGTTAAATATAATGGTGGAAAATCACATCATTCAAAATGCGAATACAGGCAGGTTTCTTGCTGCTGTCACATCTTGTGGGAAACAGAGCAATTGCCAAAGTTCAGGAAAAAAATGGTAATTATGAGTCGAAATTGTGAGAAATTTTAGCAGCCCTGATTTCTGACCCACAGCAGAACTGATTCAGCAGACATCTAGCTAATAAAAAAGGAATTTTAGTTTCTATATCAGTTTATATACAACTATGAATTATATATTATACCACCTATGTCAGTTTTATTAAAAAAAACAAAAAAAAAACAGGAAAAGATGTTCTAATGCTTAACACAGATTTATGTTAATGCCGTAAGCACTGCTAAATGCTAGTATTAGTTAAAGACAAATCCCTAGTAAGTCAAAAGCTTTCAAGCATTCATTCAACGCTTTTTTTTAAGTCTGAATAACTTGACATTTCTCCATCCTCTCAAAAATTTCCTATATGATGTAAATGTGGTATTAATCCAATGAATGCTATGGGAATAATAAATAAATAAACATTCTAACGCTGTAAAATGTTCATGAAATGCAGTTAACAGAAATCGCATGTTTGATCAGATTTGATTTTTTTTGTCCATGAAAACATTTTGACAGGAAAATTGCATGTGCATGGCAGGATGTTCATCATGTGCCACTTTTACAAACAAGAAACGAAACACATAAGTGGAAGAAAAAAGACATTAACGATGATAAAGCTGAACTGAACTGGAAGAGACTTTTTATCCGCAGATGTGAATGAGCGTTTGGCAAAACTTTTTTTCAGAGAGGAAATTCTCTGAAGCTGAAGAAAAGGAGATAAAACATTCCTCGCGTCAGAGAAACAGCCTGATCTGCCATATTTCCCGGGGAACTCTAAAGCCATGAATGATGTTATCGGCTTGCTTGTCCCTTACTCAGACCTGTCCCTTCGGAAAGGGACAGACTTTAACTTAATCTCGGGAGCACATAAATTAGTCTGCCTAAAAATGACGCCTACCTAGAGCACTTGCATAATCACACACACACACCAAACAACTCCGTTCTCTAAGGGTAATGTAGAGTGGTTTAGAGAAGCCATTGGTCAGGCTTGACTCTGGATGCATGCTCTGTGAGTACACACGCTGAATAATTTATCATTGTGGCTTTGTAGAGCAGGGCATCTTTTTGAAGTGTCTCATCCGTAATTCGCAAAGAGAGACGAACTCCTCTGTTCTGATCTTTGGAAGTGATGGTGGTTTCTAATATAATGAGCTTGGAGTCGAGTTTTTCGTCACTGAGGGATTCTTCGTGTGGCGAGTATATTAATGAATAGTTAGCTCTTTACAGAGATGGAGAGAGAGAGAAAGAAAGAGATGTAGGGGTCATGTTATAAGTGTGTGCGTGTGTGTGTGTTAGCAAGAGAGAGAAAGGCGAAGAGCGGTAGTGCTCATGTTGATCACCTGAGTCCCTGGCTGAACTCCAGTTCTGTTGTCAGTGCCTGCCAGACAAGCCTGCTAAATGCTGTGTGTGTGTGTGTGTGTGTGTGTGTGTGTGAGTGTGTTTTTGTGTGTGTGTGAGAGAGAGTGAGAGAGAGAGAGACAGAGAGAGAGAGACAGAAAGAGACAGAGAGAGTTGCTAGACAGTAAGTGCCGTTTGCTAAGCAACAGCATGCCAGAGGCTGACAGCATCCCCCCCCACACACACACACACAGACACACACACACACCTACACACTGATAAAGGTTATCAAAGCTTCAGGTTTCTCTATTTTGTCTTCGCACTTTATAAGGTGCACTTGTAGGCATCCTGGATTCTGATTGGTCAGAAGGTGTTGATTCACTTCCTATAACAGCAGCACTGACAGTCGTGCAGCTGCAAATCACAGGATTAAATTAATGCGCTCGTTCTTATCCGTTGTCCTTACTATAGTAACGGCTCATTCACAAGGACGCGCTTGTTCTCTGGGAGGTCTTGGAAATGTCGGATTTTGTGAACACAGGACTCTGGGACCTTTGGGAATACAATGGCCTGTCAGAGTAGGACCTGGTTAATTGTTATTTGGACACACAAACACACACACACACACACACACAGCCTAAAAGCTGTGTATTTTTCTGTTCATGGTTCTGAGGTTGTTCTGGTGGTTCATGTTGCCTGTCAGCTTATAAGCGCATGTCGTTTTTTCCTTTAATTCGTCATGATGTGATGAATGAATATGGCCGACGGCGTGATAAGCATGAGCGAAGGAGAGAGGCAGTGAGGATGGAGTGAGGAAAGGATGAAGAGAGACAGAATATTAATTAAACCTGTTTTCCCAAAGGACGCAGCACCTCTCTAATCCAAGCCTTCCTGAACACACTCTTATCCCTCTTATTATTATTTAAAAGCTGCTTGACGTCTCAATGGGACCGGAGTCAGCATCAGGGTGTGTGTGTGTGTGTGTGTGTGTGTGTGTGTATGTGAGAGAGAGAGATAGAAAGAGAGAGAGAAACATCCCTCAGTTTATTTGAATGTCTCCTCCAGGTTCTTGAGTCTGTTATGTAAGTGTGTGTGTGTGTGTGTGTGTGTGTGTGTGTGTGGACTCAATTACTCTATATTATTCATCATGTCTCTGATTCTGTTCAACCCTTGCAGTAATCCTGTATGTGTGTGTGTGTGTGTGTGTCACTTTGTATTTGTCTCCACTTGGTGCCTGAGTCTGTTATGTGCGAGTGTGTGTGGGTGTGTGAGTGCCTGTCTAAGTGTCACTTAGTGTTTGAACTTCGTGCCTTGTTCTGTGTCTTGAGTGTGTGTGTGTGTGTGTGTGTGTGTGTGTGTGTGCATGTGTGTGTAAGTACACACAGAGTTTCCATGTTATCAGGGCCACCATATAAGGTCACATAGTAGGTGTACAGTTCCTGACTGGAGGCCATCTGTTGCTCTACACAAAAGTATTGGCGCCCCTCTAGCCTGTGCACCAAAGTGAAAATATGTGTGTGTTTATTGCACTTTAGCACAAACCTACTGTACCACTCCAGCCTTGTTGCTCACCTTGTAGGCTTTAGTCTCTAAGTGCAGTTATACAGACTGAAGCTCATCCTTCCAATGCACAGTGTGCGTAAAGAAAAAAGCTGGTGATTTTGCATGCATCCACCGCCTCTTCGTGTCATGACATGCGACGTAAATGCAAAAAAAAAATCTCTTTCCTTTTTGTGAAATATCGCTGTGTGAAATCGCCTGTAAAACCATGTTTGTAAATTCACATGTTTCCATCGCTCATTTTTTTAGTTTGCAGTTTCAAATTGCGCATTAAGCAGGTTAATGGAAACCTGGCTAATGGCTATAGTCAATAACACACACACACACAAACGTACAGTATTCCTCCTCTACAAGTCTCCGAGCTCAACATTGGTACAAACATCCAGCCAAGCATGCATAAGTACCTGAAATATTCATTTCACACTGCAGGACACCCACACCCACCCACACACACACACACCCACACCCACACACACACACACACACACACACAAACAGAGAGAGAACGAGACAAGCTACACACTGCACTATGGCAATAGTTCATCAATCCCATAATGGAATTAAATGTACAAATCACCACTGAGTAGCGCTTATATTCACTAGCCCCACCTTTATAAACTGTCCAGCTTGCATTTTATCCCTCCGCATTAATTAAGCCTCCAGGCTTTTTGCTTTGGCACCAAATGACGTGAATGAAAGAAAACCTTTGTAAAGATTAATTGATTTAAATCACTTGTCTTAGTAATTATTATAAGGCTGCAGCAACCTCCAAGCATTCTGGCTCTTTATGAAGGAGTGAAACACTCCATGTTGTGCAGTTATAGGAAAATAATCAGTGACAGAGTGGAGAGATGAAGCATACTTACTCAGAAGCGTAAACTCCTCTGTCCTGAAGATATCGAAGAACTTACATATTTCCAGCTTTACCTCTGACTGTCACAAAGCGCCGATGCAGGAGACTCCTTCCATAAACTTCTCCTTACTTCAGGACAACTCCACCACATCGATAATAATAATAATCTCTTCTTGCGTCCACTGCGAGAGACCCTGTGAATGAGCTGTTACCGTGGAAACACTAAAGTAGTAGAATGAGCACATTAATATAAACCAGGTAGCAGATCAAAGCAGCGCTGTTGTCACGTGAATGGCGGCCCGTCTGCATTTTGAATGACTTCTTGATTGATTTAATGTACGTTTGTACTGCAGGCTGTGAAATCCAACTATTTGGTATAAAACAGTAACCATATTAGTGTGTGAGAGGGCAGTGTGTCCTTCCATAGGTTAAAGGAAAGAAGCGATATTAAATGATTAGACGTTGTTTCTATGAATGAGCGAGACGTCACATGCGGTCATGACTCACTCACCCCATTTATTCATTTCGTACATGTAGTCGTCATTGTCGGGAATTTTATATTCAGTACATCGGATTAAGTATTTCTTCAAGCCGAAATCTGTTTCTTCTCACAACGAGTGGATGTTTAAGTGATAGATATAAAATACACTTGCAGCTGTCAGATGTTTTTCTCCGGGGGTTTTTTTGCTAATAAACTCAGCACACTTCAGGTGGGCCTGAAGTCATGTGGTACAACATCTACACTGGTTGGTCATAAGAAATAGCAGGAATAGTGGTGCTGTCTTTTACGTAATGGCGGTCGAGTGGTAGCTAAAGCTGCAGCGCCGACGCTGAATCAAATCAAATTGCATTGAGAAACAAATCGAGATTGTGATTTTAATAGGATTTTTTGTGCAACTGGGTCCATGTACATTGTGTTCATTTAGAAAACAATCTAAACTATATGCAAACATATAGAATAAACTATCTGCAAAAGAGATGTTAAAGAATATTGACTTTTATCATTACAGAACTACAATTATTTACAATATTTGTAAAAATTTACAAATGAATCAACAATCCTATTTTTACACGAATGTTTGATTTATAGACATTGTGTGGTGAAACTAGTAGGAAGAATTAAAAACAAGTCAGTCTTTCATTCTTTAAAACAAAATTTTATGATGTTTTTCCTCAAAATAATGTTATGCAATTTTCTTAAAATTTTATAAAAAAACCAGGTTTTTTTCCCCCCACGTTCATCTCGCAATAAAAAAATTAATAAACACTATATATACAGACCACGCTGACTCAGACGTTGTTTGTAAGAATGTTTCATAGTAACAGGCATATTTGTTTATTTCATAATTACTCATAAGCACATAAACACATAGTCACCTTTGAGTTTTTTTATTGCATGCAGAAATCTCTCAAGATCTTCTGATTTCTGTCCGACTCTCCGTCACTCAGAAGTAGGATAGGAGGAAAAGGAAGAGGAGGCAGGGATGGTGTTTGGCTCTGTGTGTGTGTGTGTGTGTGTGTGTGTGTGTGTGTGTGTGTGTCTGCTGTACAGGAGACAATCTGTCTCTTCAATGCCGTTTAATCTGCAAACGAAATTAAAAACCAAAAACCTGCATCGATCCAAATGACATCAGACTTTACTAAGCCAATTCCCCTTAGCAGACAGACTGAGAGCGAAAGAAAGAGAGAGAGAGAGAGAGA
>JAQQZU010000002.1:25715392-25728408 GCA_030068025.1 Parauchenoglanis punctatus | reverse complement strand
ACACACACACACACACACACACACACACACACACACACACACACACACACACACACACACACACACACACACCGCTTCACCCACTGTTAGGTTCAATAGTAAGCACAACAGGATGAAGTCAAACACACAAAGGCTTGGAGAGACACTAACACACACTCACATTCACACATAAATCCCACTTCCTTGTCCCTCATGGGGAACCATTGCACTTTCTGTATAGGACCCTAGAACCTAGACTGTAGAACATTCTTTTTTGTGAGTGTATGTATTTATATTTTTATAAGAACCCTTAATTACCCAACTAACCTTTAAGGAACCCTTAAAGAACCCTTTATAAATTAATAGGAAGCTGACAGCACTTCATTTTTCGCAATGAAGAACTATAGAAGAACCTTTTTTTTCCCACCAGTGTAACTGGGAGTCTTTTTTGGAGGCTAGAATCATTACATATCCAGTGAGCTCTTTAAAAAAACACTGGCGAGCCCAAAGACTGTAAGCATTAACCATGAACTCTTTTCAGCAGCTAAAGGTCCTTAATTATATACTGATTTCTTAAAGAACCCTTTCTAAGAGTGTATGTATTACTAGGAACCCTTTATTGGAAACTAAGAACCCCTAAAAGTGTATGTACTGACTTCAGTGTGTTAGTCCTAAACATGTTAATACTTACTTACTTACTCTAAATTTGTTTTGTTGATGTCTGAAGTGTAAAATTATCCAGCGCCTGCTGATATCCCACAATGCACTGCAGTAGCATAGTGTTCAGCTGAACACCCATAGTGCACTTTTGCATTTTGGAGTGAGTAGGCTGCCAGTCTGGATAAACTGCGTTTCTGTCTCCTGTTTGTTGCATTTTCTCTTCCTCCTTGCACCAACTTTTACAGTTCAGACAAACGAAACAACCTTTTAAAGCACTTCTCCAAATCCTTGGCATTTCTCCTTGGCTTTTTTTAAGCTTGGCATTTCTATGAATACTTGGCATTTCAAAGTTGGGTGGACGCAAATGTCCTTACGCATACATGTTCCCACCCCTGATTAAATCTCTCTCTCTCTCTCTCTCTGTGCTCCTCTTTTACAGGGTTATGGAAAATGAAGAAGGCAGGAAGGAGTATTTGGTTTTCCCAACGAGTAAGAACCAGTGTCCAAGTCAGAAGGGCCGTAAGATCCCGCTGAAGGGAAATGGACGCAGAATTGACTACATCCTGTACAGAGAGGAAGGCTTGAACGCAGACTGGAAAGTGGTCAGTATGATAAGTAACAAAGCTCAGTCTGTCTCAGACAAGTCTGGAATTAAGCTCAAGGCTGCCCCCTTGTGGCTCAGAGTAAGAACAGCCTGTTTGGGCTGAAAGAGTGAGGAGTAATTATTTAATTTATTAAAAATTAAGCTGTACTTTTTTATCTATTGATGGTATATTTAATTATATATTATTATTATTATTATTATATTTTTTTATCTATTGATGGATATATTTATTGCCATGAGTCACGTTTTCACTTGCGTTATAGCAGCTATGAACTGTAATTCCCTCACCAGCCTCTCCTTATTTCTCTCTCTTGAAGACATTTGAAATCCTTTCTCCTTTTGGAATGCCGTACGCGTCAGAACGTCAGCACAAAATGTTAAATCACAATATGAGAAAATAATTAAAGACCTACCAAACTGATTTATACTAGTTTATTTAGTACCTGTCCCTCAGTTCTATTAATTTGTGCAAGCACTCAGTGTTCCTGAAGTGACACACCTATCGATTTGACTTGACTCGATTTTACACTTTTTTTTTTAGGTAGAAATGGCTGAAATTAACTAAGCATTAAGGCAGAAATCACCCGGATGAGTTATTTTGCTCTCATGACAGACAGTTTTCTGTAGAACCTGGTATTATATCATCTTGGAACGTTTTTGTGGGTGTCATTAACATTCGGGGGGTTTTTTTCCCCTTTTTTGTAATTTTGTAAATCAGTGACTCTGTGTAGGAACAGTCCTACAGATAAAGCTGTATGGACAAGTGCCGAATACTGTACATGAGCCAATAATGAATTAATCTACAGTGCTGTGAAAAAGTATTTGCCCCATCCTGAATTGTTTTAGCTCTTCGAAGAAAATGTAATAAAGTACAAACGCAACCTGAGCAAACACAAAATACAGTTTTTAAATGATCGCTACATTTATTGTAGGAAAATGATTATCCAACACCCACGGGTCCTGTGTGAAAAAATAATTGCCCCCTTATTTTCTCAACCAACCCTAAGCTAACTAATTCTAATACTGCAAGCTCCGTTCCATCTATCCGTCACTTAAATTCAATCTTTCCAGCAATGCAAATTAGGCTAAAGGTCTGACCAAGCAGCACACTATACCACAATTAGAGCTGAGAAATATATCAGTCTGGAAAGGGTTACAATCCATTTCTAAGGCAGTGTGACTCCAGCAAACCACAGTGAGAGCCATTATCTCCGAGTTGGAGAAAACACAGAACCGTACTGAATCTTCTCAGAAGTGGCTGGCATTCCAATTTTCCTCCAAGAACACATTGATGACTCATCCAGGAAGTCAAAGAAGAACCCAGATGAACATCTAAGGAACTGCAGGCCTTGCTCACCTCAGAAAAGGTCATGATTCTACTGTAAGAGACTGGGCGAAAATGGTGTCCAGAGAGCTACAAGGTGCTAATCAAGAGGAGCATAAAGGGCTAGCATGGCTGTGGAGTCAAAAGTGGAATATTTTGGGAAGACGTGGGCCGTGTTACGTCTGGTGTAAAGCTAAGACAGCATTCCGCAATAAGAACATCATCACAATAGTCAAACATGGCGGTGGTAGTGTGATGTTGTGGGGATGCTCTGCTGCTTCGGGGCCTGGGCAACTTGGCATCACTGGTAAGAAACCATGAATTCTGCCGTCTACCAGAAAATCCTCTCAGGTTCGTGATCGGAAGCTGAACTGTAATTGGGTTATGCAGCAAGATGGCGATCCAAAGCACGCGAGCAGGTCCGGCTCAAAAGAAGCGGAATGATGGTTTTGAAGTCAGTGGCCAAGTCCAGATTGGAACCCTATACAGATACTGTGGCAGGACGCGTACGCTCTGACCTAAAGCAGATAAAACAGAAGAGTGGGCCAGAATTCCTCCACAGAGATATGAGAAACTGATCAGTTATAGTTGTTGCTGCTAAAAGTGGCTTAAATCCAGTTTCAGGGAAATGAAACGATCATTTAAAACTGTTTTGTTTCCTCATGTTGTCTTGTGTCTTATGTTATATTTTGTATGAGGATCTGAAACCATTTAGTGGGACTAATATGCAAAAATGGAGGTAAACAAATGGCCTTTAAATGGAACCGTACCTAGATACACTCATCTGCCTTTGCATCAGGTCCTCGCTCAGCAGACCTTGTCCTCAGTTTTTGGAGAATCTGGAACACCATTAGGACTAGATAATCTCTGAGACACTGAGAAGACGATTGGCCCGTCTGCTGATTTTATTATGAGAGACTAAGACAGCTCTGGTGGTGTATTTAGGAGTACATTTCCCATGTTAAAATGTAGAGCTCATTTGCAAAGTGCATAAATGTTGGCAGGTCATTTAAATATTTATTTTGGGTATTTTCTATCTCACCTCTCACCCACACCCACATGCAGTAGGGCAAGCCTGATGGCTTCTCTGTCACCCCATAAAGGTCACTTTGTCACTTTAAACCTAAAAAGCTGCGTGCTGAGTGAGTCATAATGTGTGTGTTGTATTATTACAGGACATCGAGGAGTTCAGTTTCATCACTCAGCTGGCCGGACTGACCGATCACCTCTCTGTGGCAGCGCGACTCGCCGTGACTACAGGAGAGGAAGAGTCATAAATCCAGTTTCCTGTTCCACAATGCCACGGACAGAGCGAGAGCGAGAGAGCGAGCGAGAGAGAGAGAGAAAGCAGAACTAAATACTGCAGAGTGGAAGAGATTTGAAGTGTGTAACATTTTAGATCTTGCCTCATCCTCATCAGTGACATCATGGAGTCACCAACACCCACACACACGCACACACACCCACACACACACTCACACCTACTAACCACAGATGGGTCACTGTCCTCTGTTTTACCCAGAGCCAACACGGTCTCACTCTCTCACTTCCTCGTTTAGAACTCTCTACATCTCGAGAGTGAGCGTTTACGTCCTTATCACGCTTTATCTCCCAAGTTCGGCTCACGTCCTTCACTTTTCTTTCTCTGTGGCCTACGGACTCGAGGAGAACACTTGTTTCTTTTTTGTGTGCCATGATTTGAGGAAGTTTTACAGGGAAGCCTGGATTCAGAGTATTGCATGTCCTGATGATTAACACACAACCGTGTTCATTAATGAGACGTTTCTGTTTAGCTCTCCTCAAGAACCTCAGCGAGAAGTGTCTTTCTTTTCTAACCTCTTTCTACATCTTTCTATGGCCGAGCGCGCCGTCTTTGTAGAGAGTTTGTACACTGAGTCACCTGATGCTAGTGGACTCGATTCTGATCGTTAACTACAGTCAGAATAATTAACTCTCGTATTTCTAGCGGTTTATTGTAGCCAATCTTTGAAATACAGTAGGCTGTGTTTGTGTGTGTGTGGCGGGAGTGTGTGTGTGTGTGTGTGCGTGCAACACGAAATATGTTTTACTGTAGATTTATTCTCCGGTTGAAGATTTTTCACTGTTTGATAAATGCACAGCCATGAGAAACCACCGGCCTGCATGATCACAAAATCCTGAAAATGATTCAAAGATTCTCGGCTTCTTGGTCTCGCATAAACACTCTCAGTCTCTCACACACACACACACATGTTCTCAGTCACACACACGCTGTTTTTTTTTCTTCTTCAGTATTGCTATAATCATTTTCAAGTTCAGCGATCAGCCAACCAGTCAAATTTAATCTCATGACATCATTCCCCATCTTTCTTTTCATTCGACTTAGCATAAATACTGGTTTTAATTGCGCAGCTTAAAAGTTTAAAATTAGCTACGCTAGCTAGTCATTTAATGCCATAACTGAGGTAACCTAACTAGCCATCTAACTAGTTAGTTTAGTTAACATTAACCCTACAGGTATCTAGCTAGCTAGCTAATGCTACACTAACATTAATATTAGCCAAGCCAATGGCAAGCTATTTAACTTTAAGCTAATATTATGTAATTTAAATGTAGTTAGTTTAGCTATTTAATTTAGCTTGCTAACATTAAGCTATTAAGCTTGCTAGCAAATGTTAGACTATCATCATGTAGCTAGCTAGACATGCTAGTTAACTTGTGGAATTATGTTTGCTAGCAAATCAAGTCCATTTTAAAATAAAAAAATGATTTCATTTGAAGTGTAGTAAAACCAGTACTTTATGCTAAGAATACTGAGTATTGAAGAAGTTCTACACCAGGTTTGCAGTTTGGCTGATCGTGTTTAAGTTAAGCTCCGCCCCTTGTTGAAACAGAGATGCCGGAAATTTGCAAATTCAGGACCTTTTTTATGGCTCTACGGCTTTAAGTGAGTTTGCGGTACAGTAAAAAGGATCTCTGTTCAGGGAAAC
The DNA here is from genome assembly GCA_030068025.1 of Parauchenoglanis punctatus. Taxonomy (NCBI): domain Eukaryota; kingdom Metazoa; phylum Chordata; class Actinopteri; order Siluriformes; family Auchenoglanididae; genus Parauchenoglanis; species Parauchenoglanis punctatus. The sequence continues at coordinate 25,722,872 of JAQQZU010000002.1, read as the reverse complement.
AAGGCTTTCTGTGTTCCCTCTGAGCTGAGATGCCCACACCTGTGCAAATGTTTACACCCCCGTTACGCAACACTACGGAGGACAGCGGAATCGGACCGAAAATGACTACATGACATGAACTGCTGTACTTTCTAGTCATTTGTCACTTTGTTTGCTTTTATATGCTTTCTATATTATTATTATTATTATTATTATTATTATTATTATTATTAAGCAATGCAGTGTTTTCCCGCATTAGCTTAGGTGCTAAACAGTTCAACTGCAACAGAAATTGGCATCCTGTCCACATCCTTATTAAAGTCCTAGTGTGAAATTGCCAAAATCTACAGACGTTCAACATGCGGTCGGGTCTGAAAGTCTGAATCCTGTGAACAAGGACTGTTTCATTTCATCAGTCATTAAAAACTAATATAAAATTCAGTTCAGCTGGAAATCACAGCCATAATGTGCTTTAGAAGAACTTTCTCATATTATATAGCTTTTCAGTTTTACAAAGTAAAGAAAGAAAAAAAGTGAAGCCAAAAAATGCCAAAACATTAACGATTAGTTACAGTAAACCGTTTACTGTATACATATTACACATATACAGTACATACTGTGTATATCATATTAGGTATACAGATCTATTAATGCATAATATAGCAATTTCTTATGTAAAAAATTGCTTAATCACAACGGTAAATATATAAATATATATACTGTACGTGCTTATCAGTAGTCTCTAACCATTCTTTTTAATAACCCTTCTTATACACACAGCTGTTTGGGAATAATTACAAATGTTCTGAAATAAAGAGCACTTCTTATGCATTTAGGATTACATTAAAGTTGTGGAGTATCTCTGAAACAAGCGAGTTGCTACTTCTATTTATGTTTTTTAGCAGCTATAAACAGTCTTTCCCTCTTCTTCTTATTCTCCTAATAAGACAAAATAAGGGGTCTTCAGGCTTATCTGCAAAGGACCAGTGCGACTGCAGGCTTTCATTACAACCAAATTGGAGGCAGACTTGATAGTTGCTCGGAGACCAAGATGAACTGATTAAAGAAGTGGAATCAGGCGTGACTCCTGCTTGGTCGGAATGAAAGCCTGCGGCCACACCGGTCCTTTGTGGATCAGACTGAAGTAAACATTACTGTATCAGAAAAGGTTGTATCAGAGCGCTGACCCTGGAGACTCCTTCATAAACGTTAAATAAACACGTCCTTACAGAAAATAGTACCACGGCAGTGATTGTATTCTTCGTTAAATGAAAACACGTTTCTAAATTCGATTTAGTTTTAGACTCTGAGTGTGTAGAGAATCTGCGGTACAAGTCCACGTGAATGAGCTGTTACTATAGAAACCGTAATGTATTACTGTAGAACAAGCGCATTAATATAAACCAGAGCTGCTATTATAGAATTAAGTAATATCACAGGAGAGGGAGTGCTGCTGTAGCGGACTCGCTCGTATCTAATCCCAGCCGTGCTGATATTCAGTACATCAGTACGACCTCGAGTGTGATATTACGTTTATACAATAGTTCCATAAGCAAGAAATTAATGTCGAGTAAATGACATTTTGGACCCAACTAGACCTCAAACAGAAATATATCCCAAAGAAACTGCACTCACTGTTGGCTAGCTGGCTAGCGAGCTCACGTCGATTTGTTAAAGGTGCTTCTGGTAAACCTGGCATCACTTCTGACAAGCTTTCATAATTCAAAGTCAAAACTATCATTTGCCATGTCCGCCGATGATGTCGCTAACACTACCGTAGTAACTATGTAGAAGGAGGAGGTGGAATTTTACATGGATGAGCGGCGTGATGCACACAATGAAACGTCCCAGTGCTGTTATAGCGAAATATAAACACTCTTACAACGCCACTTGACCAATCAAAGTAGTAAACTGTTTTATAAAATGAATCAACACTTTCTGACCAATGAGCATCGAGTATTCAGCAGCGGTTTGGAATAAATGTTTAATAACTGATGAAATAAAGTACAAACAGACTTTTGGACCTGACTGTGGGTGTAATGAAAGCCACAGAGATATTCTGGTTAAGTTTTTTTTCTTCTTCTTCCTTCTCAGGCATTTAAAATGTCGATTTAATCTTGATTTTCAGTGTGTGTTAGTTTTTGGTATTGAATGTCGAAATCAATACAAAGTTATAGAACAATATGTTTAAAGTTTGGCTTGTTGACTAAGTATAAATGGTTCTGTTTTTCACATGATCCGAACCACGTTTGTGTCCTCTGCTCATGAAAAGAAATGCACACAAAGAAAGGCTGACATGTAAATATAGGGGATAATCAATTAAATAAATATAGTGACATTGGCTGAAGTCGACGAGTTCCCACACAATGAGGCCAAATAATCTAATGTAAATAATTAATCAAGCTAATCTTCATATAGTACTTTTACCTCAAAAACCTATATCTTTTTTATAGATAATAGCTTTATTTCTATAGCACTTCATGCATTTTTAATTCAGCATTCTCACCGAGGTGCTCTGTACGCACCATCAGGAAAACAAAAAGGATGAATTTGTAATATACACAAGGCCGGTGTATAGCATATGTTCATTAAGTAATGTTGGGTTCAGCCATTCTTTTGTAGAAATCCATTTGAAAAAAAGCAGATGCCTTTTTTTAGATGCTGGTGTCCCTGCTGCACCCAGAATGCATTGCTGATGACCTGGATAGCAGTCTCGGGATCATGGATTTCTGTATGTGATTTCATGTATGTTTTAAATAAAGTTAATAGACATCTGCGTTTCGATGTTTAGTTGCTCCAGAACATCTACAGTGGAAAGACTTCACACAGAGCTGTACTGTTTTTAGTTAACGTAAAAATTGGCCCTTTAGCGTGTTTATGGGAAGATTTTGGAGTTTAGAAAATGCATCGATGTTCTAGGCAGACAGATGTTTTTGCTCTGAGTCAGTGTTTCTTTCTGGGGAACCCCAGCCGTGGACATTTTCATATTTTCTCTTCTCTAACACACTTGATTTAAGTCATCAGCTAATCAACAAATGTGAACTGTGAGCTAACTTTTAAGAGCATCACTGTTACCTCTTTTCCACCAACAGGGAATGGATTCTATTCTGTTCGTGCAGCACAGAGAATTTCAACCTAAAATTAATTGGCTCAGAACTGGAAAACTTGGTTCTCAGCTGGAACCAAAAGATAGCTGGTTTTTCCAGTGTGAACCATGATGACATCAGAAGGTGTCATTAGTTTGGAGAGGAAGCAGGGGGCAGGAATGGAGAAGGCGACGGAAAAGGATAAATCAGTCAAATATCTGCAAAAACAGAATAAAAGCTCGATCAATTTGATCCGCCATCTTGCCGCTACTGCGTACTTCTGTTGTACATTGCGCAACGCCCTCCGTTTATAACAGGTCCAAGATTACAGGTACAAAACTGGTTGGAAAGGTGGGCTGGTTCGCTCGCTGGCACCAAGGTTCAATGAATCCTGAATGGAACCAGTTCAAGAACAAATTCCCTGTTGGTGGAAAAGGGGGATGTATGAGAGGATCCTGATAGAGTCTTGGCCGGATTCTGTAACAGACTGTTTGATAACGTTCTTCATTTTAGACTATACGATGACGATCCTTTAACGATGAAAGAAAATCCTGTTTACGTCCTCAATCAGCGTGATCCGGAAATCAGAAAAAGTATTTTTCAAAGTGACCAAGAGGTAATTAGTATTTTTCTGACTATTAGCATGTTTTGTTTAAGTTACTCCGTCACCAGTACTGTATCTGTAGCTGGAACATAAACTAGCCATTCTGTTGGTGGATTTTAGGCAAGGATCACAACAGCGCTCACACTGTGAGATTTTAAATCGGATGCCTGTAGGCGTTACGTTTTCCATTCTGAGATGTCTACGCTTAACTCACAACATCATTCTTTTATGGATTTTTACTACAAACCAGCTATAGAGGAAGGAGATCACCCAAATGTTCAGGGTGGTGATCCTCCAGGACCAGGATGGAGAAGCACTGCTGTATACGACCGGATATCAAAAACCTCAAAAAATGGACGCTTTACCCCAGAGTGTTTCACCAAAAGGTCAACTCTTTTACACAGACACTGGAGTGCAATTTTCATGCTGCGTTCAGTTTCATACACTCAAAGCTAAAAAAAGCTAAAACATTTACGCCTAAAGACTCTTCTCTCTGGGGAAACCCTGTGTAGAACCCAACATCAAAGAGTTTCCCTTTTAGACAGAAGTTTACGAAGCGAAGAACCCCTTAAGGCACCCTTTATACGAGAGTGTAGACCATCAAAGCAACTGGGTTTGTTTTAATCTTGATGTTTCACCACATCTTGGTCTCCATGGGCTGGCAAAACATCTTCAAGGTTATAATACAAGTGCAGTGTTGTTTATTCACTGCTATGACACCAGATGACTAGAAACCTTCATGGACAGTGTAAGTAAGCTCCAAGTCAGTAAACCGGTGAAAACTGGATGATCAGGCATTGCTTACCATGGAAGTGTATCCTCCATTAACTGCGATTTAGTGATTTGTGAATTCGTTTACTTTCATTATAATAGCAGCAGCACAATGCATAAAATTATGCAGATAGCGGTTATGAGCTTCAGTTATTTTTCACATCAAATATCAGGAAGGGGGAAATGTGTGATATCTGTGACTTTAACCGTGACATGGTTGTTGGTGCCAGAAGTCCTGATTTGAGTATTTCAGAAACTGCTGATCTCCTGGGATTTTCACATGCAACAATCTCTAGAGTTTACTCAGAATGGTGCAAAAATAATAATAATAAAAAAATAAAAGATCCTGTGTGCAGAGGGACTGCAGGATGAAACACCTTGTTGATGAGAAAGATCAGAGGAGAGGAGAATGTCCAGACTGGTCTGAGCTGACAGGAAGTCTATAGTAGCTCAAATAATCACTCTTTACAACCGCGGTGAGCAGAAAATCATCTCAGAATGCACAACACATCAAATCTTGAGGTGGATGGGCTACAACAGCAGAAGACCACGTGAGGGTCCACTCCTGTCAGACAAGACCAGGAAACTGAAGCGATCAAAGGCACAGGCTCACCCAAACTGGACACCAGTTAAAGACTGGAAAAATACCAGCTGATGTTCTTCTACTCTTTAACTGTCCAGCTTGGCTGAGTCTGTGCCCATTCTGAGACGCTTTTCTGCTCAGCACGGTTGTAAAGAGTGACTATATGAGTTTCTATAGCTTTCCTGGGAAATTGAACCAATCTAGGGATTTTCCTTTGACTTCTCTTATCAACAAAGCATTTCCACCTGCAGAACTGTGTCTCACTCAGTGTTTTCTGTTTTTCGCACCATGCCACAGTTAAAGTGAAAGAGATCAGACTTTTTCTTCATTCTGGTGTTTGATGTGAAGCTCTTGACCTGAATCTGCATGATTTTATGCACTGAGCCACATGATTAGGTAACTGCGTGAGGTGTATAGCTGTTCCTAATAAAATGGATGGTGAGTGTATATTAACCTCAGTGGCAGGTCACTATGGTTAAATCACATGTATTCATTTAAAAACTATGTTCATTAGAAAGTATTGCAGGTGGATACAAAGAGCAGAAGCGAGTGGGATTGGTCGAATTCTCTCAGGATCGGGCGTGATTGAAGGCAAAAAAACCAGCCCAGTGCAAACCTTTACACTTAAATTTACACTAGAAATGAAATGGAAGTAAGAATGTTCCATTAAAAGAAAAAGAAAAGAAAACGCACCGATGTTCTATAAAATGGGTTTCTCCTAATCTGAAGTAATTCCAGACTAAAAAAAGCACTGAGAAAAAGTCCTTTCTTTTCAGTCTTCCACACCTCTGTTTTTCCCCCCACTGCCCTGATGAGTCAGCATCTTTACAGCGATGATAACTGCACGTTAGTCAAGCTGTTTATGTAACCCTTACAACTAGCGTGACTCGGCCATTTAAAATCCCATCAGAAACACTGTGTATGTCTGATAACAGAAATGCTGTGAGAGATGATGAAGGAACGGCATCTGTTTCAAATTAAACGTGAAAGTGTCTGGCAGCTAGCATTAACGCAGTGCACTAGTGAGAGTCAGTTTTCTAATATTAATATACAGGGCCATTACTCCTCCTTTCACAAGTGTGTATTAACGCACGGACGTTAGGTGCCCGCAGCGTACGTCCAAGTACTTACATTCATATGTATGTATATAGTATATATCCATAAGTATATATCATAATAATAAGTATAATGCTCCATTTTACAAAATTTGGATTCTCAAACGTGTTATCCAGCACCAGCAAACACTGATTCCTCTTCTCTTCTTTCTTGTGTTCATTTCTTCTTCTTTGTCATTCTTCCGGTGCTTCCTTCTGGATTCACACTTCCACGTGTAAAAACGTGCAACGCGGAAGCCGCTCTCTAGAGATTTGTCCGTTCTGGGCTACTGTAGTGGCGCAACATGGCGGCTCCGTAGAGGTGGACCCGCTCCCTGTGTAGGTATAATGGGGTCATTCTAAGCTTATGAAAACACAACAATTCACAGTTACAGGTGATTATAAACTAATGATAATATACTGCTAATATCTCCACCTAAATCCTACACAGTGGACATTTAAAATGCTATAGCTAGCTTACTAACATTACCATTTCAAAGCTCCAGGGTTCATGGTTTGGTCCTGAGCTCTGGTTACTGCTTGTTCGGAGTTTCATATGTTCTCTCTGTGTCTGAATGGGGTTCCGCCGGGATCTCTGGTTTCCTCCTACCTCCCAAAAACATGCCAGTATATGCACTAGCTATGCTAAGCTGTCGCTGTGTGTGCATGGTGCCCAAGACAGGATGTATTCCCATCTCATACCTAATGTTCCCAGGCTTATGTAAGATGAATCGATGAATATAGCTTGCTTTATAGATTGTTTAGAAATAAAACAGGAAGAATTTCGAATGGACCAACCAGATTGGCTGCACTGTTTAGAGCTGAAGCATGCAGTAGATTAGTACTGGAAGCTTAAAATTTCTGCACGGAGGTGCACCAGGGAGTACAGAACACCCATAATGCATTGTGCCATTTAAAGATGGCTCAGGGCAGGGATGGTTTAGGGCTGATGGGCTGATGATGATGTGTGCTACCCAACACAGAGAATAGGGAGCAGGGTGCCACTTCTTTGGAATAAACTATAGTAAATAACAGGTGTCCAGATGATGCATTACTTGTCATTTCAATAGGTTTATATGGGCCAAAGGGCACGAGTGAATCATGGAGAGTGACATACAATGTGTCCAGATGCCTCTCTCACTTCCTCAGTGGGGTTCAGAAACATTTCCTAAATCACATTCGCACATCGTGTGGTTTCAAATTTAAAGAACATGCCATCTTCTTCTTCTTTTTTGGTTTTCCTTCCTGGGGAAAGTGGTTAAGCTCTGGGTTCATTTACATTTACATCATTTGGCAGACGCCCTTATCCAGAGCGACTTACATGTATCTCATTTATACAGCTAAGCAGTTGAGGGTTAAGGGC
>JAQQZU010000002.1:25684856-25695373 GCA_030068025.1 Parauchenoglanis punctatus | reverse complement strand
TGGGTGGGATTGATCAAACGTTCTGTGGGGGTGGGTGGGATTGATCAAACGTTCTGTGGGGGTGGGTGGGATTGATCTAGGGTGTTTTAGGAGCCAGTGGGATTGGTCACAGTTTCATCGGCAGTATGCAGGGGTAGGATTTAAAACACATTCTCTTATACAACTCTTTCAGCTGCCAAACAACTCAGACGCAACTAAGCCTACAAACTAAACTCCAAACTCCAAAATATATATATAAACAATTACAAGCCCAGAAGCCATTACAAATACAGGAAGAATTCAAACAGTAATATAATATTTTCTTTTGCGGCTCTGCTTCGTTAAGAAGATTAATTTCTGTTTATTCTAGTTATCTTCTTCCATAAGCAGTGCTTCTTATCTTCCTGCATTTTAATTTAATCACACATCCGGAGTAGCAGCACTGTTCACTCCTACAAAGGAACAAAATGCACATAAAGATGAGTCGGCTCTCAACGCAAGAGTCGTCTCAAAGAGTCGACTCGTTCATAAATGACACGTCGCTGATATAACTGCAAATGCCACTGTTAATGATTCTTAACGGTTGCTAAAGGTGCGTGCGCGTGTGTGTGTGTGTGTGTGTGTGTGTGTGTGTGTGTTTCAGGAGCCCGTTGGCGCAGATGGAGGAGGAGCGGAGGGAGCATGTGATGAAGATGAAGAAGATGGAGAGTGAAATGGAGCAGGTGTTTGAGATGAAGGTCAAAGAGAAGAAACAGAAACTGAAGGACTCTGAGGCTGAGGTGTGTGTGCGTGTGCGTGTGCGTGTGCGTGTGCGTGTGCGTGTGCGCGTGCGCGTGCGCGTGCGCGTGCGCGTGTGCGTGTGCGTGTGTGTGTGTGTGTGTGTGTTTTAGCTGACCATGTTAGCAAACAATATGACTATTTAGATTTATTATGCTGTACTGTCACACAGGTTTATCATCCCGCCCCTTCTGTAAATAATACAGTGTAAATATTGAAAGAAGAATTAAGGGTGTCATCATGGCAGTAAGGTGTGTGGTATAGCTCGGATTGTGAGTGTAATCATTGTGCACTCAGGCTTTCAGAAGAAACTGCACTGTTCAAATACTCTCTACAGTTTGTAATATATATATTTAAAAAAGACAAATAAAATTCCCTGTTGTTATAGTGTAACGTAACGTAACTGTCGAAGTGCTACACGACCCTTGATTGAAATGTTTTTTGAATGAATAATGTGAATATAAAGGCCTACCTGTGTATAGGAGGTTTCCTGTGTGAAAACGGTCTCAGGTCGTCGAAGAACCGAAATCAAGCTAAAAATCAGTTAAAAAAACAACAGCGATTAGTGTTAAATTGTGATTTTCTTTCCGTAACAACGCGGCCGTTTTTATTTTCTGTGGTTTATGTGATACAAGCACAAGTGATATAAATTGATGATAAAATACAGATATCATGTTCCTGATATAAATTATCATGATAAAATGTCATACTATGCTTTAATGAGATATTGTTTTTATTAAATATATTTTTTAAGATTTAAATAATTACAAACTAAATGGGACTGACTAGAAGCAGCACACTAGATGTAAAGGTTTCTTTTTACTTAATCGCTAACATTTGACATACCCCCCATTTCGTCCCCTCCTTTCGGGGGTTAGAATTTAGTTTTGGTGGTCATTAAATAAAAGTAGCATCAAACTCACACCTCTGGACTCCTGACAGTTTGTTAACCTAATGATTCATATCGTGATACCTGTGGTGTATTGTACAAATATTTTCAAGTATCATATTGAATCTGTATGATGATGATGATATTTTGGTTGTATCGCCCGGCCCTGTGTATCAGTATATCAGTTATCGCTCTATCACACTATCATCATTTTTTCATTAAGCATAATCTTTATAGGAATTTTAAACGTAGATGTGTCTATTTGGTGGATATGTGTATGTATAACTGTGTGCATGTGTGTGTGTGTGTGTGTGGGTCTGCAGCTGGAGAGGAGACATGAGCAGATGAAGAGGAACCTGGAGGTGCAGTATAAGGAGCTGGAGGAGAAGAGGAGGCAGTTTGAGGAGGAGAAGGTGAACTGGGAGGCGCAGCAACGCCTGCTGGAGCAGCAGAAACTCGACGCCTCCAAGTACACACACACACACACACACACACACACACACATGTACCATCAAACACACCTTCCTACACACAGCCCAAACACACTTTACTCCTTGAGGACCAGACAATCATCAAGTCATATAGTCCTGCACACACACACACACATACACACACACACACACACACCTTGATTTGTGCCCACATTTCTTCTGGAACATTCCAGATGCATGAATTTTTTTGTAGATGAACTGGTCAGTATCACAGCTCTGTAACTCCTGATAGGTGATGTGAGGCGCCCTCGTGTGGACGCTGACTGTTACTGCACTCGCCACCTAGCGCATTCTAGATTTTAATGACGAAGAGGATTTTATTTAGCAGTCCTCCGATCACTAATAGCAAGCCTGGTCATTCCACTTCAAGCACACACACACACACACACACACACACACACACACGCACAGACTTCTCAAAATTTTTCACTACCAAGACCTGGAACTATGAGTATGCGTACAGAAGAGCTAAGCTTTAATGTTGATCCTACACACAGTACACTGTAGGGTGTGTGTGTGTGTGTGTGTGTGTGTGTGTGTGTGTGTGTGTGTGTGTGCACTATAGATGCACATATTAGAGCCCTACACAAGCTCACATTGACGATATTATCATTTTTCTTTAAAGTTCATGACAGAATTGAAGATATTTCTTCAGTCTGTGCTAGTAAAATCATTTTTTTATCTTGATTTTTTTTTTTTTTGTTATAAAATAAAAAACGTCACTGCGACTTCACGTCATTTCATTTCATTTGTAAATCTACTCCATCTACAACAGTGACTTTTTTTTTTATTTTTAGGTCCTACTTGCTTAAATAACTTTCACTAGTCAAATATAAAAGGCTACGCTAACTAGCTAGCTAGCTAGAAACTTCTCCCAGCTAGTTTAGCGAATCATCTTTTATGTAACGTGAGCTTCGTAACTTTTAAAGAAATGAAAAATTTTAGTGTGATTTTTTATTAACCAATAGAAAAATATCTATACACGGTGTACAGGTAGAGAAGAACTACCCTACGTGTGCGGTATTTCCTATTATGAGGTGGTTCTAAATCAAATATTACATTTTCCAACCTGTTTTACTCATTTTAAAGTTTTAAACGTTTTTTTTGTTTCTTTATAGAAATAAATGCTTACGATTAGAAAAAAAGTTCGAAAATAATAAATAATCTGTAGAAACAGGTTTAACGATTATATATTTGGTTTGTTGTCATCTTATAATAGGAAACATTAGATGATTCATTTTAAGATCTTTTCACTCGCTAAGCTTAATTGTTTTTGTGTGCCATTACTCCTGCTTGTGTCAGAGACAGAAACTGGAACAAAGGGCTTGATGGACAGCTAAGAGGCGCTACGTTTAGCTTTCGTCAGGAGAAATAGAATATTTACAGTAGTGTGTGTAGATACTAGCTAGATCACACACACTCACACACACACTCACACACACACTCACACACAGCTGCTAACGGCAGCTATTCATTCTGAAGAATTTGGAATCAGTATTGGTGCATTTGTCTGTACAGCTACACACACACACACACACACACACACACACACACACTCGCAGTGATATCCACTATGCAACAGTAAACGGTTCTTCCAGCTATCAGTTAGCGAATGCTCACTCTGCAAAAATCTCAGCAGGACTAACCTCGAACATTTTCTCAACTTTTAACATTAGAACCCAACATCAATCTCCCCCAACACACACACACACACACACACACACTTTTTTTTTAATATGTATTCTGTTTTCATCATAATGTGTTTTTTTTCTTCTTCTCCATTTTATTATCGTCTATTCTGTCCATCCTAACTGTACATTACTATTAAAGATGAGACGGTGATGCTAAACACATCACGGTGTGGCGTGTTTATCCTGACTCTCCTCACACACACACACACACACACACCTCTGATCACTACATCTTGCACCGTGTGTGTGTAGTAAGAAACCAAGTGTAATAGCAACTGAGAAATTATCAGCTCTTTTTTTCTCTTTCTTCGACTTAATAAGACAAAACGTACGCAGCTCGTCACGTTAACGAGAAACCACGAGATGCCAGAAAGTCTGACCTCTTTTGTCTTCGCCTCTTACTGTTACAAAGCGCAGACTCCGTCCATGAATGAGAAAAAAAATCCTACAGAAAACTTTATCAGCGATTGCATGATAACCTCAGCGCCCAGTGTACAAGTCCCTGTGTTACCATAGAAACGATGTTTCTATAACGATAACAAGCTGCTATTGTAACACTTTCTGACCAATCAGGTTTGAGCGTCACTGTGGTGTAAAACGTTTTACTGCGATGAAATGACAATGACATGAGAGTGATGCGATGTTCATTACTTTATTTTACTCTGCATCGAGCATCAATATGAAACAAAGCTTGGCACCAAGCCAAAATCACAAGCGTTATGCGCTGAATGACTTTTCTTCCGCAGGTGTGTTTGAGTTCAGTTGCGTGTGAAAGCTGCAGTGTTAAGGTTTACTTTCCCTTAGCAGAGACTTTGCGAACACACAGCTTCTGCCTCGGGGTCGTGACCCTGAAAAACACATGGAGTCAGACTTACTGATCATTCATGAGCTAATCATTTCCTCTATACATCCGCTGAAGGCAGATACTCACACGAAGCCTTGCTGAGCGCAACGCGGCTCGGTCTTTTCCACTTTAACGATTAATTTGGGGGGAATTTTTCCATGGAAAAAGGAGGTACAACATGAGCTGGAACTGGTGAACACTTCATCTGAGCGAGAGAGATGCGATTAAATTAATAATATACACAACTGCAAACTGTAAAAGCTGATTATTTTGTAAAGCAAGAATATAATCATTTAGGGTATGAATTAATAATAACCTTAATAATTATGATTACCATTATTTCATTTGAATACGCTACAAATCATACAGGCATTGTTGACCAAAAATATTATAAGCCATAATAATAAAAATGATAGATGTTTTACTTTTTGTTATATAATTGTATAACTATTATAATTAAAAGACAAAACAAATGGAAATCATTTATAGTAATTATGCTACTAATATTAATTTAAAACTTTTTATTATTATTATTATTATTATTATTACACTGAATATGATAATACATATGCATATATATATACAGTTCCTTCCAAAAGTATTGGAATGACAAGGACAGTTCTGTACACTGTAGGAATTTGGATTTGCGATCAAAAGATGAATATGAGACAATATATCAGAATTTCAGCTTTAATTTCCTGGTATTCGCATCTAGAAGTGTTAAATAACTCAGAACATGGCACCTGTTTTCTATTCTATTTGAACCCACTCATTATTCAAGTCATCAGGTATACTGGAACATGTGACTGACAGGAGCTTCTTGTTACCCAGGTGTTAGACTGATTGGTTAAACAGTTCATAGCTGTGAACGTCTACTCTTGGTCTGAGCCCTGGCTTGCAGCTGTGAAGATAAACCAACATACAGACCACAGAGCTGTCCATTGGAGCAGAGCAAGCCATTCTGAAGCAGAGAAAAGAAGGAAATCGAATACAGCCATTGTGAGAGCTGTGAAGAAAAACCAAAAACAACAGTCCACAGGGCAAGGTATCTCAATCTACTGCTGGAAGAAAGAAAGAAATATAGAGGCCATAAAACAAGATAAAAAGCACTCATTAGCAGTAAGATTGGACTGGAAGGCCAGATTGGAATTCACAAAGAAATACAGAGATGAGCCAGGAAAGTTCTAGAAACAAGTCTGACCGCTGCCGAAGTGATGGAAAGGCCAAAAAGTGGAGGACGCAGGGAAACACACGCGCTCATCAGTCAAGCACGGTGGAGGTAGTGTCATGGCTTGGGCTTGCATGGCTGCATCTGGAACATTCTCACTAATCTATATTGATGATGGAAGCAGCAGAATGAATTGAGACGTCTACAGAAACATTCAGTCTGCCGGTTTACACAGAAATGCATCCAGTCTAACTGGGAGGAACAAGACAATGACCCGAAGCACACTACCAACACAACAAAGGATTTCATCAGGGGAGGAAAGTGGAAGGTTATAGACCGGCCAAGTCAATCAGCAGACCCAATAGCGCAGCGTTTCACCTCCTGACGAGGCGACTGAAGGCGAAACATACATCAACCGAAAGAAGCTGCACTACAAGCCTGGAAAAGCATCGCAATAGAAGAACGCAACGGTTTGGTGATATCAGTCATGATGCAGTTATTGCAAGCAAGGGATATGCAACCAAAATTTAAATGTTATTTAATTTCTTTTACTTCAAGACTGCCTGTTCCTATACTTTTGATCACCAAAAAATCAGGTGATCAAGTTGTTTAACACATAAATATCAGAAACATGAAAGCTGAAATTCTGACCTGTTGCCTCATATTCATCTTTGAGCTCTATTTATTTATTAATGTATTAATGTTAAAACATACCTGATACACCAATAAGAAAACAGAAGAAAATAATAAAACTTTGGATATGGGGGTGTAAACTTTAACTTATTTTGGAATTAATACATACGTTAATGTTAAAAGTTTTTACTGCTTTTTTCTTTTAAAGCTTATCTGTTGTATAAAAGTGTGTAATGAACTCACAGGTGGCGTCTGAGGAGGACACCAGGATCAGGATGAAGCCCAGGACTGCAAACACACGACTCATCTTCATGTTCTCAGAAATTGTGTGATGGAGCCGTTTATAGCGTTTTATAGATACGTTATGCACAAATGTTTATTTAAAGGCAGACACTTTCCTCCACCCATTTATCTCCCCAGACCCACACACACACGTCCCTCCACTCACCACATCTTCCTCTCAGCGTACAGAAACAGGAAAATGGAAAGAGCTGATAAAAGCATGTCCTGTAAACTCAGTGTTGAGTCATCAGGCAGATATAGAATACTGCACACAGAATAATATTTGTTTTACTTCTTTGACTACTGTACTAACACACAGACACTTTTTAAATGTTTTAAATGATCTGACCTGTCGTATCAAGTCAGGTATGAAGTCACACAGGTTAGTTTTGGGAAAAACTGGTTGATAAATACCTTATCTTTGTGATCTTTCTACAGAACTGAGAAATTTAAATTTTTGCACTTTAATGAACACTATCCGACCTGTTACCCCATTTTTGGCAGAAAAACCTGCATTTTTTTTTTTGCTATAAATCCGTGCTGCTGGTGAAATTATTTTTAGGGGAAGCACGGAAACCCTGGTGTCGAAATGAGGCCGAGGATTCCGTCTTTCGTATTACTTCATGGAATCCTCATTTAAATATTCTGAAAATAAGATTCCGACGGAGTTTTCCGAGGCCCTCCTCATAAGCAAACTCACAAACCCGGCATATTGGGTTGATTTATAAACTACAAAACATGCTTTTTCTGTAGAAACACCTAGTAGGACAGTGTATTTTGTCGCTAGAAATAAAATTATTCTGACGCGCTGTTGCAGAAATTCATTTTTTAATTTTTGTATAATCTGTACGTTTAATTTTATACATAACAAAAAAAATTGATATTATATCTTTCCTCAAAAATGTATTTGATTGATACAGCTGTTGAAAACATTGTAAGCAGGGGATACATACATAATATTCCAAAACAGCTATACTAAATGTATATAAAATACTATTTAAATAAAAAACACTTATTACAACAAATTATAATCACGTAAACACACTCTTTCAATTACTCAAAGGACAAAGTCATAAATCTGACATGTCGGGAGTCTCATCCTAAGCACACCCTCATTTCTGTTGCAATAATTACCTCCCTGAATTCCCAATACTCATTCCACCAGCATCTGGAGACATTTCCTGTCCGTCGCAGCGCTCTCTTCCACTGAACGGGTTCAGGCAGAATCTGTTTGTGTTTTTCATGCTGTTCTAAATAATTCCTCTAGCTTTCTGTGGGAATGATGTGAGAGGATTTTTGTCCGGGGATTCTAGGAAATGCTAGGAGATGAGAATTAGGAGTGAAAAGTTGGCATTCTTACCAGCAAATTTAGAGAGTGTTGTTAAAAGTAGATATCTGTGAGTGGCAAAAGTATGTGAACCTTTGCTTTCAGATCCTCTTGTGCCGCGTAACTGCGACTAAATGTTTCCGTTAAATGTTATTCTGTCCTGCACATCGGCTCGGAGGAATTTTAATCCATTCCATTCTGGGATGTTGGTGTGTTTCCTCACATGAACTGCTCACACAACATTTCTACTGTATTAAGGACAGGACTTTGGCCGTTCCAAAACATTCACTTTATTCTGCTTTAACCATTCTTTGGCAGAGCGACTTGTGTGCTTAGGATCATTTAGAATTCACTGGTATAATTCAGAATTCCTTGTCCCATTTTTTTCGTCAGTGGGATGACAATCACGTGTTGAGTGACACCCTGTTTTATTTAAAGATCTATCAAGTCTGATCTTCACAACACGTGTTTGTGGAAGTGCATCATGGCATGAACAAAGGAGGACCTCAGAAAAAGAGGCTTTTATAAAAACCATCTGTAACGAGTTTGGACTCCACCAATCCACAGTCAGACAGATAGAGGAGATTCAAGATCAAGGTTACCCTCTCCAGGAGTGGAGACCAACAAAGATCACTCCAAGAGCAGGGTGTGTAATAGTCCACGAGGTCTCAAAGGAACCCAGGGTAACATCTAAGCAACTGAAGACCTCTCACACATTGGCTAATGTTAATGTTCATGAGTTCACCATCAGGAGAACACTGAACAACCATGGCAGGGCTGCGAGGAGAAAGCCACTGCTCTCCAAACCGAACATTGCTGCTTAGCTATAAATGACTTCTGTCTTTTTTATCCAGGAGTCTACAGAGGTGGACTGTGGAGGTTTTACTCACACTTACATCCAATGTCAGGGTTGTAATAATCACACAATCCTGTCACTGAGGATTTTCCTTACAGCACACTGTTATTTGTTGCAAACCATAGATATGAATCATTGAGTTAAAAAATAACTAATAAATATTGATGATGAATAAACAGTTGTGGAATCTTTATTAAATGGCAGCACAGTCATGTAACGTACATTTAGTAATAAGGAAGCACATGATGATTAAACAATACTGAGGTGACTCTACATTACCACTCAAAAAGACACAATTTGTGCGCATTGCCCGTTGTGTTCACTAAAACACACAGAGATAAACACACATCAGCAAAGTCTCACCCACTGTTCCATCACCGCTGAGAAATCAGAACTAAACTGAAAATGATGCATTCATTTCATTAACCAATCACATACAAATAAGAGAACAATAAAAATAACATTATCATTTCTATAATAAAATTTCTAAGGTTAATAATAAACAGATATAAAAGTTAAAAAGATGTATTGTTAATGAACAAGTAAAATGTGTGTAATGGTTGATATGGTGAAGGAGATGTTTATTTAACGTTTCTACTATTTATTTATTTATTTATTTATTTTATTATTCTGCGTTATATATCCTGTTTCTGCATTTGTTCCTGATTAATTTCAATAAACCGAAGCAGAGAAGCTGTTGAGGCAACAACTGTTTATATCTGTGTAAAGGAGAAGAGGAACTCATTTCCATTTGAGGAAATTCCACACCAATAAATGTAACTATGAGTGGATAAAAAGTATGATATGATGTTCGTTAATTAATACAAAATTGTACGCAGCAAAAGGAATAAACCACTTTGAAACATGCCGTCATAAACAATAATCAACTTCAGGATGGTAACTCCTCTTATCACAACATCCCATGCCATTATTTTCCAATAAGGATTATTTCCGGTTATTATTCTGATTATTTCCAATAACAGCAGGATCCAAAGAGTTGTTATTCCTGACATAAAGCCTTTGAACTAATGATTTCAATTATTCGTTGTGGAAATATTTATTATTATTCACAGCATTCCACTTCAGTAACATTGAAATAAAATTTTACACTGAGAAAAAAAATATATATAAATTGTACGAAGCATTTATGTTTCTCTCCCAAGAAATCAACAGCAATAAAGTTTAATTTCTTACCTGGGGATTTTCAGAACGCACACATGAGGGTTCTTCACTGTCATAACACTGAAACACCCAGAGATAAGTGCACGCATCAGCAGAGTCTTATAACAGATCATTCAGCAGTGAAATGAGTTAAATATTTGTGACAGCCGGGCGTGATCGAGCTTCGGCCGTGGGTTGAACCTGATAGCTTTCACCTGTGCTTAATGTGTGTGTGTGTGTGTGTGTGTGTGAGTGTGAGTGTGTGAGTGTGAGTGTGTGTGTGTGTGTGTGTGTGTGTGTGTGTGTGAGTGTGTGCGTGTGTGTGTGTGTGTGTGTGTGTGAGTGTGAGTGTGTGTGTGTGTGTGTGTGTGTGTGTGTGTGTGTGTGTGAGTGTGTGTGTGTGTGTGTGTGTGTGTGTG
>JAQQZU010000002.1:25623970-25635010 GCA_030068025.1 Parauchenoglanis punctatus | reverse complement strand
CCTCAACTGCTCAGTTGTATAAATGAGATATATGTAAGTCGCTCTGGATAAGGGCGTCTGCCAAATGATGTAAATGTGTAAATTTTATTAAGAATTCACACAGGATGATCTCTGCCATAAATCTCTCTTGTCTCTTCCCTCCAACGGTTTTTCTGTTTTTCAGAATATTTGTACATCTGTACACTGGGTGATACATTCAGGATTTGGAATTACCTGACACGTCAACGCCTGACACGTGACACGTGATTGGTAGTCTACAATGGGTGTTCAGCGTTATTTCTTGCATGTTCATTTGGACTGGATGAAGTGACGCAGCTGGCCATGTTTGTCCCGCAGGCCTAGAGTTTCACGTGCGTCTTAATGGTTCCATGAGAAGTTAAGGAACTGACCGTTACCGTCAATATTTATTTGACATAAATAAAAAAAGAGAACAAAAAGTAATAGATCGACAAAACAAACCTCATTTATGCAATTTCCCTTTTTATATCAAATGTTGGTTACCCAAGACTGCCAGATGTTTCATTAGTTGCTAGATGTTCTCCCAGCTGAATCTTTTTAAACTTTCTTGCTTTTCCAGCCATTTGTTGCCCCGTGCCAACTTTTTTGAGCCCTGCAGCAAGCGTCACATTTGAAATGAGCTCATTTAGTGGATAAAGGTGTACAATTTCCCAGTTTGAACATTTATTATGTTATCTATGTTCTGTTGTGAATAAAATATTGGCTCCTGTGATTTGAAAGTCTTTTAGTTTTCATTTTATTCGAATTTAACGAACGTCCCAACTGTTCTGGAATTCGGGTTGTACATTAGCTACATAAGCCTTGTGTTGCGTCAGTTGCTCTGCGGACTCGGCTTTATTACTTTGATGTAATAAGCGTCTGTTTTCTGCAACTCCCCTCCTAATCTTTGGCTGAGTATTCTACTTCTTGAAAAGAAGATTCCACGACAGTTTTTTTGTCCATGTATGTGCACGTTGATAAACAATCAACCACAAATGGCCAAGCAGGTTTACAGCACTTCATGTTTACGGAGCAGTGCAAAGTCTTGAAACCAAATAACTTTTTTTTCAGCAGTAAAACAGCAGTTTGCGTGATGCTAAACTGGTGGCTACAAGCTTTTCTTACTTTAGCTACATTAGCCTCGTAGATCCAGTGCAAAGCTAAAAAAGCAAACGAACCCCATTTGGGGTACAAGAGAACATTGTGCAGATATAAAAAATTTCTTGTTCAGCTTATTTATGTTGCTAACACTGGGCCTCAATTGTCAGTAATTATTAAAGTTGTGAGTAAATGTTTTTACAGGCCAAACTGAACTAAAACAATCCTGCCAGATCTGCAAACTCTGGCAACACTGATTTTCTTCGGATTCACGTGAGCAAGCTGATAAACACCGATGAGACGTAAACGCCCACGCATGTTTACGGCACAGCAGATTTACAATTACGCCACAAAAAAGCCAAAACTCGCATAAAGCTGAAAATAACAAAATGGCGACTAAGCAGTGAAAGAGCGCTTCTTAGGTGCGGCGCGCGTAAATCTTCCAGTAATGCAGCTCGGCCACTGCGGCGTGTTTGGCAACAACATGCACACGCAAATTCTTTCTCCTTTTATAGGGTGCCATTACTTTTTCATCATCAAATGACTTGTTTTCTTTGTCTTAATGTTTGAAACGCTTTTTTTCCACGTCGTTAATATAAAAGTACTTGTGGAAAATGGTCATTAAATTGCTGTGTAACTGTCATAAAAACTGTCATGTAAAATCGCAGGAACTCATCGACTATTAAACAATCGAGGGCCTCCTGATACAGGCGTCTCCTTATATGGACATTTGCAAAAAGCCATATGTAAAAAGTGAGACGTGGGATACAAACATTTCTCCAGCTGCCTGGATGTTATGTACATTTCTTGGGTAAATATTCCTGTGAGTGATTTATGAATAAACTTGTCCGTAACTTCAATCGTATCCAACCTGATAATCACGACCCGGTACAGTTTTTTATTAGCTGGAAAAGAGAAAAACAGAGGAAAGATGCCAGCTTGTTCTGCCCTTTAAGGGAAATGGATGGGGCAACACTGGGTATTAAATGTGTCACCCTAGAGGAAGAGACTCTGTGTCTGTAAGCAAAAGTTAACCAGTGAGCCAAAACTAATTTACTTATTGAAAACTAGCAAGCAAAAACTAACCTAACAATCAATCAGACTAACCTAGTGAGCGAAAAAAATCTAACTAACGAGTGAAAGCTAACCTAGCACGAAGAGGCTAACCCAGTCAGCAAAAACCATCTGAGCAAACGTTAACCTAATGAGTGAAAGCTAACCAAGTGACTAAAAGCTAAGCTAGTCAGCAAAAGTTAACTAGTAGGTAGAAATTAATCTAGAAAGCGAAAGCTAAACTAGAGAGAGCGCTAACGTTGTATGTGAAAGCTAATCTAACAATCCAATACTAGCCCGGAGAGAGAAAGCTAACTTAGCAAGCAAACGTTACACTGTGCGAAAGCGAACCTAGCGAATGAAGACGAGCACAGGGAGCAAACAGCACTCGCTCCCCCGCGCTGAGGCCACTTAGCCTAGTCAGTGACATTTTCACCATTAACCAGGGGAGTGATAGCAAAACGTTTACCATAACCCGGGTGAATGAGTGCACACGCTTTTAAGATGGAGCATGTGACTGCGC
Organism: Parauchenoglanis punctatus; assembly: GCA_030068025.1. Lineage (NCBI taxonomy): Eukaryota > Metazoa > Chordata > Actinopteri > Siluriformes > Auchenoglanididae > Parauchenoglanis > Parauchenoglanis punctatus. Next base: position 25,632,339 of record JAQQZU010000002.1, on the reverse strand, counting down.
TCATGTTCAAAAGTAATTATCAAACGCCTGTCATCAGTGAAGTGGTTCTGATTAACCCCGATTAAAGATCAGCTGTTTCAGTAGGATTTTCTTGACATCTTGGTTTTATCTGTTGAAGCAGAAGAGCTTACAAAGCGGCACTGGGTCTCACCGTCAAAACGCATTGATCAGTACCAAAGATTTTCCAAAACGCAAGATATCCCATGAAACACCACGAAGGTCTAATGTTTATCACAGTGCTGGCCTGAAGCATAAGCGAAGTGAGCGCTTGCTCAGGGCCCCCGAGGCTACCAGAGGGCCCCCAAGGGCGCTTAAAATGTCCCACAAGTGACCTTGAAATGTTTTTTTTCTATCTGTGCGAGACATTACACTATGTCAAAGTGTAATGACAAAAAAAAATGCAATATGATGTCAATTCCCGCCGCCTCTGTCAGAGCTGGTGTCACGTTCATGTGCATGTGCGCTGTAACGTTAACTGCATTTTGTTGCCATCACGGTCAGACAGACTGACGCCAGATCACAGCGCCTCTGTGTCGATGCAAAAAGCAGTACAAAAGTCAAATTTATGTTTAATTCTTGAACGATTATTGTTGTCTTGTTACAGGTTCCTCTGTTCATTTTATTTCATTATTTAAGATTTACTTAATATGATCTGTTTTTACATATGCACTGATTTTTTCGATAAGAAGGAAACTTGACTGACAGAGGTACTCTTTATCTAAGCTATTTTTTTTAATTGTAGTTGCTCACTTTTACATGTTGCAATTTTATTAAAATCAAAAGCTATTAAAATGGTTAACTTGTTTACAGTAAATGCACTGGCTACCGGTTAATTCTGTTCCTTTTCAGTACACGACATTCAGTATGCCGCTTAGTACTGTATCACTCTGAACGTTAACGTGCAGAATGCTCTGTAAGATTAAAAAACCTGACATTGGTATGATGTAAGCGACACAGCTATGGGATTAAATTTAATAATGGGTGTGCTAGATGTACAGGCCCCATGATGGCTTGTGCCAGCGCTCGGGCGATGTGTGCTACCTGTCGAGACATGCTACTCAGCGGGTGGGTGTTAGGTTTAAAGCTGCAGTCGACAGGATTTAGGGTTAACTTTAAGGTTAGGGTTAGGTTTAAGGCTACAGCCTGACACCCCACCTGGATTACTGATTGGACAGAATTGTTAAACAAACTATTGCAAAATATATTAAGGATACACGTTATGCTTTTATTTATTGACTTACTTATTTGTTTGTTTGTTTGTTTGTTTGTGGGTGGGGCGTTGCTGAGGCACCTTCCTGAAATGAGTATCTGCAGGGTATCTAACCCGGCGCGCACAAACTCACAATCTCAGCTCATACACAGTCACGAAATCTGTTTTTAAACAGAAGTAGTGAAATATTCTCATGCCAAATTTGACCACATACTAATCTAGTTCAATGGAAAGAGCTGTTTAAGAAGAATATAAAGATGTAGATTTATCTGTCGTTCAGGGAGAGTAAAATCAGTGCTATCTATACAGTGTTTTATCTATATGATATCGTTTAGGGAAACAAGAGAGCCAAGTTCCAGTAGAGTAACATTTCCTTTAATACTACACAAACCTGTTCATTTTGTTTAAAGTTGAGTTCCGCATACCACGTACGCTAAAGGAAACAGAGTTGCAGCACCAGGTATTGCCGCTAGAGGGAAACAGAGGGCGACTTGAAGTACCAGAGCCTGGCGCAGAAAGAGAAACAGAGGAACAGATGTAATACCTCTAGTATTGCCGCTAGAGGGGAACAGGGAGAGACTTGTCGTAGCGGAGTTTGACCGCTAGAGGGCGCTTGTAAGGGGCGGGAGAAGATGACGCGCCGCCGAAGCGCTGCTATGCTTTAAGGCTTTCCGTCATTGGGGTGCACCTTCACATCGCCACGCGTCTGTGAGTCACTCTATAGTGAGAACCGGCGAACGTTAGCTGTTTCTGGGTTTTTTTTAAACATAATTAATAACTCAAACCCGAAAAAGGACTAAAAATGTCGAATGTGAAGAAGAGAAACTCGGGGCACCGAGACGACGAGGAGGACCAACAGGCGGCGGAGAAGATGCTCGGCGGCGCGTCAGGCTCCGCCGGGGGTCCGGCGGCTGCGGGTGCGGGTGCGGGTGCGGGTGCGGCGGACGGAGAGGAGACGGTGGTGCTGCAGCGCACCATCACGCTGCTCAACGGCGTGGCCATCATCGTGGGCACCATCATCGGCTCGGGGATCTTCGTGACGCCGACCGGCGTGGTGAAGGAGGCGGGCTCGGTGGGTCTGTCCCTGGTGGTGTGGACTGTGTGCGGCGTGTTCTCCACGGTGGGCGCGCTGTGCTACGCCGAGCTCGGGACCACCATCACCAAGTCCGGCGGCGACTACGCTTACATCCTGGAGGTGTACGGCTCGCTGCCGGCCTTCCTCAAGCTCTGGATCGAGCTGCTCATCATCAGACCCTCGTCTCAGTACATCGTAGCCTACGTCTTCGCCACGTACCTGCTCAAGCCTTTGTTCCCGGTGTGTCCCGTGCCGGAGACCGGCGCCAAGCTGGTCGCGTGCCTGTGCATCCGTGAGTACAATACAGGGACCGACACCGAACCACCGACCACCCCGCTTCAGCAGGAGCACACCGTTTACTGTACCCCACTTTATAGATATATATTTACACACACCGCGTACTCCACTTTATTTCTCTGTAAACTTTGTGGACGTTTCTGTATCGCGCACGAGGGCATGCACCGGCTCGCATCCGCGTCTCGCGCACCCTTTCGCTTCAGTCGCGTGCGCACATGACGCAATAACGCGTGGAAGTGTCTCGTGTGTGTTATGGCTTTGTGTGGCTGTGTGTGTGTGTGTGTGTGTGTGTGTGTGTGTGTGGCTGGGTGTGTGTGTGTTTGAGATGGAGTTTGTGTTGAAAACGCATCGCGTGGTTTCATCATCCATCCGGTCGGCGCGCGCGTGTACAGTGTAAGGCCCTGCTCCATCACGGCGTCGGGATGCGAGTGAAGGGCACTAGGTAGGGCGCACGAGCCCTGCTTTCAGACGTGATGTAGTGCGCTCGCGCAGGCAGAGTGGGTACAGACTGAAACCATCATGGTGCGCGAGTGTCTAATTTGATGTATTTGTTTGTTTAAATGTAAATAAGTATCAGCGCTAATGATGTAAACGTGTCATATTTAGGCAGAAGGCTGGTTTTCTGTGTTTCCTGTGTATGGGCATGTTAATGTTTCTGGAAATACAACATTATTATTATTATTATTATTATTATTAGAAACTCGATACGAGTTGATCTCGATATTTATGGCTTTGAAAACTTCTAAGCTTTAAAAAAACTATTTTTTTTAATCAAAGCACTTAAAATTTATAACCAAAAAAAAAAAAAATATATATATATATATATATATATATATAATTATGATGTAACAAAAATAAAAACAATGTCTCTGTGAACATTTCCAGTTTCCAAACCCACACCAGACTTTTCGTTCGTCACCGGATCGGATCAGACTTTTTATTCCCTCTCATATCCAATCCACCGTGTTTGGTTTGTTTGCTTGTTTGTTTGTTTGTTTGTTGTTGTTTTGTTGGTTTTGGGGATCGCGAGTATCGGGTCAGTGCCATTGTTGATGCATGTTCATGTATATCTAAGTTCTGCATAAGCGGTTACTGTAGTTATTTACATATTCAACAAACTGATCATTTTTATCAATATGCAAATGACTGTGATGAACATTATAAAGTGAGGTGTTAAAGGGATCGGTCTGATCGCAGTTTAAACAAACAGAAAACAATCTGATATTCCTTCATCTGTAAAACTCTGACCCAGAATTAGACCTCCAGTGAAGTTAAATGAATTAAATATATATTTTAATGCTGATATAAATACAGATGAACACGAGCACCGACTTAAAATTACAGTTACAGCGAACTTTAATCACAGATTCATTAAACACAATAAATTATCCACTGGATTACAGAAGAAACTTTAATGCATCACGAACATCCTGTGTTCAAGTAACTATAGATTAAAATAAATAAATGGTGTGTGTGTGTGTGTGTGTGTGTGTGTGTGTGTGTGTGTGTGTGTGTGAAGGAGTAGTTTACGTCGATCCTGTAGCATTGCAAAGTGGTTTATCCAGTCCAGATTAGAAGATTAAACACACACACACTCACACTACCACTCCATTGTTCTCCTCCAGTCTCTGTTCATTATTATAGCGTGTGTGTGTGTGTGTGTGTGTGTGTGTGTGTGTGTGTCCGCCATTGAACTAATTCTCCCAAAAAGAAATCATGTGATAAAGACAAAAAACAGAGAGATGGAGAAATAAAAGAGAAAAATGAAATGGTGAGATATGTATGAGAGAGAGAGAGGTGATGGGTGGAATAGATAGATAATGGGATGGATGGATAGATAGAGGGGTAGAGGGATGGATAGACTGGTTATCACTGCTGTATTCTGATTCAGAGTAAATGGAGTTATACATGACCCCTTAACCTCCACAATCTGGGTCTCTGTGTGTGTCTGTGTGTGTTTCTGTCTTTGTGTGTGTGCCTGTGTGTGTATGTGTGTGTGTGTGTGTGTGTCTGTGTGTGTGTGTGTGTGGCTGTATTATTCCACTGACCTGTTTTACACAACGCAGCACTGAGAGCCGAGGCGTGATGAAGCCCAGTGCATTGTGGGTCGCCTCAGAGCAGCTGGCCAGTGAGGAGCCTCTCGCTCATTAGTTCATTCAGTGTAGAGCGAAGGCAAGTAGAGTGAAACCTCATCGTGTGTGTATGTGGTGTGTATAGTGTGTGTGCTTGCGCGTGTGTGCCTGTATGTGGTGTGTGTGCGGTGTGTGTGCGGGGTGTGTGTATGTGTGTGTGTGGTATGTATAGTGTGTGTGTGTGTGTGCGTGTGGTGTGTATAGTGTGTGTGTGTGTGTGTGTGTGTGGTATGTATAGTGTGTGTGTATAGTGTGTGTGTGTGTGGTATGTATAGTGTGTGTGTGTGTGGTATGTATAGTGTGTGTGGTGTGTATAGTGTGTGTGTGTGTGGTGTGTATAGTGTGTGTGTGTAGGGAGTTGGACTGATTTTCAGATAATGTGCTTTGAAGTGTTGGTGTCTTTCAGTTAAGAGCTTCTTAGATCACTTGATCTCTTAATACTCAACACATGACACATGTTTGTTTTACTATCCTTGTGAGGACCCTCCCCTGACAATGATTACTGCAGATATTTCTTTTACTTTTCTTATTTTTGTGTGCAAAATGCTTGAAAACTGTGAGGACCACCAAAATTGTCCTCACAAGTATAGTGAAATCTCACAAATTGGTCCTCACAAGGGTGCAAATACGTGTACACACACACACACACTCATTTACTCTCTCACATTCTCTCACTCACTCACTCATATACACACACACACACACACACACACACACACACACACCGACACACACACAATTCAATTCAATTCAAAGAGCTTTATTAGCATGATCATAAACGTGTACAGTATTGCTAAAGCATTGAAATGAGACCGTTTCAATAAAACAAATACAGTAACACACACACACGCTCACATACCCAGACAGACTCACTCTCTCTCTTTCACCCTTTCACACTCTCTCACACCCTCTCACACACACACAGATGGATGACTGAGTGGTTTGATGGATGAATATTTTATGTCCTGAAACTAATGATATTGTTTAAATGAGTAAGAAACTGAAACATTAAAGTCAGTGCACATGTCTCCATGGAAACCCCGCAGTTGTCATTAAATTGTCCTAGATGTGGTGAAACGATGAAACAACCGTTGTGGCTTTTGCTGGCATCTCCGTGGAAACGGGCTTCATCATCTGCATCACATGTTCAGGTCACGTGTTCACATGACATCAGATATTGAGGACATTGGACACAACAAGAGATGATAGTGTGTGTGTGTGTGTGTGCGTGTGTGTGTGTGTGTGTTGTGGATTTTCTTTAATCATTATTGGTCATTTTTAGGCAAACCCATAATTGTTCTCTCTCTTTCTCTCTCTCTCTCTCTCTCTCTCTTTCTCTCTCAGTGATACTGACGGCGGTGAATTGCTACAGCGTTCGCGCCGCCACCCGAGTCCAGGACGCATTTGCTGCTGCTAAGCTCCTCGCTCTGGGACTCATCATCATTGTCGGTTTTGTGCAGATCGGCATAGGTTAGACACACACACACACACACACACACACACACACACACACACACACACAGAGCCAATCATCAACATTTGATCATTTCAGGATGTCATTTAAGGTCATTATTTACCAGGTCCAGACAAACAGCCTGTCCAAAAATAAAACTGGGCAGTCGCCCTGAAACTGTAACCGGTGAAACAGCAGGGGGTGGCCGTTAGCTCACAGCTAGCACTGTTAGCACTGTTAGCACTGCCAGTGAATAAATACTGATAATTAAAGTGTCCCAGAAACAGAAGGACTGAAATCCAGTCAGTGCTCGCTCCTGTACGCTGGTCTGGAACAGTGGAACTGGAGTCAAAGATGGAGATTCAGAAAAGGTTTTATAACCTACCGTATCGCATACCAAAATATAAAATAATATAGTGTAACATAATGCAATGTTCCAGCTGCAGTTAAATATCCTTAATGATGGGCAAGAAGCTCAGATTTTCTGTAAATAATCAAAAAAGAAAATCAATCCAGAAATCAATTTCACGAAAAAAAAGAAAAAGCCTGATATTATGAAAAAAAAGCCAGTGAAGTGAGAGATGTGTAGTTTTAACTGTAATTTTATTTTAATATTAGGAATACTGCTAATTTTTTACTTCTGTGATGAATTTTCATGGTTTGTAGTTATTCCAACAACTAGTTTTATAAAAAAAAAAATAATAATAATAATTAAAAAAAATAAAGTATTGGCTAAAAGTTCGAAAATTATTTATAATGTATTTTTGGATTTAAAAATAATTTATTTTCAAATTATTTATTGATTTATTTATGTCTGTTGTCATTCCTAAATAATTATTTGGCTTTACTGACGGCTTTGAACGATGTGCAGCCACAAGCTTTACTCTTCCACATTTACGTTTACGTGCAGCCGAGGCCGATCCCATTCCGATCACGTCGCGGAGGAAAGATCAGCTCAGCGTTTGTCTTGGGATTTAAAGCCACTTAAAGAAATTGAACCTTTATATCAGGAAGTCGGTCTTCATGTCCCTCATTATGTTGGGGTTTGATTATTAAACCCAGGCAGAAGACTACAATTCGCAACAGACTATATTTCCGTTCAGTCTGATCTGACAGGAAAACGTCACGCTGAGCACGTGGTGTACACAGGCACGTATTTAGGAGGAGGAAGGAAACCGGAGAACCCAGAGGAAACCCACACGGACACGGGGACAATGTGAGAAACGCCGCACAGACCTGAGATCATAATCATACCAAGCTGTGCATTGGCAATGCTGTTACTTTTATAAACGTTACGTTACGTGATCTTTTCAGTTCTGTCGACACAAAGTGCCGGAATTACGCAGAATTCGGCTTGCGGAAATTTCCTACAGCAGGTATAACGCGCAACTCTTCCTAAATTTAGTCTCAAACCTGAATCAGCTGATCATGAATCCGGAGATTGTCCAGCTCTTCATGCCCCGCCCCTGACCACGCCCCCTGTTCTGATGAATCGGGAGAGAAGTTTTACAACAATGCAATAAAACGCAGAATTGTTTCGTTGTATCCGTCTAACGTTTACTGAGGCCTCAAACGCAACATTTTTTCACACACTTGAATGAAAGTATTGACTTTTACTACGACGTGTGGCTGAAAATCTGACTAAAGCCTACAGGGTTACTAATGTGAAGTGTACGGCGAGAACTGCAGCGCAGCAGCGGTTCATTTCCATGCATGGGTTTGCGGGGTGAATTTATTTGGCACCGTTGTTTTTCTCCCAGAGGACAAAACATCCAGCCTCGAGTCATGCAAACTCCAGTTCATGTAGCTGGGAAAGCTTAGTTTGAAGATAATTTTGTTAAACGTGCATGGAGAAGTGTTCATTCTCGTCTCCTGCTCATTGGAGTGTAACTCTTTGCCTCTATAGCTAGAAGATAAAATAAGTGTCTGTGATTCGGGTCGTAAATGAAAGTAGGAATGATGGTGTCGTGCGAGCAGAGCGCCAGCTGGCAGTCGTCACACTTCATGCCGTTCGAAGCAGCGGATCGGGTGTCCTGCCAGGACGCTGAGGACTTCACCTCCGCTCACCAAAGAGAGACATCATTACATTTACCTTCACTTTCTGATTTAGGGAAATTAACCTACTGACTGATCACTGCCTGTCCATCACCTGTAGATATACAGTACACTGACACACACACACACACACACACACACACACAC
>JAQQZU010000002.1:25558160-25599354 GCA_030068025.1 Parauchenoglanis punctatus | reverse complement strand
CTGGGTGACCCGGGGATCGAACCCAGGACCTTCTTGCTGTGAGGCGACAGTGCTAACCACCGCACCGCCATGCCGCCTATTTTCCTACATAAGTCATGTTATTTTTAATTATGTCTTTTCAGCTGATATTTCTAATGATGTTTCCACCATAACTAATGGAGTAGCACACATTAAAATAAAGTATTCACCCCTTTGAACTTCATGGCACATGATCGCTGTATAATTCTTCATTGAACCCAGAGTTTGTTAGAAAACATGCCAAAACAAGTCCCTGATAAATTCTGGAGAAAAAAGTGCCAATCAGTGTTTGGTTATAATAAATATCCCAAACTTCGAGGAAGAAAGAATACGGCACAACTGTAACTCCGCCTAGAGGAAGGCATCCACCAAACCTCAGTGCGGTATTAGTCAGAAAAGCACCCAAGAAAGGAAGGATAACTAATAACCGATAAATTTGATGCTCCCACTACCATGCTTCACTGTGGGTACGATGTTCTCAAGGTGATTTGGGGGTTGAGTTTTGACTGTACGAGCAACATCCTGTACATGATGGAGAATCAAAAAGTAAAGGCAAAATACATTTAACAGCTTTAACATGAGTAACTGTGAGCAATTGAACACATCACTTTTCCAGGTGAGCACCGCTTCCAGATCCGGGCTGTAAGGGGGATGTGGAAGTCTCTACTGTCACTGCTGCTGTATGAGGATGTGCATTGTCATGGTGCAGAAGACTTTTGGACTGCATTCCTCTTCTTTTGCTGTGAATTGCAGGTTTAAGTTCATTTCGCAGCAACACACAGTCATTTGCACTGTTCACTGTTTGCCCATGCGCTTGGAAATGCACCAGAATAGATCCACCCATGTCCCAAAAGAACGTCTAATGCACTAATCACACTGTTCTTCGATGGTGCAATCTCACAACGGAGCGTGTTCCTGCTCTCGACTGAAGGCCGAACGCTGCGCTGTGCGTGGTTGAACAATGTCCAACAGGCAATGTATGAGTAAGTATGTTTTGCCAACTTCTCTTTGTTCCAGTTATCATGCAATTTAAAAACTGCCTTTACTTTTTGATTCTCCCTCATATATGTAATTAGACTGTTGGGTTTGTTGACAACAGATTTGAATATGGTATCTGTGTGTGAAGAAATGTTGCTCAGACTTCTTGACAGTATTATTCTATCATGCATACAGTCTAAGGTGAAGTGTGACATGTAACCAGACCTTATCTGCATGTCACCTTTAATAATTTTGCTCCACAGTAAAGGAGGCGTGGCCTCTGTGTCTGTCAGTCAATGTGAAGAAGGTGTGGCCTTTGTATTTGTCAGTCTAAGTGATGGAGGCGTGGCCTCTGTGTATATTAGTCAACATGATGGAGGCGTGTCCTCTGTGTATATTAGTCTAACTGATGGAGGCGTGGCCTCTATGTATATTAGTCAAACTGATGGAGGCGTGGCCTCTGTGTATATTAGTCAACATGATGGAGGCGTGTCCTCTGTGTATATTAGTCAAACTGATGGAGGCGTGGCCTCTGTGTATATTAGTCTAACTGATGGAGGTGTGGCCTCTGTGTATATTAGTCAACATGATGGAGGCGTGGCCTCTGTGTATATTAGTCAACATGATGGAGGCGTGGCCTCTGTGTATATTAGTCAAACTGATGGAGGCGTGGCCTCTGTGCAAGCAGCCATGTTTTGTCTTTTTTGTTTTGTACTGTAGCTATGTGGCTAAATATGAACTAACCTGTACTGTGTAGCTAAACATTGGAACTTCCCAGAGGCGGCCATTTTGGATAATGAGAATCATATTTTTCTTTTCAGCAGTTTGGTTTCTTAGGCCCCTCCTCTCAAAGTCTGAATGTAGAATGTAGATGAAAGCAGGATGTGATATAGATGATAATATACATCTTTGAGGTTGAGTGTGTGATCTTTGTGCTAATTTACGAAAACCTTCTAATGAAGTATAGTTAAGAAAAATATTCAAACTTTCAACAAATATTCAAAGTTTTCAGATTGACTCCAAGTTTTTGTAAAGCAGTTTTTTTTATTCTTTTTTATTTAGTTCTTTGTAATTTACTTTTTTCACAAAGAACTGGGCCTATGCAGTCTTTTACTTTGGTAATTTTACTGTCTGTGGAATTAAGTTACGTCACTGAACTGAAAATCATTTTAAAATGTTTGACCAGCTGTGACCACATCACCACACACACACACACACACACACACACACACACACTTGGAGGGTTTTAACATCTGCTTGTTGCCCTCCTCTCTCCTAAACTCCTCGGCAGATTTAGAGAAACAACCCGTAATCCTCTACTGCTTTTGGGACAAGGCTGAACTCAGTGTGGTGATTCTGTTGCAGTAATCTCTGCTGAAATTGGCTTTGTGTCCCCGAAGAGGGAGACTCACACACACACACACACACACACACACACACACACACACATATCAGAAACCCTTCCACCTTTAAACAGAGGGATTATGGGACATTTTAGTACAGTACAACTCCTCACACAGTCACTATGTGATGCATTGTCTAAGTTGCATCACGTTGCGACGCATAAGTGCAGCATTATTTAGCCTTCACTAACATTGTAAATTTGCTACTAATAAAAATAAATGTGTAAAATATCTCAATAGAAAAAATCTTCTAAATAAAAAAATGCAATTCATAAGATCAGTAAATTATAATAGCAAAATACAGAATTAGAATAAAAGTAACTGTGTTATGTTGATGGGTATAGGTGTAAAGCTAGACGCATGCTAATATTTATTTATTTATGTATGTGCATGCCAATTGTTTTTACACTAGAATGTAAAAAGCTGAAATGTATTTTTGACATTATTATTGTATAAAAACAATCATAAATATGCAAATGTCTAGTGCAAAGTCTTTTTTTATCATTATTATTATTATTTTTTTTTTTTAACATTTTTTTTCTTTCAGTTTTAAGTAAAAATGGTGCAGGAAGTTAATGTCGTTTGCATGTAACATGATTAGCTTTTATAATGCAATAAGACTCACCAAAATTTTCCAGAACTTTTAGCTTTGTGTAATTTGTCCCTGAAAAAAATTGAATCATAAACCACTTATCTAGCTCAAGTTAGATTTCACGGTGTGTAAAAGCATCTGCTAAATAAATAAATCAGATCTTCTTGTAGACCTTGGATTATGCTAAATAGTAATAAAGTGTGTGATTGATAAAATTATACAGGAGATCTGTCCTGCTTCTGTGTGTGTGTGTGTGTGTGTGTGTGTGTGTGTGTGCAGTTCAGTAAGAGAGTCTTCTCAACACTCACTCCTTCCTCTACACACCATCTGAAACACACTCCGAATTTAGAATGTGTGTGTGTGTGTGTGTGTGTGTGTGTGTGTGTGTGTGTGCTGGACTATACCATCTCAAGCTTCTCGACAGGGGGAAGGTAGGCTTGTTTTCTTCATATTCTTCACTAGTCATGCGTGTGTGTGTGTGTGTGTGTGTGTGTGTGTGTGTGTGTGTGTGTGTGTGTGTGTGTTAGTAGCTAGTATTTTTGTGAGGAAATCTTGGGGTTGACGTAGCATAAAGACAGTAAAGAAATGATAAGACACAGAGGCTGTTATATAATATAATGATGTAAAAGAAAATCCTTTTTCTTCAGGAGCCTCTGGGACGAGCAGTTTGTATGTGTTAAGGAGCATCCGAAGTGCTGTTAGCATCAGCATGAGTAACACTGTCGGACCTTTAAACACAGGTACACATGCGAACGCTCTGCGAGCTGTTTCTGTAGAAACCCCGATTCGGATTTGGCACGTTTTCTGAAGTGGGCGTGGTCAAATGTTTTGGGACGGAGTCTTAATTGGACTGAGGATTATAAAGAAAAGTTTGTTAGACTTAAACTGGGTTCCACTGGGTTTCTGGACGGGGTTTTACTTTTTCATTTAATTTGATTGGTTTTGCCTTCATTTCTTACAGGAGTGAGGATATTTACATAACTACAGTTACCAAAATTTAAGGATACACTGCAGAACAACAACAACAAAAAAAACCAACCAAATAAACAAACAAGCAAAAAAAAAAAAATTATTTGCATTGTATTTTATTTCAGTTAGTTTTGAAAGCAGTAGTTCTAGCTTCCTTTTTGCTGTTTTTTTTAAATGCTTTTAATTTCTTAATTCCTGCACTGTTTAAAGCTTTTTATTTTATTTTATTTATTGCATTAGTTAGTGCACTTTTTGTTTATTTATAGCTTTAATTTTAGAAGAACAGAAATGTGCATTTTAACAGTTTGTTCCTGTTCGATCCTCTTTCCTGTTTCATTGTTTTCTATTTAATTGTGGTATTTTGTTTTAGCTCCTCAGATGTTTTATAGCTTTATTTTTATAGTTGTTTTATTTTACAGTTATTTTATACAAGGATCCGTTATTCCCCTTGCTGTTCCTCCTAATCTTTTAGGTGAAAGTGTATTAGGATGTATTTAGTTGCAGTTTTAAAAATTTCATTTTAGTGTATGTTTATTTTGTGTATTTTGTGTTTCAAAGCTAAAAGTTTAAACACTTCTGGCTAAAAAGAAGGGAAAATATACCTCTAAGCCAACTAACTTACTAAATAAATAAACAATTACTACTACGTCAACTACTAGTAAGATAGAAATAATAATTCCAGATAAAATGATGACGTGTTCAGCAATATGCATTTCTCACTCAGCAGTAGTTTTCCTTAGCAGCGACCCTGACTAGGTCAGAGTAAGTCACGTACATTCATTCATTTCATCATCATTTAATAAAAGAAGGCGGTGATAAAATGAGAACCCGTTTTTTTTTTAATGACCACAAAAACAAGAGCTTACTTTCAAACACTTTCATTATGTTCTCCACATAACTCAAAAAACGAACAAACTCCCAGGAAAAGAAAAGTAAAGAACAGAATAAGAGAAAGAGAGTAAAAGAAGTGGGCATGCTCGGGCATGCGATGGCCGACCGCAGGGTCGTGGTGCGTCCGTCTGGGCAGGATGGAGGTTACAGAGGAGATTTCAGCCACCGCATGCTTCATTTTCATCTCCCAATATCTCCCACACACACACACACACACACACACACACACACACACGCGCGCACGCACACACTCACACACACAGCATAAAGACTCATCTTTAGAGAACGGGCCATCAAATTGTAACGTTCATTCCAGATCTAGTGACCAGTAACCTGCATTCAGTGATGTTTTTAACACTCTCGTCGACTTCCTGCGTAGATTTGTAAGTGTCTATAAATGTTAAAACTTATTTAATGTACATTGTTGAAGCCATTTTCTTGAAAATTTTGTAAAATATTTTTCCTGTACATTGGCATATCAAATTGGTGAGCAGCTAGCATACACCCCCGTTTCCAAAAAAAAACTGAAATAAAAACAGAATGCAATGGTTTTTTCTCATATCGTATGAGATTCCAATAAAATATCAGCCAAATTCTCTGACAAACTGAGCGATACAGTGTGGTCTCCATGTCCATCAGACCTGTGATTCAAGAAAATTGATTTCTTACGTCCTACTGATGTCATCAATCTGCATGATCTGGAAATCAGCTAGCTCACCTAAACACGAACATTATTCAAAGTAAGCTTGAGGTAATAAGGAAATTTATATTCTGTCCATTATCATGTTTCGTTTGTATTTCTCTATCGACACTACCGTATTTCTGGCTGTCCCGTGAGATTTCCGTTCTCCCATTGGTGGATTTCAGTTGAGCGTCGTAGCAGCGCAAACTCTGAGATATTATTCAGCGTTTCAGTTTCAATCTAGCACAACTTTGTTGTCAGCCATGTAGTAATACATCAGCAGAAGAAATCTTTTATTGTGAGCAATTTCTGTCTGCCAAACAAAACTGTACAGCACAAAGCTGGCTTAAGTCACATACATGACGCCAACAACGATGTTTGTGATCCCTAACGGAGACGGGACGGCTGTCAGAGAAATCCCGAGAAATCCTACTACATACATAATGAACATTTGTACTCAATTACAAGTGGAAGTAAATGTGTTCAAGTCAAAATGTTGCTACTTTTAAATGAATGAAAGTATTAAAAGTAAATATTGTTTATTTAACTGACGAACAGTGGATGATGAATTGGCAGTGTAGTTTATTTTTTCTATTGATGCATTTGATTGGACAAAAATGAATTTGTAAATAGAATGCAAATAAAATGTCCACTGTTATAGTATATGTAAGCCAAAATAGTACTTAAGGAGAGTAACAGAGGACTATTACGCGAGTATTTTCTGCCCTGATGCTTGTGGACGAGGGTGTGTTAAACCCAGCACTGGACCTCAGCAGGTTTGGCCTCTACCTTTTCGTTTGTTCCTTTCCGTCACCATTTGATTGCACGTTTTCTTTTTCTTCTTCTTTCCTTTTTGAAAATTGATGTGGTGGGAGACGGGAGGAAAAGAGAGATAAAGGGAGAGAGCAATCAGTGTGAGCGATCAGTGACTCAGGCGGGAGATACAGGCCCCATACACACACATGCTATAAAAAAACACACAGCTCAGAGTCTTTGAGTTCAGTGAGCTGGCTAGAAAAAAATAAAGCGGACACATTTCTTCGAGTGTTTATTCCCTTTTGGTTCGATGAGGAGTTCGTCTCAGATGTTTGGGTCCTTCTGAAAGATGATTTTTTTTGTTTTTTTGTTTTTGGAAAGACGTCACTGCAGTGCTGGGGTAGATTCAATATGTTTGTCAGGGTTTAAGGAAAAAGAAATGCACAAATAAATTAATAAATAAAAATAAAAAGCAACCATATACTGCTTCCAAAACTAGAAGACTCTTATATCCTTATTTGTCTCAGAAGGTAGCTTTACAAAACTAAACCATACATCAGCATGCAAATTGGTCTCTTTAAAAAACAAGGCAGTCGGCATTTTTTCCAGACATCTTGCAAATAGCTAAAAAATCTTTTTAGTTTTTTTTTTTTAAATAATTTTTCAATAAATATTTATTTTGAAAGCAGCAGTTTTGGGAAAAAAAACGTTAACAGTCTCTGACACTCTGGTCGACAACAGCGGTTTCCTCGGGTGTGTGAGGTGAAGTGGGTGCCGGCGTTCCTCGTTAATTAATGGCACCCCGTCGGGATTTAATACCTTACAGGATATCAAGTGTTAGCCCTCACCCAACATACAGATGGTGTTTAAACAGTGGAACCTGCCAATGAAATGCTGAAATGAGCCTGACAATGAAAGAAAAAAAAACCTGGATGAAATATTGTGAGTATAAGACTACTATCTAGAATCAGCTACATTTATAATGTTAAATGGAACCTAGCTGATTTTTAAAACCCAAATTGTTCGGTTAAAATCTGGGCCCATATTCCTCGCTAAATGGCGTAATCAGGAATTAAAATCCAGGGCAGAAGAGGAAATATGCAGAGTAAAATCACAGAGATAAATGAGACATGCTCATGAATTTTAGATGGGCATCAGACAGCAGTAGAAGCACAATTTACCATCAACCAATCTTCAACATGTATAAAATACCTTTATGACAGTCGCATTGAAAATATATACGAGTACAAGGGCACTTGGAGAGCGCAGACCTCCACCAAGGACAACAGAAGACTCTTCAAAGATATGCAACTGCAACCACTTTATATGATATTTTCCAGCGGACTCATCATATTTCTACACTGGCCATGTTTTGTCACTATTGAAGTTTACTTCCATTTTCTGGATGTTAAGAAGTATGACACTGTTGAGTGCAGACTTCCTCCAAGGCCAAAATAGCATAGCTCACAACATTAGCAAAACAAATACTAATCTCGTGGATCTGCCCCGTGACTCAGATTCGTGCCAAAACATATGAGGGTTCTTCCTTGGCCCATGCTAGACCCTGCCACCACGTTTCATGGAAATCGGTTCAGTAGATTTTACGCAAACCCTACTTAAAGTCAAATAAACAGACAAACAAACCGCAACAAAAACATGCCTCATTGGCAGAGGTAATAACTGATATCCTGCATCTTACTTTTTTAAAACCAGGGGTCTCATTTATCAACCAGTTTCTTGTTGTGCAGGAGGAGGTGTGTATATTTATGCACACGCATGACCATGCGTATACAGGAAGCCCCTAGTGGAAGAAAAGTGAAGTCATAGATGAACTGCCATGCATTGAGATTTTACTTGATGTTTTCTGGAGTTTTCAAGCCGTGAGTACATTTCACAGAGACAGCAGAGAATAACTACAAGATTTTCCAACTTCGGGCCGAATAATAACTCGTGTCTCGCGTTCATATCGCTCACGCTACATTTCCAAATTGTGGAAAAGACAACAATAATGTGGGATTTTAACACCATTGCAGGATTCTTGACATCTGTGTTCATATTTTTCCTTATAGGAACCTCTTGTTTGGTTAAAGTACCAAATAAATCAAATTTAACCATTATCTTTACTTGATTGTCATCCACCATGTTGGCAGAGCCACGTGCAGGCTACTGGGCTTTGTAAAGTGAACGTGTTTACCATATTTGGTGATTTACGGGCGTTTCTTTATGCAAATGAGTGTGGCCATGCATGACCAGAGCATGAGAATGTGTAGGGTTTTAAAAAACATCCACTTCATACAGCTGTGCATATTCACACATGATAAATGGCAATGTTCTCATGTGTACTGATGTTTCTTACACACATTTAGATGTTTGATAAATGAGACCCATGATTAATGAGGAAAAGTGCACCATTCCTGATTGGCTCATTTAGTTTCTCACCATAACAACTGGCAGCCAATAAAATGTGACATAAGTGTGGCCTTTTATGAATCATTATAGCACAGATACTGTGTAAAACATGTTATTTGATGAGTATTTATTTTCAGCTATGTCTTAGTTGTTATCTTAAATTCCCGATTAAACATTTGGAACTGTCATAAAATATTTTAAACACAAAATACACTGCCTCACTACGCCCCAGCACTGAGCTTCCAAACTGCCTCAGCCCAGCAGTTTATGTACACAGGTGTCAAATCCCCTTCACGGACATGTTTTAGCCTGTATTTTGTTTTTAAATAAACAGCTAATTGGACATCCATGCTAATCTGAGCACTTTATCTATGATGGTGTCATTATGGAGGAAAATGAACTTAAACTGGTTCTGGTTTGAGCCCATTTTTGTTTCTAAAAAAGCAGGGAAAACATGTGTTTATATGGTTTTCTTGTGCTCTCTGAAATGGAACCTATCCTGAATTTACAGTTCCTGACCCGGCCTTTCCTGACCAGGAATGAGAAGATGACGCTGAGTCCAGATGGAGCAATGAGGCGGGATGGAGGCATGGGACCGTTTCCCATCCAATGACATCAATACTACCTTTCAGTGGAATAAAGTTCACCTGTGAGCTCACACCACCTCACACACACAGTCTCACACCAACGGTGCCACCATTCAATCGAGTTCACTAGCCAAAAAAATAACCAACAAAGAAAAAGCTATGGAAACGTCAAGAACGGCACAAAAGGCAGTAAATAAACCCGAGTGTGGCGATGAGGGACCTTAAAGCGTTAACGGACAAAGAAAAAAGCAAACATGAACAAGAGCTCTTTGGAGAAGAGGAGAGAAAAATATGTTGAGCCCCGAGTTGACTGTAAATTCGTTTTTGTGTCTCCTTCCTTCCTTCCTTCTTTCCTCCGTCCTCGTGATTCACGGTTCCTTTAATCAGATCAGATGGAGCTGGAGCCGGATAAACACTCAGGCCCGACTCATAAATAAGATAAATTAAGAGGGAATAAAGGAAATGACAAGAGTTTTAAATAAAAAAGTGAATAAACAGAATAGCAACTCCGATGTTGAGCAAAATCACCATGACAACCAGAATTGAGCTGGAGCCCTGTAAGGAGAGAGAGAGAGAGAGAGAGAGCGATAGGGAGGAAGAATAATCGATATTTCTTATCATTATATATTGTTAACAATCATCTTTTGGCAATTTGTCTCACACACACACACACACATACGCTCAATCATGAGGACACTTAATTTAACTAAAGCTTCATTTACGGATATTTTTGACCCACTTGAGATCAGTAACTACGAGATGGAGTTGTGCACAACGACGTTTCCATAAAGACATGAACACACACACACACACACACACACACACACACACACACACCACTTTGTGAGGACCTTTCATTAACTTCAGCAATTAAACTGAACACTTTTGCCTATTTTAGTTTTTTTTTTAAAAATCTACCAACAAACAAATAAATAAATAGTTTGTAGACAGGTCTTATGGTCCCCACAAAACACACACACGCACACACACACACACACACACACACACACACAAACACACAGATCTGCTGCAATGTTTGTTTGATCTCCATCCCGTGCCACTCAGCTGATAATTAGGATCGGCATGGAAATAAGGCTGCATTGTACTCACGCTTGAAAGATGTTGAGCGTCCGTTCGCACATGATTTTTAATTGATGTGATTCTGCAGCTGTGTTTATGGCTGCACGCAAACACACACACACACACAAAGACACCACTACACGAGGAACATGCGAGGCATGAAATCAGCCTGTGACGAGTGAAGCGTGTGTTTCTTGCAACAACAACATGTGCAGTGAAGCACATGAAGCACACACACACACACACACACACACACACACACACACACACACACACCGTCACGGTTTAATGCGAATAGGAATATCATGACAAATTAGCGTGATGGCGACGTACACAAAACACAGAGCCGTATAATATTAAATGCATCCCATAAACACCACTGCATACGAGGAGTGATTCAGATTTATTTCAAATGCAAGTTGAGATTTTTCTTTACTGTACGTATTGATTTGTAGACCTACATCATCTTTCCCTTAAGTGTGTTGGTGTGTTGTGTAAACCTTTTTTACCAACTATCCTGCACTCCTTGCCTCTCTGTGGCTACACACTCGCTCGCTCGCTCGCTCACGCACACACACACACACACACACACACACACACACACACACTCCTATTGGCTCATATCAGAGCAATGCATAAACTGTTCCCTAGCAACAGTGTGAGGCAGCCAATGTGAGGCTACTTTAGCAAGCTCCTGTTACCAAGGTGCAGTGTATGTGTGTGTGTATGTGTGTGTGTCTGTGTGTGAGTGTGTCTGTGTGTGAGTGTGTGTGTGTGTGTCTGAGACATGGTCGAGGTTGTTTGACCTGCTCTGTAGTGCTCTATCCATCTAACTGTTTTCACAAAAAAAAAGGATTTTTGCCGAGGTGAAAAGGTTACCTCAGGTAATGGATAATAAGAAAGTGTGCAATTTGAAAAACTAAACTGTAAATACACACGTCAGACACTTCTGCTGATGACACATCTTTTAAAATCCTCTTTAAAAGTAAACATCATGTAGAGGCAACATTTGACCGCAATCCAGGTAAAATATGGCATAACTGGAGCGATTGTTGACGGACAAGTCGCTCACATCGTAGCTAAGCGAACTCCACAGCGAACACGCTTACACACTGAACCCTGATTGGTCGTGACAAGCGAAGCATCCCCATGCTGATTCATTCCAAGATGGATGACTTTAAGGAGGAGAAATCTTCCTGTGGTTGTAGAAATTTGTCAAGAAAGTGTAACAGCGCCACCTGCGGCCCTGGGGCACTCGTACGTAAAGGACAAAACGAAACAGCAAAGACAACACGAGCTTCTATGCTCTCTAAGTGTGCTGAGGGCATTGTTGAAGTAAACTGTGTTGTCTTGTTTTGTGTGTGTGTGTGTGTGTGTGTGTGTGTGTGTGTGTGTGTGTACACTCACCGAGTTGGCTTTGAGTTGTGTGTGATTCTCGTTGTCGTGTTCTAGTGCAATGGGTGAGGATTTTTGCGGGGGTGAGAGCATGAGGTCCCTGCGCAGAGGCCGAGCCTCCAGTTTCTCCCCCGCGCGGAGACTGTCCAGCTTTTGCACCGAGTCCACACTGGGCCGTGCCGTGTCCGGTCTCTCCCTCTCCTTCTCTCTGTCCCTGTCCCTGTCTCTCTCCCTGTCTCTTTCTCGGTCCCGGTTTTTTCCCCGGTTCTTGCCCCGGTGACGCTCCTCCACTTGCCCATAGGGCTTCTGGGAGTTGGAGTCCATGGGTTGTAGAGGCTTCATCTCCATCTCGTAGTTACTCAGCTTCTCCTCATCTTGCTCCAGCAGCCGCGTCTGTGTCCTGTGCGAAGTCCACTCCGCCCACTTTTCCCGTGACGATGTTTTGTGATTGGACGAGCCGTGCTCACGCGATGACGCCTTGTGATTGGACGAGGAGTGCCGGTGACCGTTGGTATTTGCCGTTCTCAGGTATTCCTCCCCTAATCCGCTCCCTCCGCTCAGCCTTCCGTGACTCCGGCCTTCCACCAGAACCTGAATTTCGGAGGCTCCACCCCTCTCGTCGTCCACGGCGCTCTGTCGCAGGAAGCGGGCGTTTTTGGGGCGGGCACGAGGTTTCGAGGTGGGACTCGGACCCGGGCTGGCGTCAGGAGTGAGCTCTGCAGGAGTTGAGCCCTTCATGTAGAGCTCGGTGCTGTCCGGAGTCTCGCTCGACATCATCTCCACGTCGTTGTCACTCGAGGGCTGTGGCTTCGGTCTCTCACACTCCACTCCTGCACACACACACACACACACACACACGTTTTCTGTTCTGTGTTCTTTGCAAATATTTAAAATTTGTCTCACACAACAGCTTGTCTTAAGATATGCTAAAGAATCCAATGCACTAATGATGCATTAGCGATGCATCAACAAGCCTAGTTATGTTTTGTTTTTTGTTTTTTTCCATCTCTACACAAAAAGGTTTGCTATATTAAAAGAAAAGCATGCTGTACCAGGAATTATAATAAAGGATTGAAAAAAAAAGAAAATGTCGCTGTATGCTAATATATCACCATCATAAACAGAAGTCAGATCTCTGACCTGCCCCATCATTTAAATTTTTAATTCATGTTGAATTTTTTTATCCTTTGGGTTAATCAGATAATTACAGATGATCAGAATGCAATTTGGCAAATGTGCAGTGCAGAAATTCATAAAAAAACAAACAGATAGTCAGGCCAAAGTCAAAACCAGAAAAAAAACCTAAACACTAAACACAAGGATGAGGACAAGGACAAAAACGGGAACTAGAAAAATCAAGGCTGGGGAGAAAACACAGCTTAGGATGATACAAAATATACTGTATACTTATTTAATATGTATTTAAAACGGCAATAATCATTATTTATACCACAATACTTACTGTTTCTATAGTAACAACTCATGCACAGGGAAGCTTTCCGTAAGGAATGTTTATTAGACAGGTCATGTAGGAAATGTTATCATTCATGGAAGGAGTCTCCAGTGTCAGTGTAATAAGCTACCGTACAAATAATTTCGAGAGTAGAGAATCCCCAGAATGCACTTCAGTGCACTTTGATGAGTATTTTGATAAGGCACCATTTCTGACACAGGACAGGAAACTCTGACCATATAAGGGTGCATGGAGAATCACTCAAAAAATGCAACTCATTTTTTAAAATATGTAGCTGTGTATCTGTATTTATTGCTATGTGTGTTTGTGTGTGTGTGTGTTTGTGTGTGTGTGTGTGTGTGTGTGTGTGTGTGAACCAAAAAAAAAAAGACCATTTTAGCCAAAGAAATGACCAAAAAAGACCGTAGGTCCTCATAATAATAGGACAGTTTCACATGTCACTCGGTCTTCACAAGAACATAGCTTTTATATTATTTCAGCTACAATTTCTTTTTGGTTACTAAGGGTTCTCACTAACATAGAAAATGTGTGTGTGTGTGTGTGTGTGTGTGTGTGTGTGTGTGTGTGTGTAAGCTTGATATGCGTGGGCGCATTAGAAAGGTCAATCCTGGCTCCCCTCATTTTCCTGTTGCCTGTGCCATCACTCACTCCCACACCGCCCTCTCCCAAACACACACACACACACACACACACACACACACACACAGCTCCATAATACCACCCACAGCAGGCAAAAAGGTGAACCATAACCTTAGTGCATCCTGTAACATTACAGTCTGAATTCTTCTTCTTATTATTATTATTACTATAATTATTATTATTATTATTATTATGAGATTAAAATTACATTTACATGCTTTTCTTTACATGTTTTACAAATTCTTTTAAAATTCATCTCTACAACAGTCTTCACAGACATACTCCAAGCTATATCGTTACGCTCCATTTTTTTGGAATAAGCAATTGTGTAAAATATATGTCTTTTAAGGTTGAGTGTAAGTGTTCAAACATACAGTGCACAGAGAACCTCTGACTACACAGCACTGACACTGGAGACTCCGCCATAAATGAAGGAAAATAAATTAATGTCTCCATACAGAAAACGTCTGTTTATGTGCAGCGTCCATTGTCCCTGTCAATGAGCTGTTACTATAGAAACCATATCGTACCAGTACCTGCACTCCTGTCAGAGCTGCTGTTAAAGAAAATTAATCAACACCTTCTGGCTGATCACAGTCCAGAATTTAACAGTGATGTGGTATAAACCACTTGACTTTAGAAACATATTATTTATTTTATATCTATTTATTTGAATTAGCATGACTGATTCAGTCCACCCACTGATGCTACACGTCTCCGCTCGGCTGTGATCTGACGCCCTGTTGAAGTGTAACTGTGTTATTTTGTGCTTTTTCGTGTTTCGGTTTCTCACCGTTTCCTCGGTGCTGAAACGAAGGTGAGAACTCTTTAGCTGCGATTCTGGCCAGTCTGCACTCCTCCTGCGCTTTCTGTGCCGCCGTCACGGCCGCCTCCGCCTTCCCCCTCGCATGGGCCGTCCTGACGAGCAGAATAAGGATGATTATAAATAAATAAAAATGATTATAGTAACCTTTCTTTATAAAAATAAATGGTTTAAATGATATGATGTGATATGTAGATTAATAGATTTTTTTTGTGCAATTGTTGCATGAAAGACAGCAGATATTCAAAAATTGTAAATTGTCAAAATTGGTAAAGTAAGCACAATTATTATTTTTTTGTTTGACCTGTAAAATATAACAAAAAGTTGAGGATGATGAAGGTAATCGGATGCTCAGAAATACAATGAAAAAAAAGAAGAAAATAATATCTAAACTAAATACAATAAACAAAGTAAAATTTGCCTCTGCGCAGAAGTCATTCCACAACATTAAATGTAACTGGAAAAGAGTATGATGTGTGCTTCATCAATGAATAAACAATTTAAATCATTGGAAAATTACTGACGTATGAGAGAAATATAACACTTCAGTACTCAATGTTTTAGAAAATCCTATAGCAAATAATTATAGAAAATCATGTATGTCCTGTAGAGAAGAGGCGCTAACAGTAAATCATCACTGATTATTTTCCTGTAACAGCACGACATAGAGTCTTTTATTCCTTACATGTGTGTTGGTGCAGTATTGCATGTAACTGTGTATTGATTTCCTCCCTTTCATTCTTTCATTTCACTCCAGGCCCCCTCACTTGGGCTGCAGGTCAGGTGTGTGTGTGTGTGTGTGTGTGTGTGTGTGTGTGTGTGTGTGTGTGTGTGTGTGTGAGTTTATGAAAGAGCATCTTCATGTGTCTAGTGGCTATGAGACAGTGTGTGTGTGTGTGAGTGAGAGGGTGTGTGTGTGTGTGCGCATGTGTGTGTGTGTGTGTGTGTGTGTGTGTGTGGGCATGCTGTGTGCTAGCGTGTGATTTGTGCTGAGTGGGTTTGAGCTGTGACGGCTGCTGCTCTGCACTGTGTGTGTGGGTGTGTGTGTGAGGGTGAGGTGAGCTGAGGTGGGACAGGCCTCTCTGGTTGTCCTGGCAACGGCAGGAGAAAGTGTGAGGGAGGTATGGAGAGAGAGAGAGAGAGAGAGAGGATGCTGGGTTGGGGAAAAAAGGAAAAGGCAGGTGGGTAGTAGGAGGAAGGAAAAAGACAGAGGATTGGACGTGAAAAATCATTTATTCACTTTCAGTCAGTTTCCTGGAGGTGTGTGTGTGTGTTTGGGAGAGAGAGAGGAAGAAGATATTTTTGCCTAGACAGTGTCCTTACTAGAGCATAACCCATTTAAAGGATTGCTCACTGAGATGTAAAGGTTAAAAAATAGTCAATTATCAGATTCCAGGTTTCTATAATCAAGAGTCACCTCCAATGTTTAAGAAATGAATTCACACAATAAAACTGATTCTGTGTAAAATCAAATCATTAACAACCAAAAACCAAAAACCAAAACCATAAAAAAACAAATCATTAACAATAAAGGCCACAACTCACTGACGTGTTACTGACAGACACAGAAGCCACTCCTCCTTCACTGAAACTGATGGCCACAGAGACAACGCACATTCAGTGTTACTGACTGACAGAGATACCACGCCTCCTTCACTGTAAGTAGTGGCCAGAAAAGTCACGCCTCCTTCACTGTGACTGACAACCACGGAGACCACGCCTCCTTCAGTAAAACTGACAGACACCGAGGCCACGCCTCTTTCACTGACACGAATGGATACAGAGGCCATGCTCCCTTCAGTGTTACTGACAGATGTAGATACCACACCTCCTCCACTGTGACTGACAACTACGGAGGCCACGCCCCCTTTAGTAAAACTGACGGCCACGGACGCCACACCAACATAAACACTGAGACTTCAGTCATTAAGGAGGACTGAAGGAGGTGTGGCCTCTGTCAGTTAAAGGCATGGCCTCTGCGTCTGTCAGTAACAGTGAAGGAATTGTGACCTTCTCACTTATATTGGCCTGGAATGCTCTTATTCTGAGTCTGTGTATATTTTTCTGAGTAGCCGCAATTTCACCGCTTCGATTTAAACCAGTTAATCATTGCATGGCATCAGACTTTCCTCTCATTCATACACAAACACACACTTTTTTCACCGCTCTCTAACATGCAGTTCCCGCCTCTTGCACCTAAACACGTTATTTTCACACACACACACACACACACACACAGTCTCATTCATTAACATGTTGAATGAAAGACAGAGCAGAATGAGGAATGTTCATCTGAAACCTATAATTCTGTACTAATCCCAGACCGACAGAATTTCAGATCTGTTTGAGAACCAAAGATTTTCAGAATTGTTTACACATTTATCTGCCATCTCATATGTGTTTACTCAGGTTATTCAACTAAATGCTACATTTTCAGTATGATAACAAAGCCAACATCACAGGTCTCATTACATCATATGGTCTCACTTTAAAATAGGTCTTAGTTAAATATTGCGTAAAATGGACTGTAACAGAGGAATCATTCGTAGCCTTCAGCTATTTATCAAAACCCTTTATCTGAGACAGTTTTCCATTTGGAACGCAGGTCATGACGACAATCACAATGATGGCGAAAAGCCTGAACGCAGCTCATCAGTGTGTTTAACATCATTCTGAATGAAATTGCTAAAATTTTACATTTTCATCTTCTCACATTGCTTGTCATGCTAAAAACACCATGTGTACTACGCACACTTCATTTTAATAGTGTAAACTTCATATTAAGATTGTTTTGTCCTTAATTATAAGCACTTGTTGTAAGGGGTGTGGCCAAACAAGACGCACCTGATCATTAGTAGTGCTGGAGAAAAATGATGGTGTGAGAATACTTTTGTTTATTTTTATTTTTTTCTATCAATGACAAGAGGTTTATTTGAACATTCAAAATGAATATTTAAATCTTACTGTCTGTTAAAGATGTCACATAGGTTTGGTGGCTGCCGTTACCTTTTGTTATTGACACCCCCCAACTTGGAAACTCTGGGCTCGTAGAAATATGAGTTACCAATTTATAATTACAACATTAAAATGTGGTGGTGCTTAAGTGATCTTTCCTCATAAATGCAATATTTCTGACAGGACTCAAAAACATAGTTAAAAACTTTCACGTCCTTTTAAAATGTCATCTTTATTCAATGAGAGATGACAAAAAAGAGAAAAGAGCAAGTGCTTCCTGGAATGTCTTTATACTGAGGATAAAGTGCAGAACCTGTTCTTCTACAGGACATAACCCAATCTTTACTAACATGTCAATTCAGATGGTATATACAGGTATATTAGCTGAAGGTGCTTCTACTGTTCACATTATAGAAGGTAAAATATATCAAAATTACTGACATGACAGATTCGGATGTGACGAAATCCCAGGGAAACTCCACGTGTGTAACTAATCCAGTCTGGATAGGGCTTTAGAAAACAGAAATCACTTATTTTCTCCGAGCAGTTTGGTATAACTTCGCCCCTTAGACCATGCCTCAAAAACTTGAATGCGAAAGTGTAGCAGAAACCAGGAAGTGATGCAAATAATAATATAGTCAAGTGGTCAAGTCAAGTGGTTTCAGTAGTAGTAATATAGTTTCAGTAATAGTATAGTTGCAAATACAAGCTCTTCCATCTACTAAAATAGTTTAATAATTTGAATACGAAGCTTAATTCAATAATCACTGTTACAGGTTATTGTATCGCAGTACACTGTGATACACCTGAATGCAGGTAGAAGCCAGAATTATGGTCATGACCAGTGATCACAGAAAACCTGACGTTCTCTTCGTGAATAAACACTGGCGCTGCAGCTCTAATCCGACACTGGTAACCTGCGTCGGTATAGAGCTGAGTCACATTAATTTCCGGTGTTAACTCATTAGCAGGTGTTTGGGTTTCTTTATCGCGTCTAACAGTGATGACCCAGAAGCTAATCGGCTTAGCCGCTAGCCCATATCCTGCGCGTCTCTGTTGGACAGATCTCTACTAATCTGTAACACACACAGCTTGTGACCACTGTCAATTGTTTGAAACATTATATATGCTAATATAATGATAATCAACTGAGGATGTTAATTATGGTTTATGAAACATCAAAGGAATGAACACACTATGAAAATACTCTTAATGCTAATGGTATGAAAATACTATTAAAGGACAGTAATGCAGCAAATGAAATGTGGTAAGGCCTGTAAATTCCACAATCTGAACCCGCTGATGGAGAAAGATTCGAGGCACACCAATAAGGCTCGAACTATGGGATATATTTTGTAATTATATCATTCTGGTATGTAGATGAGACATAAGAATTAAAGAATGGAACCTAAACATGCCTTTACAAGCCGCTGTATATTGTGTCTTGTGGGCATGGCCTATAATAATTAACACACTAATCAGTGTGAGAGTTACATGTTATGTGTTCAGCTTCATACTAGCGTAACTGATAGTTTAATAAGGCACGCTAGCTGTACTAGCTATGTCCACATATCAGAGGCACCAAATGATCTCTGCTACTTCCTTCCAGGCATTATTTTTTCCTAATGTCTCTAACGTTTCTTATATTTTCTTTAAAAAAAACTCATAGAGAACTGAATATTGGCATGGCTACGTCACAGCATAAAACATGTTTTTCTTTTTATTTTTAGTTAAATTGTATGTTTACATGGAACACTCTTGGGCCACTTCTAATGTTCTTGACAAATTATCCAATTATCAAGCTTTAAAGAGCTAAATCTAGTGCATAATACCATGCAATCAGGTTACACACCTGTGCTCGGGTTTTAAAGGGATTAATTTGTACAGGATCTAAATGTATTCTTCTAAGGAGCAGTACTTAAACAACAGGAAGAATTTGGGTTACGCATCACTGAACCTTAGCAAGGAAGTAGTGATTCAATGCAAATGCTAAAATGAAAATGCAGTTAAATTAGTAGCAAAGCCTCCTGAAATTGGTGGTCAGGAAAACCAGGCCAGGCAGGATGCATGTGCAGTTTCTCAGTGTATTAAGAGTAATCCGACAGAGGTACAAAATCAGCAAGCAAAAATCAAGGTCAAGAACAGGCAAATATTCAAGCAATCAAGAAACAGAGTATACTAGGCAAGGCAAAATCAAAATCCAAAACACAGAGATCAAAGTCAAAACCAGGCGAACAATCAGAATCACAAAAGGCTTGGTAAGAGTAGACACACTAGGGAGCTAGACTAATGCTTCATGAAGCAAACAATGAAATGAGAAGCTTAAAAATGTTCTTGATGTGTGTGTGTAATTGGAAGCCCCTGCCTTCAATCAGAAGTCAGGTGACTCTGAAAGCAGGAGGATGTTGGCCATATTGTCTGTATGCATATGCTCTTGGGAGTTGTAGTCCATTTCCTCGCCAGAGGACATGTCGGCGTTGGCCATGTTGTCTGCAGGCTGATGCTCTTGGAAAGTGTAGTCCATGCTTTCTAGTGTGGGTGCAGGTGTAGGTGTATGTGTAGGTGCGGGTGAAGGTTCAGGTTCATGTGAAGGTGCGGGTGCAGGCTCTGGTACAGGTGTGGACACGACAGAGCACCCCCCAAGGAGCTCACTTCGGGAGCAACTGACTTACAAGGACATCCCCTGAGACGTGGAGCTGACTGATTATGGTGACATTTGTGAAAATACTGAATGAGCAAGGGGTGTAATATGTCTCCTGCTGAAACCCAGCACTGTTCCTCTGGGCCGTAGCCCTCCCAGTCAGCCAGGTATTGCAGTTTACCTTCCATCCGGTGTGAGCGCAAGATGTTCTTTACTATGTAGGCTGGCTGACCATTGATGTCTAACAGCCTAGCTGGGTTGTCAGATGGAGTGTCTTCAGCCAGAGGGCCAGAAGTGACTGCCTTTAGCTGTGAGATGTGGAAGAATGGTGCAATGCTACAATATCATGGTAAGTCCAACTTATATGTAACTGGATTTATTCTGCTGTGTACCTTAAATATATATGTGGTGTTGTCCTGCAGCTGGGTAGTCCCCTTAGGTCACAGGTTGCGAGTCGCACTCAGTCTCCAGGGCTGAATTGTGGGCCTTCACTCCTATGCCGGTCAGCGAACCGCATCTGGGTATTGGCCACTTGCCTGAGATGCTGATGCGTGCGCTCCCACACCTGTTCACTGTGTTTGAACCACTCAACTGCAGGGGCTTCAGTGGGTATTGCACAGGAAGAGTGGAGGTTGGTACCGAAGGATGCATTGGAAAGGGGTGAGCTGAGTGGAGGAGTGACGAATTGAGTTCTGAGTATATTCCACCTAGAGGAGAAAGCAAGACCAGTCACCCTGGTTCTCAGAGCAGTAAGTCCTCACAAAACACCCAATATCCTGATTTGCTCATTCCACCTGGCAGTTCGACTGAGGATGATAACCTGAAGTGAGGCTCACAGTCACACGTAGCTTTTCCATGAATCCAGCCCAGACTTGTGATGTAAACTGAGGTCCTCGATCACTGACAATATCCTCCGGTATACCAAAGTAGTGGAACACATGATTGAATAGCAACTCTGCCAGTTCGAAAGCTGTGGGTAATGCCAGAAGGGGAATTAGCCTCTTAGCCTTGGAGAATCTGTCTATAATGACAAGAATTACCGTGTTGCCAGCTGATTCGGGTAGATCAGTGACGAAGTCGACTGTGAGGTGAGACCATGGGTGCTGGGGTGTAGCAAGTGCCACATACTGGTTGATGTCTTGCTGCATGTTTGGCCACCAATGTTTCAGTTTGAGGAGCTCAAGGGTTTTATGTGTGCCTGGATGACCTGAGGTGGGAGTGGTGTAAGCCCACGTGATAAGTCTCCCACGAAGACAGGTAGGAACATAGGTGCGTTCCGGATGGCATGATTGCCGGGACATGGTATGGCAGAGTGTTAGTAATTTCCTGGTCTATTTCCAATTTGATGGAGTTAACCCAACAGGAGGAGGGTAGTATATTGGTTGGTTTATCGCTGGTGTCCTTTTCCGAATAAATACATGTTTTTGGATGGGCAATAAGATAGCGTGAATGAGAATCTGGTGAAGAAGAGGGTCCATCTGGCTTGACGTGGATTGAGGCGTTTGGCAGTACGTAGGTATTCGAGATTCTCATGGTCCGTGAGCACAATGAATGGATGAAGAGCCCCTTCAAGCCACTGCCTCTATTCCTCAAGTGCCAGTTTCACAGTGAGTACCTCCAACATCATAATTTCATTCTGCAGAGGAAAGCTTGTGTGAAAAGATGGCCATGGAGTGAAGTTTGGGTTTGTTCCCAAAGCATTGAGATAATATCGCTCCTACTGCAGTGTCCCATGCATCCACCTCTACGAACACCCGTTTTTCAGGGTCGGGGTGTCTAAGAATGGGTGCTGACATGAAGTCTGACTTTAGTTTTGAGAAATTGGCTCCTTTCTTTAGAAGTGCTGTGAGAGGGGCTGCAATGATTTTGAAATTTCTTATGAATTGGCAGTGGAAGTTTGCAAATCTGATAAAGCATTGTAGCTCCTTAACTGTTTGTGTCAGTTATTAATGGCATTGACCTTACTGGTGTCCATGAGCACACCCTCTTGGCTGAATACATATCACAGAAAAGTGACTGCGGATATGTGAAATTCACATTTCTCCCCTTTCACATACACGTGGTGTTCATGTAGTTTGGCCAGAACCTGTTTTACATGGTTAATATGTGTGTCAAGGGAAGGGGAGTAGATGAGAATGTCATAGATATAAGAAATGACAAATGATACAAGCTTGTCTCGTAGGAAATCGTTAATGAGGCGCTGGAATACTGATGGAGCGCAGGATAGTCCATACAGCATGACTTGGTACTGATAGTGTCCTGAGGTTGTACTGAATGCCATTTTCCATTCACCACCAGCCCTATTCCGCACCAAATTATAGGCACTGCAGAGATCAAGCTTGGTGAAGATACGTGCCTCATGAAGTTGTTCCAAAGCTGCTGGTACTAAGGGAAGTGGGTAAGGGTATTTGATCTTCATGTTATTCAAACTCTGGTAGTCAATGTATGGTCTCAGACTGCCCCTTTTCTTCTCCACGAAGAAGAAGCCAGCAGAAGCATTGTGTGTATTCCTCTTGTGTATTACTCTTGTGTGTATTCCTCCATGGCCTGTTGTTCAGTGTGTGACAGTGGGTAGATTTGGCTGCGACGAGGTGTGGTTCCAGGGAGTAGGTCAATCGCACAGTCGTAGGGTCTATGCAGAGATAAGCCACTGGTTCATTGATGAACTCATGATATTCCTGAGGAATTTGTACTGGTGTTTGAGTTTCTGGGCTTTCAATTGAGAGGCTATCAGTTTTGCTGCTAGTGGCCAGACCACTTCTTTGTCTCTTGCTGGGACCATGAAGTTTGAGGGTTATGGAGGTCCAGCCAGGGAATTCCAAGAATGATAGGATGTCGTGGAGTGTCTGTGATCAGGAACGAGATAGATTCCTAGTGTAGCCAGCAGAGAGGGTGTGAATGTGGGGTGAAATTTTCAGGTGTGGGCATGACATCACCTACTTATTGTAGCTGAGTTTTACATCATTTCTATTATGCCAGCATGTACAATCAGCTAGGATAAATACTGTTCAATAAATAATGACTCAAGAAGAAAACTGAGAGCTTTCTGTCAGGGAATGTAAATTTTATTAAGAAAAGTAATAAGAAATAGAGCATGTTCATATATACAGTACGTATAGCATGTATCTGAAAGACCAAGGTTTTTTTTTTATGAAGAATACAAACAATTCTCTCTTCCTTCCCTGTTTTATGATTGTCTTTTTTGAGAGCTTTTAAATGCTTTTTAAAAACACTTTCTCAACCTTCTGCAATCCTAAGAACAGA
Source organism: Parauchenoglanis punctatus (assembly GCA_030068025.1). Taxonomy (NCBI): domain Eukaryota; kingdom Metazoa; phylum Chordata; class Actinopteri; order Siluriformes; family Auchenoglanididae; genus Parauchenoglanis; species Parauchenoglanis punctatus. The sequence continues at coordinate 25,575,798 of JAQQZU010000002.1, read as the reverse complement.
ACTTTAGCCGAGCGTTATAGTTCGCTCAGTTCCTCAGAGCACTTTGTTTAGAGTCTGTTGAAAATGTCATGTTCTCCCTGGTGTCCTTCCTGTAATATTCATGCTGTGTTGTAAACCGGTCTGACCGAAAGCTGAATGGAGGGTCACTGCGCATATTCGGCATTTACACCATGAAACAGCATGTGTGGTACTGTTACTGAAAAGTATATGATCTTACTTCATCCAGAGGGAGGCTGACTTGGTAGGATTTTCTTGGTAGGAATTTACCTGCTTCATAGACAAGACCTGTCCCATTTACAAACATAATGCTGGTTTATATTAGCCATATTGTCTCATAAAATTCAATATTTAACAAAATATCAATGATTTATGGAGAAGATCTTATAACAGACTAACATGGCTTCATGCTTGCAAGTTTTAATGATTCAAGTTTTATTAAAAAAATACAAAGTTTTGAAGAAACCTTATCACATTAGCCCTTGGGTATTTGCACAGATTTTCCATTAGAACAAAAAGTACTCTATTTGATATATTTAAGTCAAATCTTTACACAAGAAGCTTGCCAAAAAATAAAAATCTGTCCTGTCAGTACAGTGTTAATTTTGACAAGAATTTTAAATTTAGTTTTGGTTTTAGTCTTAGTCCCTTACTGAAAATTAAAGTTACATTTTTGTCACATTTTAGTCTTTTTGTTTTAGTCAGGATTTAGTTAGTGGAACTCAATTTTAGTGTTAGTCTAATTTTAGGCAATGTTTTAGTCATCAAATCATCTTTTTTTAAATCGGCCCTGTAGCTTTAAAATGGGCTATGACGTTGGAGGTCGGGTCTTGCTGGAAATTGTTGCTTTTTTTTCTTTTGAGATGTGACTGGTGATGCTAGTGTTATGTGGAAATTTTGTGGAGTTAGCCACGACTCCATTACTCTTTGCCAGTTATCGAGTGAAGATGGCATTTTGTACACAGTGATGATGATGACCGCTAATTTCACTGTGTGTGTCCTGATTCATATACCTGCTCTGTGAAAATCTGTCATGAAAGCTATTGGCAAGCCTAGCGAGCCTGATTCCCTCACTTCCCAACTACAGTCAGGAATGTCAAACAGGGAAGATAATATATTATAAATATGTTGTTAATATTAAAATTTCCCTGAAGGATATTTCTTCTGGCTGTAAAAATTCCCTTGAGAAGTATAAATTCCTTTGGTTTTGAAAAAGCCAGCTATTTCGTCTCATTTTTATTCCTCAGGGCATAACAAACAGAGATTACATCATAATTTTCGTTATCACGTATTTTTTATTTAAGGTGGCGTTACGATTTAGTCATGAAATTAAAGCTCATCAACAAACACTTATTTTAAAAATTCTCGCTGACAAAATTACCCTGTATCAGTGCTAACGACAAAGTGGCCAAGTCATCTACAAAGTGAACATATGGCTTTATTGTTGATTTCACAAAACAGTTAATCCAATATTTACATTTGTGTGACAGTTGAAATGTCCTTGTTAGCAGTTGACAAGTTGCTGATGTCACTTGTAGCTAGACTCTTGTGGGCATGTAGCAACTGTTACTTATGTCGCTTGTGGGCGTGGCCTGTTAAGTGCTTTTCATTTCTGACAACAAACTGTAGTATCTCTCTATATATAAGTAGCTAACTAGTTAAACACAAATGAAATAACGTGCAAATCAGTTGTTTGGTTTACATGTTATGTGCTCGCATTGTACTAGCATCATTAGATTAGATTAGCACTGCAAGCTAACTGTACTAGCTATGTACACTCCCCAGAGGCACCAATGGTTTCTACTACTTCCTTCCTTCCAAGTTATATTTTTCTTCATAAAGTCTCTATACACATTTTATGAGAGGTTGTACATGACAAGACAAAATGAAACCACTGTTATTCATCTATTATTGCGCATAAAACAGTAAATGGGAACTAATTGAGGTAACCCCGGCTCACACTTGCAACAAGATCAGTCAAAGGAATCATTCGATCCAATTGTTTGGATTTATATTTAGATCATCACCTAATTTGCATAGAATTGAGGAAAGTATCAAACTTGAAATCGCTCCTGGATCCCCAGATTAACCTTCTATCTCTATGGAGAGTCACATGTTCTCCCCATGTCTGTATGGGTTTCCTCTGGGTTCTCTGGTTTCCTCCAACCTCACAAAAACATGCAAAAAGGAGGATTTCTGTGTGACTTTGAGGAGGATGAAGTGCTTATTGAAGATGAATGAATGATAATCTTTTTTCTACTCTTCTATCATTTTAAGCTACAATTCTTCTACTATGGATACCTCAAAAATTAATTCAGGATCTACAGTACATATGAATCCAATAAAACATGTATTTCCTGGTGAATAATTTTATATCTTGTGACATGGCCATTATAATCCCTAGCTGAAAGAAAAAACAAAGAGAAATGTCCATCTTGTGGGTAAATTTGAGGTATAATAAGCAGCCGATGCTTCATTCTGAGCTGTTACAAAGACAAACATATTTGTCTTGTCCAATCCCAGATCAATTCTCATTCCTCATTAGCAATATCAACTCCACACTTCTTCTCCCAGTTCTCCTTCTTCCCTCAGGACACCTGTATCCTCTACGGAGACAGAGCTTAGAACCTCACCCTCTCAGAACGTTACTAAACCGTATCTTTCAGAGCTAATTGCTTGTCACAGTGGTGGTGCCCCCAAGGGGACATCTTCTCTAACTCTGGTTAGAGTATCTAGAGGATGTAGTGCAACTTGTAAAACTCGTTCAAAGTACATAATTAAACCTTAAGGACCACTGAGAGACCTTTGAGAGGTCTCTTTGGGGAACAGAGCTCTACTCTACATGATGTCTCTGGGCAAACTGAAGATGATGAATCCTCAGATGGATCCTTCAGCCATGCAAACTTCAGGCCTCAAGTTAGTTCCTGTTATAGCAGCTATAAATAGTCGTTCCCTCATCAGCTAGTGTTTTTTCTCTCTTTTCAAGACAAACAGAAAAGTGTAAACTCTTCTGTCCTGAAGATGTCGGAAAATTTTACATCTGACTGTTACAAAGCACTGGTACTGGAGACTCCTTCCATACGTGGTAAATAAACAAGAAAACTTCATTTCATTGATTATTTTTAAATCCGTTTATGTGGAGCGTCTGTCATACAAAAACAGGTTCTGCCTGAAACAGCCCGGTTGATCCTATCTGATATTAGGAACATCTAATCCATCATGTTCCAGTTTAGAGCCATTTTTTTGTTTTCTATTTTGTCATATGAGGAAACCTTATGAATAAATACTTAAAACCAGCAGGATTAGCATGATTTTCTGATGTAATGTACTAAATCGCAAAGACAGTACAATTGTCAGTACTTCTCACATTGTGCTTAGCTGTATCTGAGCATTAACACTTAGCATCAATTTTACTAGAATTAGCACATAATGCTAACTAACCAGCTCCTACTAGCTGTAACTGATCTTTAGCAACATTAGCACTTAGCATCAATTGCTTTAGCATTAGTTTATTATAGCTAATGTTGATGAAAGGTGAAACAGCTTTTTTCTTTTTTTTCCTCAGCCTAGTGTGAAACTGTGACAGCCACAAATCACAATAATGTAATAACATGAATAAGAATTGTAAACAAAATAACTATTTTTTGGAATATTAATTCAAGTAACTTTTTAAATCACCGACAACATGCCGAGTGTTTGGGCACAGAATTAATCCTGTGACAATGACATGGAAACTAGTGTTCTTTGTTCAGGATCTTAGCACATTTATAACGCATATACAAAATAGTTTAGCAAAAACTTATAATAAAACAACTAAAAGTTTATTGTATATAATAAGAAGAAGAAGAAGAACTTTTTTGCACTGCATTACATTACAGGTCGTTTATTTCATTAGTAATACTTTACTAAAAATGTACTGTGTAAACATAAATTGAATATTTTTCCATTCACTCACACATACACTCTCTCTCTCTCTCTCACACACACACACACACACACACACACACACACACACACACACACACAGGCAGTAAAATGAGTTTCAGGGTCATATGAGGTGACATGCGATGTATTTAATGTGTCACTCTTCAGGATGTGAGTACAGCACATTTATTTACTGAGGTGTGAGTCATGTTTGATTATAGACTATCGAATCACTTGGCCATGACGAGATAAAAAATACTCTGTTCATAGAAGTTTTACTGAGGAGAAGATTGTTTACTGTAATTCTGTACTGTTTATGTAGAGGATTTTAAAATATGGAATAAAATATTATTATAGTGTTATTGTAAATGATCATGGGTCAAAACACGGCTAAGCAGTGAACAGATCAGCAGGGTTAGCATGTAATCGCTCGCTCTGAAACGAGGTCAATGGGATTTGAAGGGTGAGTGATGATCTAGATATAGCGCATGCATACCTCTGCACGTTCACACACACACACACACACACACACACACACACGCAAGACTGACATTAAACGCCGTGCTGTTAAATTCTCAAATCTGTTTGGTCTGAAGGTGAAAGTCACGGTTTATATTAATGCATTCGTTGTAATACGTTATTGTTTCTTTAGCAACGGCTCATTCACAGGGACTCGACCATCAGGCGCTTCACTTAAACGGATCAACAAAATGGTGTTTTTTCTTCATCTTGTAAGCGGATGTTCAAGTAACATTTATGCAAGGAGTCTCCAGTGTCAGCGCTGTAACTTTAAGTTTTCCGACATCTCCAGGACAAAGAAGTTTAAGCTTCGTTTTTTGTTTTTTTTTTTGGTCATATTAACTTATAGATGAAAAAAAAGAGGCTGATGAGAGAACACCTGTTTGTAGCTGCTAAGTGAGAAGAAGATGTTCCATAACATTAGTTTTAGCTATAAACAGATAAAAAGCTCTTTAATAAATTAAAAACTGTAATCATTTAAAAGATGCTGTGGTGTATGAGGAATAAAACACTTGGGTGGAGATGTGCAGTTAGAGGAAAATAATCAGCTGCACACCGCTAACACTAACTCGTCAACAGCGGGGGTACTTTATACCTGAGAAATGTTAGCAAGTAGCTAATCAGCTAGTTAACGGCTTGCTTGTAAGCTAGCTTGCATTTCAGTGTGATTTCAGGATCAGCCTCTTGATTTGCATCAGTGTATTCTCAGCAATTTATTTGCAATCACCCAAACCTGTTTTACCCTAGCTAGGTTAGCCAGCTACCTAAACATTTCCAAGTCATACGATCGTTTCAAGCCGTCGTGAATATTTAGTGGCATCTCAAACTGAGCTCCGCCCCCAGAACTACTTAGAAAGTCTGTCTTAGATAGTACAACATGACATGGTGACCGAAGTGTCGATGAACATTTCCAGTAAAGCTGTTACATTTACGTACCGATATATCATCACACCCTTAATTCATATGTATTTATATTACAGTACAGAAAGAGAGATTCGGATTTCTGCTTAGTCCTCCTCGCTTCTCTGGCAGGTTGCCAAACCATGCTGGCGTAATGCGGAAATCTCTCTCGGTATCCAGTATAACGCTTCCTTCCTCCTGACAACTAGCAACTTATTAGCAGTGAGCCCCCAAAAAACAATGTTGGAGTGATTAGCCGTGCTAAAACAGTCATGGAATCTAATATAATACATTTGAAACAAATCCTTACTGTTACGTTACACCAATCGGATTTAGTTCAAACATACTCGTGCACAGAAACACGCCAAGTGTGCAATTTACAGCCTTCTCACGTGTTACTGATCAAGCCGCTGCTTTCACACATCGACACACACACATCTGCCAGTGTGCTGATACACCAGCGATCCATACCAGCCTCATTCAGCTCTATTTATCCAAATCACAAATAAATAGAATGAGTTCCACAAAAGTGAAACAAAATCCACAAATAAACAGGACGTGATGCACAAATATAAAATGAGATCAAAAAAATAAATAAAATGAAAAGCTTTTTTAATTCAAAAATAAATATTTCGTCCACCAATATTTCTTTAAAACGCACAACATTGTAGTTTATTTGTGGAATCAGCTGCATTTGTTTGTAGATCGTAGATTGTAGATCTATGCAAATTAGGTGATGATGTAAAGCGACAAATCCAAACAATTGGATAGAATGATTCCTTGGACTGATCTTGTTGCAAGTGTGGTCCGGGATTACCTGCAATTAGTTCCCATTTACTGTTTTATGCGCAATAATGGACGAATAACAGAAACATTTCTCACTCGACTCATACACGTCAATCCACAAATATGTCTGTTTTTGCTAAGTATGCTCTAGCCAATCAGATAGCAAGACAACTTTTCGCTAACACCCACATCACTCCAACCAATCACACCAGATATAAGCTCAGCCAATCAACAAGTGCCAAGTAAATTAAAGAATCTGTATGTATGTTTTTTAAGCGTTTCTATACCTATAAATATTCATAATATTTTAAAGCTTGCTTGGAAAAACTGATTTGCAGCACCAAGTCAAACCGTCTCACTAGATTCTGTGTTTCAGGTTACTGTTGACTTTTTTCTGGGCCAGAAATGAGCTCCACCCCGAGGAAGAAAAATCATAAGGCACACATTCAACAGAGGAAGCAGGCCTGGGATTTAAACTCCCCTTTCAGTGGTAATAATATGATGTAATGACCATTTTCACACTCACCTGGACAAAGCGATCTCTGCTTTCTGCTTGGCAATATCAGCCGCCTTCTCCGCCGCTTCGATGGCACGGTCCACCTTCTCTCTGATCTTGCTAGCACGTAGCGGGATTAGATTCTTGCGTTTGCCGCTGACCAGCGCATTCTGCTTGTACTTCCCCTCCTCCTTGGTGCCGTCGGGGAAGGTGGTGCAGCCGTAGCCGTGGCGCTTGTTGCTCAACCACTCTCCTTGGTAACAGAGACCGTCCGAGCGTCGGCTCACGCCACAGCCGGCACGCTTATCGTTCCTCCACTCACCCGCGTAGCTCTCGGTAGCCGTAGCATCCACACCATCATCTTCATTGGCGTCATCGTTGGTGTTGGTGCTGGTGGGCAGGAGCTCCCCCTCGGCCTCGCCCAGGCTGATGGTGGAGTTGACGTCTGAGGCGGCAGAGCTTACCGTACTCATGGCCGCCTCGCTCCGGAACGAGCTCTGCTTGCTGCGCTGGCTGGCCAGTGAGCTCTTAGACTCAGACTTGCGCAGACGCAGGCCACTGAGCAGAGAGCGCCGGAAGAAGAGGCTTTTCTTTTTCGCCTTCAGAAGCTCTGCCTCGCTGTGAGCTGTCAGGACGAAGCCTCCGCGTGACGCTGCCGGACTGATGCCGCCCCCCGTGCCTGGTGTACCTGCCGTGCCATTACTGTGCTCTGAGCGCAGAGAGTTTATGGAGGTGCGCAGTGGAGAGCGGATCACAGCCGCCATGCCGTATGGGACGCTCTGCCGAATGCCGTAGCCATGCCGCATGCCGCCCACCCACTGGCCCTGGTACGTACCTGCAGGAGTGAGAACACAAACACGGAATGAATTTAGAAAGGGACACAATCATTGATGCTTTCTACAAATACAGTCATTACTCCCGTAAATTCAGGCCCAAATCCTCATAGTAAATATGATTACGTCATCGTACTCATCGTGGAGCATTGTATTCAGTTACTTAGCTCTGTTCACCTTGATTGTCGGGAGCTGCTAGTTAACCTGGAGCTGAGTTTTATGTTCAGGATGTTCTGGCATTGAAACAGTGTGTTTAACAGAGAGTGGGTCTCAGTGCTCAGTGCTTGCTGAAGTGAAGCGCTCACGTTTCTCTGCAAGCTTGCTTCATTGCTTGCTTTAACACTCACAACGATTAAACATGTTGTTTAAATGCCATAAAGACATTTTATCCTGTGACTTGTGTTGTAGGAAGCTGCTGTTGTCTGATTGTCAACATTAATCGTGGTAATACGCTGTCTTTTCGTCTGGTCTGCTCATTAGTGGAACAAGGTACACTAAGCTTACGCTGCATAGTATCCTTATCCTAGTATCCTGCATAGTAGAATTGGATGTTGGTATTGGAGCAGATTTTTAATTTATGAATGAGTGTGGTATTACGATAATACCTGATATCAGCTTTGGTACAATTTTGTAAACGTGTAAGAAGAATTTTGCAACTGTTTAAGGTCAAAGTGGAACAATTAGCAAACCAAGATGGCCGACCTCATAATGTTACGGTATTCAGCTCTGTAGTTTAAAGATGACATCACTTAATAACTGAAGAACTGGATGTGGTTTAATGCAGATATTTACAGAAAGGATGTTGAGTCAGATAGACTTAGCAGCATTAGCATTGTAGCTCCTGAAGCAAACTTCGCCAAACACCATTATTAACTCCATTTAGAACTTTTTTTAAGATGGGAAAGTGATGCATGTTTGATTTTTCTCCAAGCTTCTGTTTGGGAAACCACTAAAGCGTGTGGGTTTCCCCTGGACTCGGACAGAGAGTCGGCGAGTTAGGAGGCGTAGATGATGGGTGATTTGGATGATTCATCCTTCGTAGGCTGCTGCTCTGAACACAAATTAAGCAGAAGCCCAGGACTTTTTAAACAGAGCTTGATGTTGGTTATATTAAAGCTTTTTTAGGAGACTGCACTAATTACACACTCAGCTTTCTGTGTGTTTAAAGAAGTCCTGGGAGCAGGATAATGTGTGTTCGGTAAAGCGTCCTACCAAACCTGAATCATTAGAATCACTCATCATCTGCTCACAGTGCCAATGCCACACACACACACACACACACACACACACACACACACACACACACACACACACACACACACACACACAGGCCTGGAAAAGAGTTAAGCACATTAAGACTCAGGAAGTCAGTATACAAAGCTCATTATTGACAATTTGGCTACAGGACAACAACAGATTCTTAAAAGTGAAATTAGAATAATTTTGTTACTCATTGGTTGGGTTCTGATTTAGTTTAATTTCATTTGTTTATTCACCCTAAATTTATCAGATGTTAAAAAAAAACATTTTTACCAAGACAAAACACAATTCACGGGCCTAAAAAAGGGTGGCTTGAAAAGCGCTTTCAAATAAAGTTATTATTATTTTTTATTAAAAATAATAGTCGACTTCGGGGTGGTAACAGTTGATTATTTTCCTATTGTCCAACACCCCAAAGCTAACCTTTACATTTTTTTAAATTAAAGAACAAAGTATTTTAACATTTCTAGTAACTTTCATCATTCTGGAACGTCCAAGAATCAAGTTAGTTCTCGTCTCGTATGTTGTAGCAGCTATAAACATCCATTCCCTCACCAACCTCTCTTTATTCTCCCTCTTACCGTTAAAAAGACAAAAAACGACAATAAAAAAACCTGCAGCTTGCTGCTTCTTCTTACCAATAAAGATGTCAGTAAACTAAAAGTTACACCGTACTGAAACTGGAGACTCCTTCTTAAATAAACATCTCCTTAAAAAGAAAGAAAACTCCACCATATCTGTGATTTTTTAATCAGTATTTTTTTATCAGTAGACGTGCATCCAGCGTGCACGTCCCTGTGAATGATCTGTTGCTATGGAAACAATAACGTATAAGAGCGAGTGCATTAATATAAACCTGCGCTTCTGTCAGAGCTGCTGTTATAGAAAAGTAATCAACACCTTCATTCAACAGTGCCGATTTGAAGAACTTCTTTTTTGTTGCAGGATTTCTCACTTCAGCCACTTAGCCACAATCCTCCTGGAGTCTAAATGAATACCTTCTCTTTTCTTTCAGACATACAGCTTACTCTTTAACAAAGCTCACAAAGCTTGCATTAAAAGGCATCACTGAAAAACCCAGGGCGATATTTTAAACCTCCCAAGTGTCATTGGCGTTCATAAAACCATTGGACAAAGCGTGACTCACCAAACAGCCGTTCTCACACACAGATGGCCAATTCCAAGGGCTGTGTGTGTGTGTGTGTGTTTTATAATACCTTTCATTTCATTGGAGCTGGTGTAAAAAGATGAGACTGTAAAAAGAGTTACTTTTTTTTAGAGAGATGTGTTTCAGTGCCTCTGATTAGCGCTGTTAGAATATTTATTCAGGTCATTACAAAGCGAAGTCTAATTAATCCAGAAAAAAACACACTTCAATACCAGGAAAATAATTCGTGCGTGAACAAAATACTCTATTTGTGTTCTATTTTTGTATTCAGTGTTCCTTGTTTAAACATTAACTTAACGCTGATGAATTCTGGATTCTGATTGGTCAGAAGGTGTTGATTAATTTTGTAACAGCAGCTCTGACAGTGGTGCAGCTTTATATTAAAGCAGCTGCCTCGCCTTTCCCAGAATCCTCTGCTCCGTGTAGCCAGTCTCCACTTTCGATATTCCAAAACAATCCAGCGAAATCATAGATCTTAAATTCGAAGATCTTTTGTCAAAAGATCTATATTTTACACTCGTTCAGCTGATCTATTCTGTTTTCTTACGGTTATTCAGTATCCAGCCTCAGCCGTCTCGCTGGTGGCCACGGAGGAAAGAAAAGATAAGGCATATTTTGTTCAAAGCTTCAAGTAAATGAAGAAAAAGTGGTCCGTTCAAAACCCATCTCGAACTAGCAGTGAATTTGTGGAGGCTTTGCTGCCCAGAGAACTAGCAGATAGCGGCCACATGCTTTCACAACAAAAACAACGCATTAGATTCTGGGAAGGGTGAGTCGGCCCCATTAATACACTCGCTCTAATACGTTATCATTTCTATAGTAACAGCTCACTCACAGGGACATGTACGGCGGATGCTTCACTCATAATGAACGGATTAAAAAGTTTCTGTAAGGAGAGGTTTATTTATGTAGCGTATGAAGGAGTCTCCAGCGTCAGCGCTTTGTGACAGAGGTAGAGCTGGAACTTTACGTTTTCTGACTGATCTTTAGGACAGAGCAGTTGCTGGTGACAAAAAATTGACAAGCCGCATAATGATTTTTGTTTTATTAACTTGAATGGAGAGAAAACAGAGGCTGGTGAGTGTTTTAACATTATATGTAACTATAAATGGATAAATAGTACAATGGGTCGCCCTTTAATAAAAAAAAAATAATTGTAATCACTGGCAAATTGCTGTGAGACGTGAGGAATAAAACATTCTGTGTCATGCTGTTATAGTAAACTAGTCAACTTCAAGCTGGTAACTGCTTCATCAGACCGCCCTGACTCTGATCACTTCACTAAATCAGCATGACACTGAGTGTTTTAGGATTCCTGACTTTTATTATAGAGACTTTAATACAGAATTGTCTTTTGTTTTATTTTATTGTAGTTCTGTCACCGAAACTGAACTATAGTGGTGCTATCCATGGTGCTGAAAAGGCAATCTCTCTCTCTCTCTCGCTCTCTCTCAGAAAACTTGGATCTGTGCCATCATATTTGCCTATCTGTGTGTGTGTGTGTGTGTGTGTGTGTGTAATGTAATTATGATCCCAGCACACCAGTGATTCATTCAGCCTTCTAGAACATGCTGCTATTACCAGAGTCACCTCACACGTAAACAACACACCACTCTCTCTCTACCTCCATCACTTTAATCTCTCTCTTTCCCCATCCATCTCATTTCTAATCCCACTTCTTCTTCTGCCTCCTTCTGGCTTTGCCCAATGTCTATTCTCATTGGTTTTTGTTTCATCTCTCACTTCTCTCTTACTTGTTAACCACCTAGCTAACTACGAATACCAATATGCTAAATGACTGATTTGTTAACTAGCTATAGTGTTAAACTGCCGGGTTGCAGTTAAAAAGCAAGAAAATTAGCATTTCTAACAGTTCAGGTTTAAGGAGAGTAGGGTAGGCTGTAATAATATGACCAGCTGTGCAGTCTGGAACTGCTTGGTGGCAGCGGCAATTGCAAAAATTCAGCTGGATGGTGCATTTCCAAATCATTCTGCAGCAATTTGCAGTAAACAGGAATCTCCCATTATATTGGGGAGAAATGATGTGAATGCTTATTCAATCACAACGATTAGCTTTTTTTAAAAAAAAAAAAAATATGTGGATTTTTGAGATTTCTTATTAGTTTTGAGACTCCATTAAATTGTAGTCGAGATGTAATGTTCGATGTTACGTTGAGGTCTACAAAAACAAATGGATTTTTATTTTTTACATTTTAAACGACATAAAAGAATTTTGTTCATAAATTTATATTTTTTGTTTATAAATTTTTATTTATAAAAATAAATGTCACTGAAAAAGCTTGACAGAAAAAAAATGTTTTTCACATAAAAAAAAAATTTGTGTGAGATATTAACACCAAACCATCTGTATCCAGTCAGTTGTGCAAAAACGTGTCGCCAAAAAAATCGACATATCACCCAGCTCACGTTGTAACAAAACATGCACACAGTCACAAGAAGTAAAGACTTTGCTTTTAATCTTTAAATAAATAAATCTTTAAATGTTATTAGGCTGGTTAATGGTTTTATGGCGCGTCAGTTCCACTGAAACACAGAGCAGAAAAGCCACAACCAGCTCCTGAATAATCTCCTTTATTTAGTGGAACTAATCTTACAGAGATACGATCAGAGTCGTGTGTGTTCGGGCTGCGCTCTTAAACACAGCTGCGTAATTGAGTCTGCATGTTCTCATGTTTAAGCATGAAAAATCAGAAAGCCTAAAGCCCTTCTTTAACCACCGGACCCCATTAGGAACCGTTATTAACCGTATAATCCTTTCCACTCGATGACTGCTAGCATCCCACTCGTCTTTTTATTTATTTATTTATTCAGTTTTCTCTGCTATAATCCTTCAATCTATTTCAAACAGATATTTATAGAAGAAAAGATTTTAATAATATCTGAAAAGGCCTAAAATTATGACAGCTTGGAGTAGGTGATGTGGAATTAGGGAAGATTTAAGTTCTTTAATTACATCAGAGTGACGCTGAAAATCTACACCGAGTCGGGTCACGCACGTGCTGACGTGGGACTTCAGAGCGCTGCACTCAGATTATTATTGAAATCACCTGCGTGCAGATTTGATCTCGAGTAGGCCCCTGAGAGACCGGGATTCTCAACAGCTTCTGGACGACCGCCTTTAAACACCAACTCCTGTTGGTGTAGTAGTATTTTGTTTTGTTTCGCTTTTTAACTGAAATGTAGTAAGATGGAAAATAAAAGCAAGAGACAATTTAAAAATGGAAAAATAAAAAGACTAATACAATCATGTGCGATTGATGATGTCATTACATTCCGCAGTGGAAATGTTAACTCGTTCATTAATGAACGAATGGATATAATTAATATATACAACGAATGAATATGATGAATAATGAAGTCATGATTATATACTATAATGCCTGATATTAATTCATTAATGTAGATGTTAATTCTGTAGTAAAGATGTTACTTCTACAGTGTAGATCTTAATGTATATAAGAAATTACTTATAATAAATAAGAAATTCCTTATTATATAATATTATGTTTATAGTGTTAACAAGAGTTTAGATCATTATGATGCATGTTAATTATACAGCAAAGAAGCTAATTCAACAGTTTAGATATTAATTCATTTGTGTAGATTTAATTTTGCAGTGTAGAGTTTAATTTATTAGATTCATTAGACTAGATGTTAATTCAACAGCGGTGTTAATTCTATATATTAACACTACATCTCTTCTCATGGTTACATTCGGCTTGTTCTTCATATAGAGCGATAGCGCTCTCGTCGCTGAGCTGCTGAGCCGGCCTGTTTTCTCGTCCAACACACTTCACCGTACCGCTGACCCCGTATTAATGTCCATAAGCTGAAACGTGAAATCTGCACTTTCATTAGTCTACAGTGTAAATTTAAATCAGGTTAAAATAAATTTACCAGTAGAGACATTAAATCATTTGTGTAGATGTTATATTTTACAGCTTTGACGTTATGTCTATAGTTCATATGTTCGTTTATTAGTGCAGATGGTAAAAAATTAGATCGGATCTTACTTAATTAGTGTAGATGTTAATTCATTAGAGCAGGTGTTAATTTTATAGTTCCCATCTGGACGAGTTCATTCAAACCTATACTGAATAAAGACCGTTAATTCCATACTGTACTGTAAAATACAATGCACTTGAATTATACGAATAAAAATGGATGCATATTATAAGGGCTCTTCACTCTCCTGTCATTACAGCTCTCGGGTGTGTGTGTGTGTGTGTGTGTGTGTGTGTGTTTTCTCCACTGCAGTGAGAGTGTACTATCGGTGAAACAGAAACACTCAGACGTCCCTCGCGTACGTCACGCTGCTGAATGAGGTCACGTTCATAGAGCTCCAGGAGAATAAACTTTCTGAATGACAGAAACAACACATACACACTCACACACACACACACGCACACATGCTGTACAATCCCCCACTGGGTTGTTTGAACACCTGCAAGCTTGGGTTTAACTTTTACTGCGCTGAACGATCACCTCGAAACGGCAGATTTTCAATAATTCCACAATACGTGAGTGATTTCAATGGTAAGGAGTTTGAGATGTTTCATTTTCGAGACCCTTTGTACTGTTTTTACACTAAAACAGCCACTAGCTCATTCATGTATGAAACATACACACATTTAATAGCAATAAATTATAACTAGATGAAATAATTTGGGTTAATTTTAAGCTTTAAGTTTAGGGTTAAGGTTAAGAGCTGTGGCTGAAATCGATTTTTCTCTGCTATCAGTAACATTTATTCACACTACAGTTGTATTTTTTGAACACCTGCAGCGCAGCAAAACAACAATGGAGGAGAGCTACAACTGACCAACTGTTTGTCCTCCAGAGCAAAATGTGATGCGTTGTTACACCCCACCCTTGGGTGGCCCTATGGGGCGAACACTCGCCACCACTGACCCAAATCAACTCTAAAGAGCACCTTTAAAACAACCAACTCCATGGGATTTCTCAACGCTGCTTTAAGACTGCTAGTGACACGCAGACAAAACCAGAGCACCACAATCCCAATCCCAGACCAAAAGGAAGCATGACCAGCAGTCCCCAGGATAGAAGCCCGGAAGCTGCAGCTTTTAACTGCTTCTTAATGATCTGGCCAGGTGCAGCTCATCTGGCAATCAGGTGTGTGGGGCTCCAGAAAGACGATAGAAAGACAAAGGAAAAGACAGGACACCTACATGTCCGTAACAGCGTACATTAGCTACTAGCGGCCATTTTGTCGGGTTTAATACCATGGATCGTCTCAAAATATGTTTTTTGTTGTTGATGATGCAGATGACTCGTGCGAAAACGTGTCCGTGTGCGTGACGCTTCAGAGGACAGATGTGTTCACATTACAGTTAGATCCAGATCACAGGAGATGCAACGCTGATCTGAGCAAAAAATCGGAATCGCTTGTAAAGCGAACGTGACCTTAGACGATTTTACACATTTCAAGATTGAACTTTTCTTCTTCTTTTTTGCACACGTAACTTAGCTTCTTTTTAGAAATGAACTTAAACTAAAATTAGACAAATGACCTACCGCTGGCATAAGAATATTTCAGGTTTTAAAAATGGGAAAATGTCGACACTGTATTAAAAACTCCTAACACATCCCAGCGCGGGGTCATTTTTACCTCAGTGCCGTGGGAACGCTTCTCTACCCAGAAGGCTGGCTTCAAAATGACCCGACTGATGGGTCACCTTGTATATTATTATTATTATTATTATTATTATTATTACTTTTAGTTGTAGTAGTATTACAGACATTAAATGTGTAGTATGTTCTTTTAAATAGACTTTGTTTTTGCTGCAATTTGTTGTAATTCTGTTCCTGACTGCACAAAGACCGCATGGTGCAGCAGCAGGTTTACAAACCATCGCTTTAGCAGTTTAGCTACAAAGGAAACTATGAGTTATTAGCATTATTTTTCTCCACAGAATGTTGCTAGCCTAACATTACTGTGATGTCATCATGAATAACATCGTTCTTAACAGCGATTAACGGCAACTAACAGAAAAGATGTTAGTCACAAAAATACACTCATATTAAATGTGATGCTAGTTGGGTAACACCTGCGAGATTATTTCCGCGCATGCACAACAGTAACAGAGCTACAAATCTAACAAAAATAATAATATAATAATAATAATAATAGTATAATAATACTAACATACAATCCATGCTAACAGAAAGAGAGAGAGAGAGAGAGAGAGAGAGAATCCCGGCCGACTCGGCCGAGTCTCTGGAGCGACTGCCTGAGCAAGACTTCTCAAGTTAGCTTAAACGATATTCAGATTCCCCGCACCGAGTGTACACTGATCATGATAATAAGGACGTGTGTGACGCGAGACCCGAGAACGAATTATAATCAGTTCCTAGCAAAGCGTTTCTGAGAACCACTGATTGAATTTAGCAGGAAAATGAGCCTGTGGGCTCAAAAAACCCACACACACGCAAGAAAAATACTGATGGAGAGCTGATGTGATTGTCTCTGCTCCCACAGGGTGTGCTAGTGTGCGGCTAATGAGCATGAAAGGTCAAAGGTCATGTGATGAATTCTTATTAATTAGCTCCACGTTGTTGTCTCATTGTTCTGAGAAAGCGCAGTGCAGTGTAAACTCGTCTGTGCTGAAGATGTGGGAAAGCTTCAGGTCCAGCTTTACCGCTGACTGTTACACAGCGCTCACACTGGACACGCCTTCATACAGGAAGCAAACGTCAGCAGAGCAACAATTACACAAGAAGTGCGCAAAAGGACAGACGAAGGAACTGTTAATAAAACCTTTCTGTTCGCTCTACGGAGAGAACACAGCGTGAGGCCGGTTGGACCAGAGATGAGCAGAGATTTAACTTTGGTTTGTTCTGAACAGGAGAGATATTGTTAACCTTCCTGCTCCTGCTCCGTTCCCTTTCTTTTCAGGGATTCCATTTAGAACGAAATAAACGAATGGTTAATAAAGGTCTTTACAGGGTGTAAATATAAACTAAAGACTGCAGTTTAACAAAAACGTGTATTTATGTCTTGACACTTTCAGCCTGTACTTTTTTCTGCGTCATTTGTTTTTGCAGACAAAAGAAAATCATAGAAAAATACTTTCTAAAAATCATTTCGACTCCTGCCGTCATCCCACCGCTGAAAACGTCTGATCTCGTGTCTGATCTTTCTGCAGCCAGACAGGAAGTGACAAGTTCTGGACAGGGAAAATGTAGGTCTGTTGGGAACATGTGTAAGTGTTTAGACTTTCTTTTCTTGAAATCACACTGTAGTGGAAAACATTATTAACTGGTTCAGCACTTTTTAAAATAAATCATTTTTTAATGTTACATTTGTTTTTCATGTTTTGTTCCTGTCATGTATTTTAATCCCAGTGTAGAGCTTTACAGACTTAAAACACTTTAAACCCTGAATGCAGAGAGCGCTTGCGAGAGAACGCATTTCTCCAAACGAATAGCTTCATTGTCAAGTCATTAATAGATATTAGATTGTAGCTCTGATGTCACTCTCAGCTCTCACTGCATTTACACAGTTATTTTGGTGTAAAACTCCATGTGCAGTGTATTCACACTGTGTGTGAGTGAGTGTGTGAGCGTGTGTGTATAATATTCAGTGTGTGAGTGAGTGAGTGTGTGTAACAGAGTGTGTGAGTGAGTGTGTGAGTGTGTGACTCAGTGAGTGAGTGTGTATGAGTCTGTACTTTTTTCTTCACATTTCCACCTGACTGAAATACCTCTCCTCTC
>JAQQZU010000002.1:25535167-25546773 GCA_030068025.1 Parauchenoglanis punctatus | reverse complement strand
GTGTTACAGCAGAGTGTGTTTCGGTGTTACAGCAGAGTGTGTTTCGGTGTTACAGCAGAGTGTGTTTCGGTGTTACAGCAGAGTGTGTTTCGGTGTTACAGCAGAATGTGTTTTGGTGTTACAGAAGAGTGTGTTTGAGTGTTACAGGAGAGTGTGTGTTCATTAAGCTGCTGGTGTTGTGTAAAGCCCTGCTGTTTTGTGTTAGGTAAACTCAGGGTAAATAGGCCTCTAATCCGGATGCTCTCTCTCACACACACACATCAGTCTCTGTCACTTACGTTCCCTCGCTTCAGCGCTCTGCTCCGGGGTCATTGGTGGGCCGAGACCTCGTTACACACTCACTTATGTGGGTGAATCTGGCTGACCTCACTGAGCTGTTTTTCTGCTAAATGAGATATTTTGGTTTTTTTCTGGTTAGCACACTAGCACAATCTGCTTCAAATGGCCTTAATTTGGGCCTCTAAATCTATCTTCTTTCATTGCATGTAGAGAGAAAAAAAAAGAAATCAGCTTACTAAGTAAAATAAGAAAAATAAAACAAGAATGCATGGAAAGACATAAACAGGTAAAAAAAAGGTTAAAAAGTTATTCAAAACAAATAGTCAAAATTTAATAGAACTTAATTAAAAAAATACTTGCTTGGTGTTTGTGTCACTGATAAAAAATTAAAAAGTACATAATTTTGAAAATAAAGTATTGACATTTTGAGAAATAAAATCATAGATTCTGATATAAAGAGAACAAAGTTGTCTTCGTTGCTAATTTGTTTTCAAATTCATAATTTTTAAAAATTTGAGCAGTAAAATGCTGCCATACTTTTCTACTCTTTCTCTTGTTTCTTTTCGATACACTCATTTGATTCATGCTATTTTTTATTTCAACACCTCTTTTATATTTTTATACTATATATGTTGTTTAATATGTTCTTACTTTATAGCAAACCAGGCTACCAGTTTAAACTACATGATACAATAGTTAGTTTCTTCCTAGCAAGATTGCTAGCAGCATATCAGTACCTGCTGGAAAGATAATGCTAACTTTAGCTGCGATGGTTAGTTAGCTGCTAATTTTAGCTCAGTGCTGCATTTTGGCCACTCTCTAGCTTAGCTATTGTGGCTAAATTATTACGTAGTGTAATCAGCAACAGTTGTTTCTGCTACATGGTATGTATTGATATAATTTTGTGGTGATTGACTTAGCAAATTTAACTACAGATGTAACAATTTTTTTTCTACAGGATACCAGGACATGTGACGCTAATGTGTACATTCACTTTTTAAAGAAATGCAGACTAATACGTACATAGATTTATACAGCATATATAGCTAGTCACACTTATATGTGAATGTTTCTGAATGCTGTAGTATTACAATTTCCCTTCAATGGAACTAAGAGGCCTAAACCTGTTCCAGCATGGCAATACCAAGGAAAACTAAACCTGGAATAGGATGTTCAACAAGCACATGTGTGTGTGATGGTCAGATGTCCTTAAAGCCATATTTCAGATGAAAATGACATGTAGCTTCCACAATTTTCTCTTAAATCAAAGTCATGATGTTTAGTGCTATGAGTCTAATGTAGCTAATAAGGAATGACTTCAGTTTAGCATTGCACGTTAAATATCCATTGCTACTTGTGTTAAATTTAATATTTCATTTGTATTTTTTAGGATGAACGTATTTGGCTAATTTATAGAAGCTATACAAATGTAGAAATGTTACTTAGCCTAGCCATGTTTGACATTTATGCTAAAATAGTAGTACCTGTTCCAACTCTGTTTGCTCTATTAGGAATTGATTACATTTAGGATAAGAAGGGTGTGTTATGGAAATTTCACTGGACATAGCGAAACTATTCCTTTAATGATTATCTCTTAAACAACACGACCTCACTAAACTCTATTTGCAACAGTACATCCAGGTAAACAAGAATCTCGCATTTACCTCCATCTGAGTAGGTCTCGGTCCCATATCCATCCTGCAGTCCGTTGTTCCATGTGCCCTCGTATTTGCCGCTGGCGCCGGTGCTTTCCCGCACTCCATAGCGCCCTTTAAATCCATGTGTCCACTCCCCCTTGTACACCCACTTGCCCTTATTCTCCACGCCGATGCCGTGGCGTTTGCCCTGCGCCCACGTACCCTGGAAGGTGTTACCACTGGGCCACGTGTACACACCCAGGACCTCAAAACCGTGGCTCCACGCCCCGGCGTACTCGCCCTGGCCTTTGGGCCCCGTGCAGATGCCGTGGCCATGCGCCTTGCCTTCGTCCCACCCGCCACAGTAAGACCCCCCATCGTCAAAGTTGAACCTGCCCCCAGTGGACATGCATGAAATAGGGCTTGGCAAAAGTCCACAAATCTCGGAAAAAGAAAAATTAAATGAAAGCAAAGATCGGGAGTGGGTGGTGGTGGTGGTGGGGTGGGGTGGGGTACGAAAGCAAGAGTGGAAGACGTTGCTTAAATTGGAAATATCCCTGTCAGTCAACAGTTGCACAAAATGACACCAACTGAAAAAAGAGGCTGAAAGAAAAATAAAACAGGATGTTGCTCACACCATCCTGCTCCCAGAAAGTGAGGCTATTATTCCCGATCAGATCTCCGGCGACTGTGTCGCGGAGTTGGACACAGCGGAAGGCCCGCGCCAGCCATCACGCACTGGGCAACACGAGCGCAGCGACTCGGATGTGCAGGGCTTCTCAGGCCCCGATCCTTAGCTCCCTGAGGCTCCACCTTTTTAAAAACCTGTTCGGTGGAGGAATTGCTTGTGCAGCATTTACACACGTCTACTCTACACTCTTAGAAAAAAGGTTCTTCTAGGGTTCTTTGGATGTTTAACGGTTCTTGCTTTTCAACGGGTTCAACTTGTATTGTCGGGTTCTACGTTCCAGCTTTAAGGGTTCCTTCAAGGGGACAAACCCAAGAACCTTCTTTTCTAAGAGTGTACTGAGGAGGCTCTTGTCTTGTTGTACTAGCGTCAGCACCCAAACCCCCCACCCGACATCATCACGCTGCAGATGATGCTGCTGATGAAGGGATGAAAGAAAGAGAAGAATGAAGAAAAAAACACGAGGCGTGTGATTGCTAGGTATGAACGCTGTCGTTTAGGTAACAGGAGACGGACGGATCAGCAGGGCAGCAGACAATCCAGCGTTATTAATCCGTTGTATGGTCGCCGTCTCTTTCCCTCGCTTTCTCTCTCTCACTCTCTCTATTTCTCTCTCCCTCCCTGTCTGTCCATCTATCTTGCTCTCTTTCTCATCACGCTCTTTCAGGTCCTCATCACAATCCAGTGTTTGCGCATCAGTAATAAATCCAGATTCAGAGCCTTCCCTTCTGATGTGTATCCAGGGAGAGTGCGCGCCTGGTTTGCTTGTATCGCTGCTTCTTATCGTTTATCTCCACTGTCGGTGTGTTTGAATCTCTCTCTCTCTCTCTCTCTCTCTCTCTCTCAGATCTGCTCATTACAGGAGGACTGTTCCAACACAGCCAACCCCCCCATCTCCCCTCCCCCGCGCACACTGATTCTCTACCTCCACTTAAAGAGACACAACACTCCCTCTCTCCCATTATCGCTCTTTCTCTCCCCCCCTTCATTGATCTCCAGTTAAAGACACAGATATTATTCTAATACAAATCTCTCTCTCACTTCCTCACTCTTTCTCCTTTCAGTTAAATTCATTTCTGTATGATTTATTATGGAATGAAGCGTAGATGTTTAGATAGCCTCTGATTCAATCTTGAACTTAGGTTCCTGTCTATGCTGAATTCCACATGTTCTCTCTGCGTCTGCTTGGGTTTTCTCCAGGTTCTCTGGTTTCCTCAAATGAATAAATAATAAAATAGCAACAAACCATAATGAAAGGATCCATGCACTCTATGATTGACTGTAGCTATGTGGAACTTACAACATTTGGGTCTATACTATGACCATGATTTCTAAATACAAAAGACAATTTCCTGAATGGAAGATCATGACCTGAATCATAGGAAATTGGAATGATGATTTCACATTTTGCATCTATCTATCTATCTATCTATATACACTTAAAGAGACAGGCACTCTGCTAACATGCACTATTTTCTCCTTTTCCCTCTCTCCCCAGGGAGATTGACTTTTTAATTGCCCAGTTTAGTCATTCTCTCTCTCTCTCTCTCTCTCTCTCTCTCCCTCTCTCTCTCTCTCTCCCTCTCTCTCTCGCTCTCTCTCTATAATGTTTAGAAATAAGGCTTAGGGTAATGATACCCTGTAGCAGGGCTTGCTTTCCACAGGTCAGAAGATGCCTCTGTTTATTTTTTCTGCATACTCATCTTCTGAAAGTGGTTTATACCCTGAGATAATGGTCTATTTATCAGATATATTTACACTTAGCAATACCTCTTATATCTTAGACACTAATCCCAGCATTACACACACTACCTATAGTAAAGGTTATAACCTTTAATGAATACAATCTAAAAATCCTGTCAGGTTAGCTCATGTTACCGAGTTAGCTATTGCTAACTGTAAAGATTACGCATACCCCTTAGAGATATATTTTAAAATCCTTATTTTCCTTATCTGGCTATAGCAATAGCAGTGATGATTATAGAAAGACATTATTAGAATCAGAATTAGCTTGATATCCTATCATAAGCAGTGAATTTTGTGAACATTTTATAAATTATTTAAACTCCTCTCAGAAATTATGCCGGATTATCTTATATTAGCCAGCTAACTTTAGCAGTGAAGTGTATGAAAATGTATTAATACGAATGTGCTAGTAGCGGGTTAGCTATTAGCCATCAAGATTAGTTAAATAACATTTACAAATAAGATTTATGCTAACTTCATGGCAACAGTTTGAGGAACGATCACATACTCAGGTGTCCACAGACTGTTGGCCATATAGTATATTATGTTAGCTGATCTGCTAGAATTGGCAGTGAAGATTAGCTAATTTAATGTTTTAAACAGTCACTCAAAAAACCTCTTTGAAATCCCGTCAGATTAGAAGCTGCTCTCAGGTTCATCAACACTTTGCAAAAGGGCTCAGTTAGCTTTAGCTGTAACAAGGAATACGTCTCTCCTGCCAGTGACCATATGACCACAAATGGACATTAATTACCAATAACAAAATTGACCCCTGCTAATCCTGACCTCAAAATTGAGCTGCAAAAACTATAGAATTGAAGGTCAAGGCACGCAAATATTGACCTTAAATGGCTCACGCACCAAGTTGTTGGCATCCAGTGGGCTCAGTTACACTTTAGCCACTCCCCCATGTCTGGCTTGTTTGATAGATACATACACCTGTTCCAGTATGCATCATTCAGAACGGGCCATCTGTCGTCCCCTCTCCTTCCTCACATAACCATCCCAATCAACACACTTTTCACTTTTTCACTTTTCCACTATACATGGTGAGAGAAGCAGCTAGAAGCTGGCATTGAGGAGCAGCTTCACTTTCCCAGTTGGTCCACCGCAATACTTTTGACACTGACACTGATCTTTCTCCTACACCCATTATTCGACTGAGGCTCAGAACAGCATGCTGCAGAGGTGAGAGCATTTCAATTTCTTTGTTCTTAATATAAGCAATTCATAAAGCATTTCTCTCACATTTCTGAACCGCTCCTCTGCCACCAGTCGATGAAGTCTTCTACACCCTGAAATGTGCCTTCACCTCACCACCTATTCATTTATGCATTGTTTTGTTGTGCACAGTTACCGCCAAGCATGCCATTGGGAGTGTCCTGTCTCAAAAGATAGCTGGTAGAGAACACACCATTGTATCCCATTCATGCACTCACAGTTTCAGAAAGGAAATAGTTGACATTTGAGTGTGAATTGTTTGCCATTGTCTGGCCTTCCCATCACTTTTCACAGCACACCTTGGCACTCCATTCATCCACCCTCTTTACAGGCCTGTAGTGGGTCTCAAAAAACTCCCACTGGACTAAGAGCTGAAAATGTTGAAGATGTGCTTAATGGGCAGTTGAACCGAACCATCACAACTACATGCAATCACTAGGGACGGTACTAATATCTCATAAGCCCAGTCCAATTCATGCAACACATCCACAAAGGCAGTATATGGTCACACAGACTGGAACCTGTTCGTTCATCAGAGGACCGATCCTGACCGTACACACGTTCGACTGGCTACAACATGGCAGATGACAACCACTTTGGAAAGCCAAAAGTATCACCCAAAACTACACCCACTACAGACATAACTTGCTGTTTTAGAGTCACACTGCATATTTAAACAGTACATTTCTCTGCATGGCGTTGCAGAGGCCCTAAATTCCAATCAGGGATGGCAATATCATACCAGATCTCATAAAGCAGCCTGCAGCCTCTTCTTCATCTACAAATTTCATATGTCACCCCATCATGCTCAGTGTACTGGTGCAATTGAGTGACACAATCACACTTTCAAGGAGGAATTGGTCCTGTTCAAGTTGGGCAAAGAACATGACCTTTTTCACATTCTCCACTAGCATTGAAAAATGCATATTAAAAAATTGAAGTAGATAACAAGTGGATTCCAGTGACATTCTAAGGCTACATTCACATTACAAGCCTCGTTGTTCAATTCCAAGTTTTTGCTCAGATCAGATTTGCCTATATTGATGGTTTACATTTATAATTACAAGTGTCCTATATCTAACTTTAATGAGAATGCATCCGTCCTGACATGCATGTGCACTTTGATAAGTTTTTCACAAGTTATCTCATCTACAACAAAACACATATTTGTGAGACAACTCATGGTATTAAAACCGACAAAATGGATGCGTTAATAACTAATATATGCATGTTATTTTGCTCTGGAGGACAAGGAGTTGGACAACTGTAGCCCTCAGCATAACCCTAAACATAAGTAGCATATCTTGATAGGACAGAACAGCATGCTGGCTAAAGATGACACGCTCAGCAAATGCGTACAGGCAAAAAGCCACATGAATTCCTTCTCATTCAGGTCTTATGACCACGAATCACATACATATTGGATTTAGCACCACATATGAAAGTGACTGATCTGTGTGAGTTATATGAAAGTGACAAATCTGATTTGAAAAAGATCGGATTTGCATGTCCACACAGCCCTGAAAAGATCAGATCTGTGTCACATTAAGCTAAATCATCAGATTTGAGTTACTTCAGCATGGCAGTGTGAACGTAGCCTAAACATGTTCTGCAAACTGCGCATCACAACAGTGAAGATTACAAGCATCTATGTATATAATTTAGCTGTTGGAGTTAGCTCATGTTAGGCAGCTAGCTACCATTATCAGTGAATAGAATATTTAATATGATTTAAAAACCTCACAGAATTCCTGTCAGATTAGGTAATATTAGATCATTTATTTGTGTTCTGATTGTGATATTGTTATAATGAAATAAAAACTTTAAAAGGCCAGAATATCATCCCCCTAGCTAGCATTAGCAGTGAAGCCTAGCTAATCAAACACTTGTAAGTATGACTTTGAATCCTCTCAGAATCCTGGCAGATTATCTTATGTTAGCCAACTAGCTTTATCTGTTGAAAATGCATATTTTTTCTGTCTGTTTAGCTCATAACAGCCTCCTAGTTAGCATTGGCAGTGGATATTAAAACGTCCCACTTAACATCCTTTCAGAAATAATGTCAGATTGTCTTACTTTAGCCAGCTAGCTTTAGCAGTGAAATGCATGGTTATTTCTTAATTTGTCAGAAATCCTGTCACTTTAGCTCATGTTAGCCAACTAGCTATGATTAGCCATGAAGATCAGCTGAATGAAGATGTAATATGATTTAAAGAAATCCTGTGAGTTCTGAGCTTAGCTAATGTTTTGGCACCATGTACTAAGGGTACACACAGATGAATACACGATGAATCAAGTCATACAAGCACGGCTTCGGTTGCAGGAGATGGTTTAGCTGATGTCGCCACTTTAGCTCGGGCCTGCTGTTCATTAGCATTAGTGCAGGACAGGGTGTGTGTGAGTGTGTGTGTGTGTGTGTGTGTGTGTGTGTGTGTGTGTGTGTGTGTGTGTGTGTGTGTGTGTGGTCGGTCTTTTGAGCACAGTGAGGCATGCAGAGCGTAGGAGTGAGAGAAAAGAGAGAGAGACCAGAGTGATAATGCAGAGGAGGTTGTGAAGCACGACAGGTGTCTCCTTAAGAAGAGAGTGTTATCATGAAACGCTCTTCTGAACAACAGAATGAAGGAAATGAGTCTGCAACGGGGTTTTCTGTCTCCCTGTTTTTTATCCTAATGTTGAATTGTGTATGACAAAAACTAAATAATAATGGCAGATATTATGAAAATTAGAGCAAGTGTAGTGGAAATGATTCCCCGAGTAATCTGTATTGCAGTTTCCTCCTCGCAAGCTCGATCCAGATGTAGTTCAGAAATATAGCAAATTACTCGTACAGACTTCACAAGGCAGGATTATGCAAAAAAAACCAAAACAAAAATAACAGAACCTTTCAAACTCTGCATTAAACTTCAGAATTGCCGAAAGGGCAATGTTGTCTGTACGTTTCAGATCAAAGTAGCTAAAGCGTGATCAAAATGTCACTAGAAGTGACATTGTATAATAATTTGCATATTCATTGATTCATCTTGATCATTTGCATATCAAATTACAAATGTGGAGTATTAAAACGGAATTGGAGAACAAAAAAAAAACAAGTGGTACTGACGAGTTGTGAAATAGACATGTAGGAAGCAGTTAAGCCTGGAATAATTCACTTTTATTTGTTGAAAATAGCATCGAGAGAAGTCAAAAAACAAAGAACATTAACTGTGCCGGTGGGACAAATAACGCTGATCAGTGATTGGTCTTTGGGAACATTGGCCCACGCAGTCGCGACTCAATCAGGCTTTACACACTGGTGAGTCGACGCTCAGTTCATTTAACCAGCAGCTATGATGTGAGCTGGAGCGTCGTGTCGACAGCAGGACAATCACTAACGTCTGCTCAAAAATCCGCTTGATTTGTTCTTAGGTTCATTTTTGAAATAAAGTTGCTAAAGGGGTCTAAATCGTCACAAAATGTAGCAACTAATTTGGTAATATTGTAAAGGGGATTCAGGTTTAGGTTAAATGTTATTAAAAGGTAAACAAGTGAACAAACAGTGGAATAAACTATATTCATAAACCTTAAATGTGCAAAAAGTCAAATGATCAACAAATGGATATCAGTTTCTGCAGGAATCTCCTGACGTGGTGATTGTGTTCTTGTTTGTTTGCTTGTTCTTCTAGTGATCTGGATGGCACTAAATGAGTATCTATGTAAACAATGAGAAAGCTGCCCAGTATATCACCAATGACATCATTTATAAATGTCTGGACTACAGAGGAGTGTGGACCAGGCACCCATACAACATCGCTAGTTATTCACAGTGGCCTGGTGTGACACTTAAAGCCATTTCACACTCACTCCTCTCAAATCAGAATCAGACAACAGGCACCTGTGAGGACTAGTTTTAAGAATATTGCTAATAATAAGGGCAGAGAGAACAAAATCACTGGATAACGATATTTAACGCCTCTTTTTTCTGGACAAAAAAGGATTCCTGCTGAAGCTGGTGATGTGGAAGTTCTAACGTACAGCTGATGACAAAATGGTGTCAGTGTGTAAAAATGTCAGAGTGTGAACGCTACGATGGAGCTCTTCTAAAATCCACCAATAGGAGGACGGCGTAGGAGGACGTCAAACTCATGAGACAGATCCAAATACAGTAGTGGTGGTGATGAAAACAAACAAAACATGCTAATGGGCTGGTAACAAAATCTCCTTATTACCTCACACACTTTATAATATTTGTATTTATGCGCAAGCTGATTTTTTTTCAGCATTCGCAGGTCTATCATTAGAGGATCTAGTGACATGGAGAACATGTTATCTGTTCTAGACCTGAGAAAAGATTTCACTGAGATCTAATACAGAGTGACACATAATAATCTTAAAAGTCAGCTGAAATTGCAGTGTCTAAAACCGATGTTTGACAGTAGATTAATTGGACAGTCATAAGATCTGTGAGGAGGGAGAGCACATGCCTCAGCCTTGCTGAAAGACCTTCTGATGTTCAGAGAAGGATATTTGGGGATCCTTTTAAAGATTGATGCTTTTTAAAACTTAAAGAACCTGCAGGAAACCCATGTCTACATGGGGAGAACAGGCAAAACTCCGCAAAGACTGTAATCTGAACTCAAATCAAACTGAGGACTTTGGGCCTGCTGTGTTACCATGCCAACAACAATTTAAACATAGTCAAATGTCAAGGAAAATACCTGGCTTCCAAACCTTTGGATGGAAAATCACTGATTCTGGATATCCATAGTCTGAAATATACCCGGAATGTTCTCAAAGAGGCTTCATTACAGATTACAGAAGCATGTTAACACAAGTAAAAACATCCAGGAAGACACTGGTGTGAATATGCATTCATAAAGAAGTGACTATGGCTTTCATCTTGAAACTTTGATGATTAATATTGTAAATATATAATAATGATAATAATAATAATAATAATAATAATAATAATAATAATAATAATAATAAACGGTGATTTGCAGTTTTTGGAGTTATTGCAAATTTGGAAAAACTCCAGAAAAGGGGGAAAAAATGGCACTCTCCATTGATTTAGGTTGTTTTTGGTCAATAGAAAGCTAATGTTGCCCTCTAGTGGTAAAATATAAACCACTAGATGTTAATGTTGCCCTCTAGTGGATTTAAAATAATAATTTACGAATAATAACTATTTTTAAAAATGATCTGAGGTCCACATTTTACAGACTTTGTTCTGAGAAACTCTATTCTCTTTTTTTGTAAACTTCGAACCCCAGATTAATTCAATTTAAAAGTGTTAATTCACATACACACATACAGGGACTTTGCAATCTATTATGGCCTATTTAATCTATTAAAGCATTGATTATAGATTATAGATATTATAGAAGTGAGATAGGAGTGATAATTTAATAATAATTTATAAAGCAGTGGTATTTTTTTTATTGAGTATTGCAAACACTCTCAGGCAAAATAGTACTAAACTGTACCTTCCCTTGTCTCTAGTGAGGTATTGTCATCTACTGCAGAGGAAAATTAGCCTTAAGCTAAGATAAGGTAATATTTATATTTATTACTACATAACAGTAATAGTAGGCATCCTGACGTCCTGCAGGTCCACTGGATCAGCACTCTCCGTTGTCCAGATTGGCCTCCAGCAGTGCTAGTATTGAACAAAACAAATAAAATAAAATAAAATAAAATAAAAGATAGGCATACTAGCCAGTTAAAATTTCCCTTGTATATACTAGAGAGGCTGGAATAGAATGTGTTGTGTTATGATGTTATGTAATTAGGATACAAAAAAAGGTAATTCAATTCAATTCATTTTTATTTGTATAGCGCTTTTAACAACATGGTCACAAAGCAGCTTCACAAAAGTATATAAATTCTGAATATAAACTTATGAATCTATACATTTATCTATATACAGTTGTGCTTGAAAGTTTGTGCACCCTTTAGAATTTCTCCAAAAATATGACCACAAAGTCCTAAAAGTAGATAAAGAGAACCCAGTCAAACAAATGAGATGAAAATATTATACTCGGTCATTTATTTATTGA
>JAQQZU010000002.1:25490401-25507440 GCA_030068025.1 Parauchenoglanis punctatus | reverse complement strand
ACGCATGCACGGGGAGAACATGCAAACTCCACACAGAAAGGCACCCTGGGTGACCCGGGGATCGAACCCAGGACCTAGCTTAAGAATATAAAATTAATAAATAAATAAATATGATCACCTGTCCACTTTAGAGTGCTGTTATTCTGAGAACGCTGGATTCAGTGCACTCACACTGACATCTAGTGGTCAATAGTGGAAGTGCTGATGTCACCACGCTTGAAACACTTATTACTGAGTGGTACATAATCATAAACAAATAAATCTGGAAACACCAGCATCGATTATTTTTGATGCAATGAAATTACTGAAATTTGTTTTAATCACTTTTTAGTTTGCTTGTCTGATTTATCTCATATAATATATAAAGATGCATATTCATTTTTATTCTTCATTATTATTATTGTTATTGTGTGTATCAATAAAGCGTAATCGATGATGAAAAATGTTTATAAATAAACTGTGACTTACGTGAGTACATTTTTAACTACGATGATGAAAACACTGTTTTTTGCGTTAGTAAATTATTAATTTGTGTAGCGTCTGATACAGTACGAAGTCAGCATGTAACGATCGGACACTTTAATTCGATACATCTATTCAAAAGATGGCAACTGAATTAAATCGAGGCAACAGTCGTAAATTGATTACCTAAAAAAAGAGAAGGTGGCCTTTAGATGTTTAGTGGTAATAAATAATAAACTTAAAAACCACAACAATTGACCGTATTTATGAGTATACACGCTAAAGTTTTTTTAATAATCGAAGCGGTCCGAAGCCGGGCTTCATTTCTCAAAGAAAAAGGACAACGTTGCTACTTGCTCTGTCTGTAACATGTAACACCAGCAACATGTTGAAACATCTTGCGTAACTCGAGCTAAAATCCCAGGAATGCCGTGTGTTCGACACTCTCCACTCGAGTGCCATCGCTTCCCATCCGAGCAGAGCGCTCGCTACCGAGGGTAAATATCCTGCGTTACAACATTAGCGCCATGCAGGCAGGCTTAGCAGACTTCTTCTTTGACTAAGAAAACCTAAATGAAGACGAATGCTGTACAAAGATCCTCTCATCAGTTTTATATTTATTTTCCAAGTTTTATGGAAAGGAGCATTGTAATGTATTTTAACATGTTCATATGTTATTAGGTAGACTTTCTACGCTGTGTTAATGAAACAGCTGTGTTGACGCTGAAGTCTGGCTAAGCCTACTGTTTTCGCAAAGAAACTCATCAGGAATCGATAAAGAATTGGACCGATAAGCGGAATCAATAACAACATCGGTATCAATAAAATCAATCAATTCCAGTCCCTGGTCGTGTCTCATATCCTCTTGTCTCATCTCGCATCTTCTTGTCTAACCTTCTATCATCTCATCTCGTAGTGCGTTGCCTAGTTTTATCTTGTATCGTCTCGCCTCATCTCATGTCGTCTCATCTCGTATCACCTCATTTTGTCTTGTATTGTTCGTCTCATATTGTTTTTTATCGCCTCATCTTGTATTGTATTGTCTCATCATGTATCATCTCATCTCATGTAGTCTTGTCTCATCTTGTTTTGTATTGTCTTATCTTGTATTATCTTGTATCGCCTCATCTTGTACTGTATTGTGTTGTCTCATATCACCTCGTATCGTCTCATCATCTCATCTCGTATCAAGTATTGTCTTGTCTCATCATGTATCATCTCATCTCATGTAGTACTGTATCATCTTGTCTTGTATTGTCTCATCTCGTATCATATTGTATTGTCTTGTCTCATCTAGTATCATTTCGTCTCATCTCGCGTTTTGTCTCATCTTGTATTAACTTGTATAGTCTCATCATGTCTCTTATCGTATTGTCTCAGCTTGTATCATCTCGTCTCATATCACCTCATCTCATCTCGCATCATCAAGTATTGTCTTGTTTCATCTTGTATTGTATCGTATCTTCTCATCTTGTCTCGTATTCACATCTCGTATTGCATTGTTTTCTTGCGTATCATCTTATATCGTCTCGTATAGTATCACACTGCAGGAGATTCCATGGCATTGAATTGCTGCCTAAATTGTATCATTTTGTGGAAACCTGAAGTTTATTTCCGTATGTGACCTCTTTATGCATTTTATGTCATTTTAGCAACAGATTTATGGTTATATGGTATTCTGTGTTTTGTATATATATTTACATATTTATATTAACTTAGCTTCTTTTCATTTTCAGGGAGAAGTTGGAGAAGAGATACACGATATCTCAGTTCCCCATGTCCTGTGGTGGAGTAGCCAGAGTGACGCCTTCCACTTACAACGGCCCGATGACACACACGCACTCAAGCGGCAGCAGTAACGCAGGTACACACACACATGCGCACACACACACCCCAACTACTGAATGCACTGTCCATAATAATGTTTAATGATAATAATAATCTCACAATCAGATTAAAATCCATCATCTAATCTTACATCAGTTATTTTAAGGAGTGTTAATATTTGGTGTATCATCATGACAAATGAGGTGTTTGTGTGTGTGTGTTTGTGTGTGTGTGTGTGTGTGTGTGTGTGTGTGTGTGTGTGTGTGCAGAGCTGCGTGTGGAGGTGGAAGCTGGTTCTCTGTCCTCTCTCAGGGACAGCAGCTCATCATCAGGTTACTCCAGTTCTCCATCCAGTCCCATGACTCCTCTGAAAGAGACTCACAGACGTATGGCAATCTCTCTCTCTCTCTCTCTCTCACACACACACACACACACACACACACACACACACACACACACACACACACACACACACTTTGTGTACCGATTCCGGAGTAATTTTCTTTAGCTGGAGGTTAAAACATATTTGTTTTACTTTACTTAATTTTGTTTCTTTTTCTTTTTTCATCCTCCTGATATGTATTTCTAACTTCTCATTTAATTATTTTAATTAATGTTACTTACCTGTTAGTTCAGTATTTGTAAAATATGCTTTTTTTAAAAATCATTTTATTTAATTAATTTTACATTTCTGATAATTAATTTTTTACTTTCTATTAAATTAACCTTCCTATTAAACCTATTTATTAACTTTAATTAATGTAACATCCTTTCTGTTAATTAATTCTAATACATTTTACCTTGCTAATAATGAATTATAAATCAGTTTTAATGTAAATTACGTTACTAATTATTAATTTTTAAGTCACTATGCCTTCCTGTTAATTAATTTGAATGAATTTTACTTCGCTGGATTTTGAATCTACTTCATATACTTCATATTAATTAAAATACATTTTAATTAATCGAATCTTACTGTTAAATAATTAAAATTCTTTTTTCTTTTGTTTGAGTTAATTTTCATTCGTTTTATGTTACTGATATTTAATTTTGCCCACATAATCTTTATTATCTTTATATTTATTATTGTGTTATTTTTTTCTAGGACTCCAAGTTCACATTTTTTTTGTGTTGATCTGTACAAGTTACTTTTATATGCATATGCAGAGCATGTACAATATATACAATATAACCTTGTGTGTGTGTGTGTGTGTGTGTGTGTGTGTTTCATATGTAGGTGCCGATGTGGAGT
Organism: Parauchenoglanis punctatus; assembly: GCA_030068025.1. Lineage (NCBI taxonomy): Eukaryota > Metazoa > Chordata > Actinopteri > Siluriformes > Auchenoglanididae > Parauchenoglanis > Parauchenoglanis punctatus. The sequence continues at coordinate 25,503,899 of JAQQZU010000002.1, read as the reverse complement.
GTGTGGAGAAAGACCGTATGTGTTTCCTGCTCAGCACCGCAGGTTCTGGTCCGAGTCGCCCCACAGCTCAGGTTCTCCCGGTGCAGAACGATCCCTCCATCTGTCCGTCTCACTCCAGCATGACCCTTCCCTCTCTCCCGCTGCTGGCCCCGGGCCGAGGACTCGGCTCCTCCTCCCGCAAGCCCCGCCCACCCCTGCTCTGCACTGCCATAGGTGTGGAAGCTCCTCCCCCAGGGCATCAGGAAGCAGAAACCTGCACGGCTTTAACGGCAACCTCCAACACCCTCCATCACGTCTCGCATCCGACGCTACACTTCCAGGTTTCAGCCACACCCGGTCACACCCGATTGGCTCAGTACCCAAACTCCGCCTCTTCCTCCTCTTCGTCTTCTTTATCCTCTTTCTCTTCCTCGTCGTCTTCCTTTTCCTTTTCTTCATCTTCCAAACCCAGCTTCTCGCCCATCAGTGCCGTTCCCATGGCAGCCGTTTCCGGAAACACCTACACCGCCAACAGCGCGTCCATAGTAGCCCCGCCCACCACCAGTCCCGTCACTACGGAAACAGCGTGCTACGGCTCCGCCCAGTCCAACGGTACGACGCCGTGTGTGTGCAGCTCATGCGGCTGCAGCGGAAAGTGCGGATCAGTTTACTTCCCGCACCCATTCTCCAGTACGTCCCTGTTCACCTTCGGCCCACTGCTCCATTTCAGCCCACTCCTCGCAGGAAGTGGCTCCGCCGCCCCGTTCTCATACCCGATTGTGGCCCCGCCCCTGTACAACAGCAGCCTGTCGCATGACTCTCAGCAGAACCTCGTCCTTCCTCCAATGCAGGGCTTTCTAGGAGGCGGGACTAACGTGTACCAGCCCTATGGCATGATGGGAAACGGAGGCGTGGGGCAAAAGAAGGCGGGAAATGTTTCCTGCTACAACTGCGGGCTGAGCGGTCATCGAGCGCACGACTGCAAACAGCCACCCATGGATTCTGCTCAGCAAGGTAACGGGAATAAAAAAAAATCTAAAACGTGTAAAAAAAAATTTCAATTAATTAACAACCGCATCATGGAATAAATATTCTTATAATGTAAAAATATTTTCTAATAAAATATATCTATATAAATTATATAGCATGTTTCCAGACTATACTATATTTTTATTTATATAGTATTTAAAAAGATATTATTATCATCATTATTTTTTAATAAAAATGTTTAAATTTAATGAAAATGTTTTTTACAGGTATGTTTCGTCTCAAATATTCTCCTCAGTCGGACAGCCAGGACTCTGGTGACTAGCTGTTATTCACGACGTGTGTGTGTTGGTGTGTGTGCTGGGTTTAAAGCACTCCAGTCTCTGATTCGAACACGGAAAGTTCTGAGACGTTCGTGGACTTTGTCTCGGAGAGAAGCTTTTTTACGGATGAGCCGGACATCAGGGATGATTCGAACACCAAAAGTAGTGAGGAATGTTGCGTAAAAATGGCTGCCGGGTTTTTTAATCGGATCCTTCCTCAGGTCCTCAGTCGGCCTCGTCCTGTTTTATCTCGGTGTCATGCACTAAATAGCGTGTGAGGATGCCCAAGTCTCACACTATTTTGTGTCGGACTTGGTGGAACAAAACACTGCCGTATTGGACTCCAGCGCAGGACTGGGCAGAGATTTCACAAGTTTGTTTTCTTCATTTAAAGTGGCTGTGCGTTTTGTTTTGTTTTTTGTTTAGTTTTTTTTTTTTAAACCTTTTATAACACGACTTTTTTGTGTTGCATCTATTTACGATGTCTCTTTTTGGATGCCGAAATAGTTTTTAATCACTTCAGAATTTCAGCTACAAAACCTACAGTGTTTACCATCATTGTGTTTAAAGCCACGCCTACTTTTTTAAACACATTTACCATTTTCCTGTAATAGCCATGTGCCAATAATCAGTTCTGTGATATTTAACACGCACAATCGTTAAATTCGTAAAAATACAGGAAATCCCATTTTAGCGAAGGCCGCCTACGAAGTTCTGCTACTTTGGACGAATTTGAGCTGAAATCTCAGAATTCTCTTCACACAGCGAGAGTAACCAGCAAAGTATTTAAAAAAGAAAAACGCTCATTCGTGCTGAATTGATGTTTGAGATTGTAATAAACAGCCAGGTGATGATCATGATGTTGAAATTTAATAACGTCTTAGTTTATTTTAGATCTCCAGATGTACATATGCATGATTTTTCAATATTTTTAAGATTTTTTTTATTTCTAAAGGAGACATTTTGAGCGAATGTAGGTTCACAAACCTAAATACTTAGCACCTTAGCTACGTCAGCGAGACATCAGCGGCAGTTCTACGTTAAAACATCGACATCTTTTCATTTAAAGTGTTATCGTTTTGTTCATTTCATTAGCTAACAAGTGACAGGAGCTTTTCCTCAATTTAACACAGGCATAGCTAAAATTCCTTTGCGGATTTAACAAAGAGTTCATTAAATTTCATGGGCTAGTTAAACGAGGACTTTGGCTGCCTGGTAATAGCACTTATGCTTTAACAAGTACTTGGCCTGGGTTTCTTTAGCTTATTTAGTAACGACTGAGCTAAGCATTCTGAGATAATTAGCGAGGCATTGTTGAACTGACTTGGCTAAGTTTGCACAATTTCATAAATAATTTAATAAATTCTTAAATAAAGTAAGGTCTTTGCTAATTCCTTTTCTTATATGATTAAGGATGTAGGATTTTGCTAAATTGCTTTAGCTGTCACTTTCAAGGGAAAATGTCACTGAAAATAATTGGCTAATATAGTGAGGATTCTGCTCAATTTCCAAATTTCCAGTTTGTTTTGCTTGTTAACAAGGACTTCTTGTCTAAAGATGTCACAAAAATGTCTTAGATAATATATCAAGGGTTTTGCTCAACATCCTTCAGGGAATTTTGCCAACATTTCTTAATTAGGTAAGTAAGTTTGGAGTTGCCTACATTCCTTTAGCTAAATAAAAGCCTTTCCAAAATTAGCTAAGACATTTAGACAGTTTAGTAAAGATGTGACTGAAATTGCTATAAATAAAGTAGCAAGGATTCTGTTTAATTAGCTAATGTAGCTAGGATTTTACTAAATGTCTTCAAGCTAATACAGGGAAGAATTTCCTTAGGTAATTTAGCAAGGATTATTTTGCTGAATTTCCTTAAATAATGTAATAATCATACTGCTAAATGTGCTTAGCTAATTTAGTGAGAATTTGCTAAGTTTCCATTGCTAATTTAGTAAGGATTTTCCACAATAATTCCTCTGGACAATGTAGTGAGGGTTTTGCTAAATTTCCTTGGCTAATTTTATGAAGAATTTGCTGATTTCCATTTCTAACGTAGCAAGGAATGTTTCAGAATTTCCATTGCTATTTTCGCAAAGAATGTTACTACATTTGCTAATTTTGCGAGGATTTTCACAATTCCTTTGATATTGCAGTAAAATTTTGCACAATTTATTGCATAATGAATTAAGCAAAGTATTTTGCTAAATTTCCTTTAAATATCGCTAATTTTGCAGTGAATTTTTAAACATTTCCGTAATTTATTTAACAAGAATTTTAACTTAATTTTCTTAGCTAATTCAGTGAAGAAATTGCTACATTTCCATAGATCATGTGGTCTAAATTTCCATATTTACATTTCTAATATAGCAAGGAATTCTTCTAAATTTAAATAGATAATTTAGCAATGATTTTCACTTCATTTTCTTAGCTAATTTAGGGCAGAAATTGATGATGTAGTGAATGTTGCTAATTTAGCAATGAATTCTTATAAATTTCCCTAGATCATTTAGCAAGCACTTTGCTACATTTCCATAGCCACCGTAGCAAGGATTTTCACTCAAGTTCCTTAGATAATGTAGTAAAGAGTGTGCTACATTTCCATAGTTAACTTAGCAAGGTATTTGTGATAAAATTCCATAGCTTATTTAAGAAGGATTTTGCTCTATTAACATGGAATTTCCTTAGCTAATGTAGCTAGGATTTTGCAAAATTTTGCTAGATTAAGCTAGTTAGTTAAGACTTCAATAAATGACGTTCAAAAAATAGCTAATTTAGCTGACAAATTCTGAAATTTTGATGAACTTGGCTATTTCAGTGAGTATTTAGCTAAACACTTTCTGGACTTTGGGAGGAAATGTGAAAGTTTAGATCATTTCAGCCAAAAATGTTTCTCCTTCATTTCATCAGCGAGCTCCGCATGCTGCCTTTATAACAGTTCTTTACACGAGTCTTTTTTTTTTTTTTTTTTTTTAAAAAAAAAAAACAAAAATGTCACTTTTTTTCTGGTTCAATTTTGTATTTAATGTTCGATGCTGAGTTCAGAGGACTGTTTGTATTCAGAGTTATTTTGTATACAGTTATCAATTTGAGACATTTCAGAATTAAACTCGTTTTCAAATTTACCCCCACGTGTGTAATTTCTGACTGGTAAGTAAAAATACGGTTTAAGCAACTAGCTAGTGTGCTAATTTTCAGAATTATTACCAATTATACTTTTAATCCATTCCCAGAATTCAACATGCCTTTTAAAATGTCTGCTGTACGTTTCAACAATCACACCATGCTTCAAAGAAATATCTTTTATTTAGTTATTTATTTTGTTCCTTACACAGAAGTATAGCATATGAACATTTTTTACAAGGAAACATTTCTTTAAATAAAAACATTCAGGCTAAATGCAAAGGATAAAAGGCCTCTAAAGTGTTTTTATCGTACAGTTACGCATACACAGCGACGTATACACACGGAACGCATTCATAAAGGTGTAAACAAAGCTATAATAAAACTCTAAAAAGCGTGCGATGGAAGAAAAGCGATGACGTTGGCTGTGCTCCAAACAAAAACCAGCTCCCTTTCGTTTCTCTGCTTCTGCCTTCGTCGTTTACGGATTTATTTCTCGTTTGTTGATTGTTTTTTTCCCCTGTGATCAGCGTTACAACTCTGAACTACAATCGTACACGGTCTTACAGCTTGGCATTTTTATTTATTTTTTTGTCATCTGAGCAACCCACAAAGTAAAGACGTGAAGAAAGACAGAACTGCAAAACCTTTAACCTTTCAGATCACAGATTTGGTTTCTCAGCAATATCAGTATTAACAGAATCTCTATCGGTGCAGCGGTTAACGTTTTCATCACAATATTATACGCTACGGTTCTGTGTAGACGTTCTCATGGGTCGGTATTTACACCGTAAATGAAGCTCTTCAGATTTGGATAAGATTGATCCGTTTTTAAAACTTTCTGATATGACACTAGGCCTGGGTGATATGTCAAAAATATATCACGATACTTGGAACGTTATTCGGACAATACGCAGATGTCGGCTAAACAATTAGAGCTAGCTATGTTAAAAAAAAGCATGTGACTGAGGTCAATTACGGTTTCCAAAAATAAGCAATTTTTAAAAATTATAGACATTTGTTATGCTCAGAATAATATATCGCAATAACGATGGCGTTGCCATATCGCCCACCCTTAGACAAGACCTCGGAACTCGTATATCCGATAACGGAATCCTCGCCGTAACCAAGGCAACAAGCAGGTTTTGTGATCACGATGGGCTTATTTGCAAAATGCACTTTGGTGTTAATATACTGCGCGATCAAATCTCAACGCAAAAATCGCAATTTTGTAAAATATGAAATGAGTTAAGATTCATGCCGTTGGCTTTAACTAAAGAGACGTGTCACACCGTCGGTTCACGTTACAGGTTCACAACCAGTACTTTTTCGGCTTGTAGCTGCGACTTGTACGATTTTGTGTTAGCCCCACCCCAAGCTGTATGCATCATCTCCTTAGCCACGCCCATTCAATGATGAATTTTTCGGTCAAAACCAAACCTGTTTATGTCGTTTGAAATTTGAAAGGGCGTAAAGTCGTGGTTTGTAATTGCAACATGAACGTAGAGATGCAGATTATCGTAGCGGTAACATGAGGTTTGAGGATTCGGTTATGGATTTGTGATGCATAAAACTACAATGTTGAATTATTTAGAAGGTATTGGATCGACGCATCCCTGTTCGTCATCACAATTGCGCGCTTCTCGTTTCAGAATGCAGCACAAGTGTAAAATATTGTGATATAACGTCTAACCGATTATCAACACAAGCCTGCGTGCTCAAATTTCGCGGATCACCGTAAAGCGCAGAGATTTGTCTGGATCTGAGAGTAACAAGAACTAAACAAATTAAAGTTAAATTAAACCCGCCAAACCGAGCCGTACCCGACCTCCGAGCTCTCGCTATACGTTTACATTAGCAACATTCACACAAGACAATTTGTATCTGATAAAGTCGTAAAAAAAAAAAAAAAAAAAAAAGACTCAGATCGCACCAGACTCTGACTCGGACCTTTGACGCGCGCTATTGATGAAGATGACAGAAAACACACGCACACGCGCATTAGCCATTGTTTCGAGGCTAACCGCCAGCGGAGGTGCGTTTTGAAAACAAAGCGAATGACCCCTTACATTGATCACAAACACCGATCTGGGTTAAAATGTAGGATCTGAAATCAGCTCTTAGCAAAACGGACAGGAAAGACGTCTGTCTCGGTCCTGCAGTAGCTCGCATCTGCTTCTGCGTGAGGAGGAAGTGAGGAGGACGGGAGCGAGGGATCGTATCAGTGTCCGAAACGGGGAAGCAGGAGGCGGTTTAGTGCGCTCCGGTGGCTCCGAACGTCTCCTGAGAGGCGTAGACCATGTACAGGAAGCCGTCCTCGTCCCTCTCGCGCTCGTACACCTCGGAAATGGCCGCCGAGACGGAGACCATGCTGTGGCCGTTTACCAGCAAGAAGAAGGCCTGGTTAGAGTTCAGCTGCAGGCGCCTCCTGGTGGACAAACAGAATAACACGTATTTTAATCTCCAGAACAGAAATGAGTCTGGTTCTACTGTACTTTACTAATTTACTCAGTTCATCCGTGTTGTTATTTTACCAAACGTCATGTTGATCTTAAAATCTCAGCCCTTAATGCTAGTCATCTAACCTTAGTATTACGATCAGAAAAGTCACAACAGAAATGTTTCGCAAGTATGGCTTTTTTTCTAAAATGAAAACTTTCAGAGGGAAAATGAGGCATGACGGCGGGGCGCGGTCACAGAAAAGGTATTTGCCAGTTTTATTTATTAAAGAATGACCCCATACTTTTTATATGTTTGTTATATTTAATGTTTTGGAACCAAGTTTGTCACTTACATAACAGCAGCTATAAACAGTTATTTCACCTCATAATATCCTATCTATATTAATAAATATATATATTCAACTTTGGTGTTGTAACTTCGCTTCGCCATGCCATCGTGTCGTTGGTTATTTTCCTGTAACTGCACGACAATTAATCATCTATGTATTTTAATAAGATGTGCAATAAGATCAATCTTTAATAAGATTGTTAGTCAGACTGATTATTAGGTTCCCTCAACAAGCCAACCTACACGTTTACACAGACTTCCCAGTAAAAATGTTTACCTGATGATCTTGATGAGTTCGCTCATGTTCACGTGGTCAGGAACCAAAAACTTTGTTTTGTCCAGAATGGGAAGCTGCTTCTCGCCCTTGTACCTCTCGATGATGACCTGAGAGAAGAACACGGGAAGCACAAACAGCATCATCCTCCCAGCTGCTCAGAAACCAGAAGATTGAAACTGTATCACGCGACAGTTAAACAAACGGCTACATCGCGAACCGTTTTCTGAAGCAGAACGAGTTGATGGAGAAAAAGGCCCGAACCCCAAGCTAAGCTCTCTGCGCTAGCTCTGAGGACGGAAGAGAAAATATCGTAAATTTAAATGTAGGTCCAATTAAAACACAAAACATTTAAATCACAGTAAAGTCTAACTGAAAAAGAATAAAAGGTCTGACAGGCAGCCTACACTGATGCGAACACAGCAATGATTTTAAATTAAAATCGGTATCTAGACTGACGTTCTAAATCTCGCACGTTTCCGTGTTAAAATCATGAAATCAAAGCCTTATTTGGACAGCATCAAATTCCAGGAGCTCCTCCGAGGTTTTATTTCCATTCGGATCGGACGCGTCTTTGATTTTCCTCCCGTACCTGAGGAAAGTTGGGGGCTTGAAATGAGTTTCTACAGGGTTCAGTCTGGTGTAGTTGTTTCTAAAGAACCAAAGTCTAACTACAGATTTATATTTTAGAACAATCTTAGCGACGCTAATGACAACGATAAGATCAAAAGCCACATCTGGCTTAACGTTAGAAGTTCGTCTTGTCCTTTAAGACGCCTATAAGGAAAGGTCGCACTGCTGTAAACACGGCCGCCGGCAGCGTTGCTCACTCTGTGTGCTCAGAATCACATGGAAGCGCGTCACATGTCTCGCTTTCTTAAGCAAGGAAAACCACGAGGAAGGAAAATCACCGTTTATTTACAGAGCGCAGCAATGATCTCATGTCACGGACATTTCTCGCACACACCTTGGACTTCATTTAAGCCCCTCCTACTAAACACTTCCTCTTCACTATAGATGCTCACTACATGGGCTATGACATCATGACTCGTGTAAACTCTGTGACGAAGCTGAAGCCGGTTATTGTCTCGGAGTAGAGTGCGTCTCTCTGTGCCAAGTTTACTTGAAATAGATGTAAAAATGTAAATGAGGTGTGAACATGCTGGACCATTACTATTAAGGACATTTTCATAGGATTTGAGGGAAAAATACCTTTTTTTTTTTTTACTTTTTCTTTAAATTTTACTGATGTTTTACAAAATTTGCTCCTGTGTTTTTTTTTTGCAAAGTAAGCACTACTTAATTATTAGCATCCTCCATTTTTGTAAACAGGCCACCGGCCAGCCTTCTTCTTTTCTGTTGGCTCACAACATCGAGGTCCATGAAGGTCACAGGTCGAAGTTCATCTAGATAATTAATGCGTTCAGCCTAGAATCCGTTATGACTGGAGAAAACATTCAGGAAGAATTTAGTTGCTTCTAACAACAGACGAACATGGCGGCGTCCTGCTCGAACTTCCCACTTCTGCAGTTAAAAGAAGCAAAATTTGCATGCAGTTTTAGGTGAGGGGGTAGAAAAGCGCCATTTTCAGGTGTCGCATGCATCGCCATAGCAACAAGTCGAACATCATGAGCGCTACGGCTAAACCGTAAAGGTCGCGAAGGCGATCCGGGACGTGAGCGACTGAAACGCACACTCGCGGGTGGACGACGGGAGGAGGTGCGTTTCTGTGTCTGTGCAGCAGATGGGAAGCTGAAGGTCACATGATCCTGTCACACACACCAGAGGCGACGCCTCACACACTTATTCTCTTACACTAACACACCTGGTCGTGCTGATGGCGCAGATAACGGCGCGGTCAGCTGGAGGCCTTCTGAACCCTTCTTCCAGAGACCGGCCTTCGCGACTCCGCGTATGACTCACTTTACTGAGTCGTTTTGATTCATTTGACTCCGAGAACTGCGTCCAAATCATTGCGCGATTCAATCCGTCTAATCTAAGTGGCGTGAACTACATGACTTTGATTCGCCGCCGGTGCGTCCTGACACACAGCACTGCGTGACAATAACCCTGCAGTTTCAGTTTCTTTTCACGTCTCCGCTTTTTCTACAACACACGTGAGCTCTTATCTATCCTGCATCGACTCTGCAAGTCGCCCACATCCGAAAACACATTCTTAAAAGCTGCATGAGAGGCTTTTAAAACCCGAACACTGACTGCAAGAGGTAAACCTGTACATGTTAGTACTCAGTAAGCGCTAGAATAGTTCCTATAGGGGCTTAAAATAGTACGTGGTGCACAAGAATAGTAATATAGGGCTCTGGAATTAGTACGTAATGGTCTAGGGTCACGCGTAGTGCTGGAGAATAATATGTCGTGGTCTAGTCATACACAGGGCTGGATCAGTATGTGGTGCTGTAGAATAGTGCAGAAGGACGCAATGTGAGACAGAGAGCTAGTTAGTTTGGTGATTGATGTACACGGTGTCACATGCTGCCATACTGCACTGACTGGTTATGATGGCATTACATACGCATCACACAGGCACGCAGCGCTCAGGTGAAGCCGCAGGACACGCTCGGAAACGTGTAGTTCTGCTTAGAGCAACATCCTGCTTTGCACAGGCCTTTAATAAAACATCCATTTAGCTTCCTGTTTCGATCGGAGAGTGGAGGTCCTTAAATATAAAGATTTAGGAATATGATGGAACAGTCGTTTCTTTGTTTTTCCTTATTAAAATGAACTGTAATAAATCATTAAAAACTAGACGTAAAAAAAACACCGAGCGGCAGTGTATATAAAAAACCAAGTATGTTCAAAATGTTGATGTTCGTGCTGATCTTTCGGTGTTCCAGGGAAAGACTTACCGGGATTTTGTTGGGATGCTGCTCTCGGATCTGTCTCACATCGTCCACTCTCTGTTCTGCAGAAACATCATCAGCACAAACACGTCACATCACACCACGCCGACACGCCACCGCCAGCCGTCAACACTCTACTGACTCCATGCTTTACCAATAACGTGACCCAATCAGGGCTGTGTTTGCTCTATTCACAGCACAGAGCCGTCGAACGCCGACTCTGATTGGTCAGAAGGTGTCGACTAACAGCAGTGTATGTAATAGGTTATTGTTTCTATAGCAACAATTGTATAGTTGATCACCTAACACTAATAATAAACAGATTACGCTTTTTTATAAAGCACTATTACTAGAGTTATTATGGTTATTAGTTAGTTGTTATAAATCAGAGAACTAGTTGGGGCTTGTCTTTCTTTATAAACAAGTCTCAATAATGTCCGGTAATATCGAACAGGAATTTTAAATATCGAAAAAGTGCCATTTATATTGCATACAAACATTTCAAATCTAGTGTTCACGAATTAATTTAAGGAATAAATATATTTCCAATAAACAGATATAACAATAATGGGTTTAATATGCAAATAGTTGACCTTCATAATCTCGATTTAAATCTAAAATTCAATTTAAATAACTAGGAAAAGTTGTATTTACAGTAAAAAAAATATTTTGGCGATATAATAAATAAAAAAAAAACATTGTTTATGAATAAATAAATACATACAATAAGCAAAACAGACATCATGCGATGATATTCTGTTGGTTAGTTTTATTTCTTCCTTTTTTATACTTAACGAGTTAACTCCTCAATTTGTCAGAATCTCTACGAGCTTTTTAAAACCTTAATATTTAAATATATACAGTTTATATTGACTTAAAAAACAGTCAAAACACTTGAACGCAATCGCTTGTTTTGCCAGAACAGTGGCTCGGTTCCAAACCGCACACTTCCGCACTAAAAAAAAGGGCCACAGAATGACGTCACCAACTGTCGCTTTGCTACTGGTCTACCAAAATGGCGTCTTTAAAGGCACCCTATATAGTGCGGTAGTGCGCGGTTTGGGACTTATCCTTCGTAGCTAGCGCAATAGGCCACAGAGGTCAACAAAACGAGGCCTGAGAGCGTTATTTTGCTAAACCAGGCCTGACGATGCTCTCAGGAGAGTTAAATAGATGCCGTGAATGTTTAACACTCCTTTTTTAAAAGGTAACAAAGAGAATTTGGTTATTTCGAGTCTGTTCGGGACTTTTTTTGTCCTGCCCCATCCCCCAATTCTGCAGTGAAATGTCCCCTGATGTGTTTTTGTGGTCTGGGGAAAAGATTGCGACATGTAAGTGGTTATATTAAAAGACTACTGATTGTGTATGGTTATATAATATAGGATGCAAGATAAGAATGCTTTATAAATCTTAATCAGACTAAGTCAACTCGATAGGAAATGGTGGTTTGAGACATGACCTAGTTTTGGGAACGACTTGACAAAAACTGGCTTGAAATAACTTCAATTCTTAAATACCATAGATGTAAGTGTTCGAGGAAGTCTTAAAGAGATAAACTATTTTTTTAGACATTGAGATGTCACACCATGAATCGTGAATTTATCACCTTTTAACCGAGAAAACAAAGGAAATCGAAAGCAAAAAACCGCTGTCGTGGTGCGTTCAATGTGCGAAATGTGTCTGTGTTTATTAGTCATAATCCCGCTTACCAAACGTCCTCCTTTGTTTAAACGTCTTTTCTGAAGGCATATTCCTCTCTGTGTTTATCCTCTTCACAGCAGAACACTCTATAAACACCACTCTCCCACTCGGCTTTGTTCCCGGCGCAGTTTTATTGTGTATAAAAGCACAGCACACCCTGAACCTCCTCGCCTCTCCTCTTCTTCTTCTTCTCCCCTCCGTGTTGTGTTTCTGACCTGCAAAACAAAGCGGTCAGCTGACCAGTGACGTCACCGGGAAGTGAGTCTGACGTCATCTGGCAACAATATTTCCTCTTTACGACTTTAATTTTATTTTATTCCATTTTAATTTATTTTCTTTTTAGCAGGGAAACCTTACTGCGGCGTGAAAAGATATTTGTGACAAAAATTAAAATAAAAAAATTAAAATGAACAAATAGAAAAGCAAATATGAAAATAAATAAACATGTACATGAGATATACATGAAATAGATGTTTCATAGTACTAATGGAAAATTAGTAGTTTTTAAATTAGAGTAATTTGCATACATAATAATAAAAATATTAATTTTTATTATGTGTATATATGTTATAGTTTGTTTTATTTTTATAATAAGAGATAAAGATAAATAAATAAATACAATCCTGCAATAATACAGTTTAAAAAGGACATTAAAATGATCATTATATTTCATAATAATTTATATTAATTACAGATTAATTTTCTATTATACATATAAATTCTACACAGTCCTTCCTAATCATGTCATTTAAAATATGAAAGTTAATGTAAGTTAAAATATATAAATATACATTTATAAAATATAATGTTTCATTTTATGTATATGATTTAGCAGACAATAAAACCCCAAAAGGAAAAAGTTATAATGTGACATTAAATATTAAAATGATCTAAATATATTATATAATAACTCTATCCCATTTAATCACACTTTGTATATTTATCTTCTATAAATACTTTTCTGAAGTTTATACATTTAGATAAATAATATTTCATATATACATACTGTACCTTCATTTGTATTTGCTATTTATTCCATATATGTAACTTATCTGAGACTTGAACATGTTTTGTTTCATTTTTGTTGTTGTTGTTTTGGTTTGGTTTTTTTGTTCTTTTTCTCTAGCTGATTTGAATTTGAATTATGCCTTTAAAAAAATATTGAAGACTGCTTTGTGTGTCCTGTCGCTATAGTAACTGATCAGGGCTGGTGTGGCGATGACGTGAGAAACACGTGATGCAGAACGTCGGGAACGTCTCAGCTGCAGAAGAGGAGGAAGTGTCATTGAGGAACAAGACGGAGAGTAAAAATCAGCAGAAATGTTAGAGCAGAAGAGTCATCAGATCGGATCAGATCTCCTGACGTTCATCAGCACTCATGTGACAGAGCTATCTATCTATCTATCTATCTATCTATCTATCTATCTATCTATCTATCCATCCATCCATCCATCCATCCATCCATC
>JAQQZU010000002.1:25431188-25441786 GCA_030068025.1 Parauchenoglanis punctatus | reverse complement strand
TGTCTGTCTATCTATCTATCTGTCTGTCTATCTATCTGTCTGTCTGTCTGTCTGTCTATCTATCTATCTATCTATCTGTCTGTCTGTCTGTCTGTCTATCTATCTATCTATCTATCTCTCTGTCTTTCTGTCTGTCTATCTATCTGTCTGTCTGTCTGCCTGCCTATCTATCTATCTATCTATCTGTCTGTCTGTCTGTCTATCTATCTATCTGTCTATCTATTTGTCTGTCTGTCTGCCTATCTATCTATCTATCTATCTATCTATCTATCTGTCTATCTGTCTGTCTATACATTTAAGAAACTGCATAGTATTTCACAGCTCGCTTTTTATTATTCTTACTGAACTCTACTGCAGTTAATGAATCACTGAATCAGCAGCACAATGAATGAATGAAAGAATGAATGAATGACTGGATGGATGGATGAATTAATTAATGGAAGGATGGATCAATCAATCAATCAGTCAATCATCTGTAAAACAGTATAATTTATTTAGCATGCTATTTATTTATGCATTATTTAATTTTACTTACTACACTGAAATGTCTGCCTGTCCATCAATCAGTGAATTAACCAATCACTCAATTAGTTAATCAATAAATCCATCCATCCATCTCTCTATCTATGCATTCATCCATCCATCCATTCATGCATCCAGTCATCCATCCATTTATCCACATATATATCATGTTTAATAGATTTTATTCGGGTAAACTGCAATTAATGATTCAATGAATCATCTGCAAAACAGTATCATTTATTTAGTATGCCATTTACAAATGTATTATTTTTCATTAATATCTACACCCAAAGAAATCTATCTATCTATCTATCTATCTATCTATCTATCTATCCATCCATCCATCCATCCATCCATCCATCCCCAGAAACCCCCCAGTGACACGAAGCAGCTGCAGGAGTGGTTAGCTGATGTGGGCGTGGCATGGGTGTGGTGTGGGTGTGGCATGGGCGTGGCGTGGGCGTGGCATGGCGTGTCAGCGCACCGTTCTACTCTGCAATGCTGCTTGTAGAAACGTGATCTGCATGGAAGCGTATCAGAAGGAAGCATTACCTGTGACTTCATCACAAAAGTGTACATCTGAAGTTTGCACAACTAGTTCTAGATAATCCAGTGGCATTTTGGAAACAAGTGCTGTGGACTGATGATGTGAAAACAGAACTTTTTGACCATCAAAGGTATGTTTGGAGAGTAAAAAAAAAAAAAAAAGGAGCAGCATTTGATCGAAAAGACTCTGTAAAGAACTGCTGAGGGATCTGTCATGCTTGGGGCCGTGAGGAAGCCAGTGGCACAGGACATACTGTCAAAAATGTGCGTCTACAACAAGGACAAGGATCCCAAAAAAGTGTGGGAATTTCTTAAATTAGAAGAGAAAGACTAAAACACAAATGAAAAAATTGTACATTAAACAAATCATGCGGAAAATAAAACCATGTGGAGAATTAAAATGTGAAAATAAACAAATATGTGAAAAGAAACAGGACATGAAATATCACAGTAGTGAAAATAAATGAAATGAAAATAACATAACATGACAACATGAAAATAAACAGTTTTAACAAATCAGATGTTAAAAAACAAATCCTTATGCCATATAGTACATGTGGAAAACATTAAAGGGAAATAAATCAATAGTGTGGTAATAAAAAAATAAATAAAAAAACTAGATGGGAAAGGCTAAAAATCATGAAACGAGGAAAAGATTGAACATTTGAAAATAAATCACAATGACATAATAAAATAGATGGCCTGCACATGTGAAAAAAGTAAAATGTGAAAAAGAATCATAGTTAAAAAATAATAATAATATAAAAAATAAATAAATAATAATAATAATAACAAAAGCAAAATACCACAACATTTACAAGTGGGAAGTGAAAATGTGACAAAATAAAATCTATATTATGAAAAAATAATACAATTATGTACAGAAAAATCACACCGAATTAAATGAATCATGTGATTAAAAAAGTCACGAAATACAAAATAGCACCACCAAAATGTCCTGCGTGTGAAAAGTGAAGCATTTAAGGATCATCTAATAAAATCGGAATTAAAATTTAATTAAAAGCACAATGACTGTGCAAAATATTCATATTTGAAAGAGATTATTACTTGTGGAAAAATAAAGCGAAAATGTGAAAATAAAGAAATTATACTGAAAAAAAGAATCGTGCAGAAAAATAAAACCACACGTGTAAAACTCACATGTGAATCTTGACTTTGAACGTGCGTCCTGAGAAATGAGAAAAACACAGACGCAGCGGTTGTAATGATCATTTTCCGAAGCTTTTTCTGTCCAGAGAAGTTTTAAAAGTTTCTTTGTAAATGTCAAACGGTCCTCTTAATGGCCCGGATTCTCAGAAACACTAATCCATTTTTTCTTTGCAAAAAGCAACCTTTTAAAACCTTTTTTTGGCGAATTACAGGTCCAGCCAGCACCAGGAGGATGATGAGGATGATGATTACAAAGAAATGTGCAGACCAGAATTAGTGCTTGATTATGTCTAATTCTGCGGGTTATGTTTTTAAAAACCCATCCTGGAGGACACTTCAGGCTTTTGTAGCCGAGGGGAGATGGGCTTCCTGCGTCCTCGTAGACGACGGCGCATTGTTCAAGCAGAAGGGTGAAGGGTCGAGGCCGATGGAGAGCAAGTTGGGTGAGAGTTAGCAAATGGAGCTCAAGTAGGCTCCTGCTTCTCGGCTCTTAATGCTTCGCCGAGGGCCGCTAAAAGCCCGAGCGGGCCACGAGGGTTCTGTGAAGAAACGGGAGGGGAAAAAATGGCCTAAAAGGAAAGACGATGAATCACGTTAAAAACAAAAAAGCACCGAATGAAAGCCTGTTATTTGGGAAACTGTAGGACAGAAGCTCATGCTGTCATCTTGTACATATTTGGAGAGCACCTTGCTCAAAAGAGAGAGAGAGCGAGAGAGAGCGAGAGAGAGAGAGAGAGAGAGAGAGAGAGAGAGAAAGCACTCCAAATTCAGACATATTACATTAACCTGGATGTTTTTTTCCTCCTCGCTCATGGTCACAGCATGCCATTTGCAAATTACAACTTATATAATTCTAGCGAGCCGGTCTCGACATACTCGGGTCAGGATAATTGGGTGCAGAGCCATTATCATACTCTCAAGGCCAAGTAGGCCGTACAGGCTTCCTTCTGCGCTCCGTCCTCTCTTTCCTTTTTTTCCCTTCATCATTCTTCTTTTTTTCAATTTCCAAGCACTCAAAACCCATATTGAAGAAAAGAGCACTAAATGAATTTTGGACAAAGATGAGACTTTACCTGATGTCATAGCTTTTGATAATCTTCATCAGAATTACAGAAGCACTATTTCAGCTCCACTCTGAAGCTTTAACCCTCGAGTCCTGCTCTCTCTCTCTCTCTCTCTCTCTCTCTCTCTCTTTTATTTTTAACTCCGTGTCCGCACTTCATATTCGTCCTCTCGGGGACCAGAAAGAAAACGGATTGGCGATGTGAGCATTATGGCAGAGGAAATGTAGAGCATTAGATCATTGTTCGCAGGAGGATAATGTTTGCGGGAAATCAATGTTCAACTCCTGAACCTTCTGCGATTTTTAAACATCGTTATTATTTAAAACAAGTTGTTAAAAAATTTGTTTATGTCTTAAAGGTACAAAAAATGAAAAAGAAAAAGCGATAAAGAAATAAATAGAAGCAATAAAACTTTTTTTTTTTTTTTACCTGCGAGCGAATAAAATTGTAAATATCTCAATAATCTTTCTGAAATAATCAAAGTTATCATGTGATACAAATCTGTTCCAATAAATGTAAAAATTGATTAACATGCATATTATTGTGGTCAGTACCAGTGATTTGCTGTAACAAAATTAAAATGCACATAAATCCTGTTTGTGCTCCACACACACACTTTTTTGGAGAATATTTTTGCTAAAATTCTAAAGTATCCTTTTATTTTATACTAAAGCACATTAATGTGCACTAAGCTAGCTAGCATCTCATTATTCTGCAAAGCAGGTGTGTATATGGTTAACCTGATCATCTAAACAAGACATTAAGGTTCTGCTAGCTAGCGTTGCATATATTAGCTCATTTAGAGCCAGCGACAATAATAAGTTCAGTAATTACACAGGAAAGGTTCCGCGTGTTCAGAGTCGGGTTCCGCAGCTGCTGAAGTCGATTTTCTGCACTCAGGTGTCTCGAGAGATAAATAGAAACCTCTGAGACGGGGTTTTCAGTAGCGTCCAAACGCAAGCACTCTCCTTTAAACCTGAAACAAAGTGTTTTAAATGAAGTATTAATAAATATTGTAAAAAGTATTACATCCATGTTCTTTCAACATGTTAAACAGTTCTTTCATCGAGGTGATAAAATATTCTCAAATGCACAAATAATATAGTCATCTATAGTGTCATAATGTCATATAGTCATATAGTGTCGTTTGTGAACGAGTCGACTCTTTAATTTGACTCATTAAGATCTGATTCATTTTTATAAGCTGTTTTTTCTTAGTTTACTTTCCTTTTTTTTCTTTTCTTTTTTTTTTTTTTAGAGGTTTTGGAAATGCTGTTTCTCTTGCAGTGCAATGCAGTCAAAATTCTTCCAAAGCATTCTGGTGATGTTAATTAAAATAAAATAAAGCCTTGTCTGGAAACTGCACGTGAATCTCCTCTTCAGTCATGTTTATCATTTCATGTAGTGCTTAAACAATTGACTTACATCCAAAATCTCATCGTTTATTTAAAAAAAAAAATGTCAGGCTATCACAAAGTTCATCCAGTTTGGAGCAAAACGGCAGCGAGTCGTTTGGGAGCTGAAAGAGTCGGCTCTTATTGGTGAGTCAAATGAACTGACTCACTGAACTAAAGGCTGGATTTCCCGATCATGAATTTACTGTTTGCATTTAAACAAACTTCCAGCTTTCTTACTTGTTTTAGAAAATATTGACATATTTATCTAATATATATGCAAAAAAAAAAATTTTTTTTTTGTCCTTAAAACCCTGATTTAATTCAGGCTCCAAACTTATAAAGTTTGATTAATATAATGCTGATATTATAAATCTGGAAGAGTGTCAAGCTGTTGATTATTTGAGAATGGAATGGAAAAAACAACAATACAATATAATAGAAGTGGAAATAAAGAGTCGATGAAGTGGTTAAATATAAGTCAAGTCTCTGCGTTTATTAATAACTGATTAATAAATGCTAGTTAATTAGTTTAATATGCATTATTGAATGTGTTAGACATGATCCTTTGTGTGTAGAAAATCAAAACACTGAAGTACAAAATATTAATAATCCTTTTTTTTGACGTGCGTTTTTTTAAAATGCCGTTCTGGAGGACTTTTTCGCTAATTGTAGCCGACATAAAAATGTCCTCGTTGCTCCTAAAATTATAACCTCTGCCGAATCACAGCGAACCTCCAGTACTTTCTGACATGAAAGCATCTCCATGGCTAATGTTCAGTTTTAAAAGAGTGACCTTTTTCATAATCATTATGGAAATAGGCTTGTCGGAGGATGTCAATTGACATTTTGAAATGGTGTGTTAATTTCATAATTTTGCAGAAAATTGGGCCCGCGCCCCATTGAGCAGCTGTATGAAAAGGTCTATTTACAAATTCCAAATGTTCACCAGAATGTTTTAAACATCCGTCCGTCAGTCCGTCCATTTGCTCCATCAATAGCAGAAAGGACCAGGAGGAGGAGGAGGAGGAGGAGGAAGTGGAGCTCTTCTTCCTCTGCTTCACCTTTTCAGTGTAATTTGTTAATGGTCGAGCTTTTTTTCACCATGCATTAGACCTCTTTTTGACTTTAATTTTCACTCCCGACTTTAATTTTCACTCCCGATGCAGTTCGGTTTAAACCTTGAACAAAACAAACGCTCCTACACTTTCCTCTTCTGGAAGCTTCTTTTGAGATGTTCGGTTTATTAATCTAGACACCAGCACTCCTTATTGCGCTAAATAAACTCCGCCCCTTTTCGTCCAAGATGGCGGAATATATAGCTACGTAGCTACGGACGCGAAGAAGACATGGCATGTAGTCGGATCTCACAAACAGCTTTATGTTCATATGTTTCAGAAAGTTATTGAGTTATAACTTTTTGTTTAGCTCAACTTAGGTACATAAATATTTTCATTTTATTTTCAGTCCCACGACACAAACTTTATGCTTTTTTGTAAACTTTGTTGAAAAACTGGTGGGATCAGTTATATAAAAAATTTTTTTTATTATTTTTGAAACTGAGTGTTCAGTAGCTTTAATAATATTTTTTAAATCAAGATATCAGCAAAGATGATTGTTTTTTAAGTAATAATGTTTTATTTTATTATATTTATTTATTATATTTATTAATGTTTTAGTAATAGCAGTGTTCAGATGAAACGGAGTTACTGTTGCTGCTCTGAGGTTGATTATTTTACAGCTTTATCTCTGACTGTTACAAAGCGCTGACACTTCAGACTCCCTTCCATCAAAGTCATGCAAATGTCTCCTTACAGATATGAGCTGTTACTATAGAAACGATACTGTATCAGAATGAGCGCATTAATATAAACCTGCGCTACTGTCAGAGCTGCTGTTATAGAGAATGAATCAACACCTTCTGACCAATCAGGATCCAGAATTCAACATCATATCTTATACAACAAGGTGCCATTTTTATTGAGTTAAGCCATGTGGTTTGGACTGGAGGTCACTGATAGTGATGCCGAGACGCACAATGGCACCAGATCTAGCGCATCTGACTGGCAGATGAAAGCCTTACTGATGGGGACGGTGTATCAAGACTGAATTCGCTTTCAGCCTGTGCGACAATGAACGACCCCAATTTAAAGCTCCACTCTGTAGGTTTCCAGCCCCTGAATGCCGCTCTCTTACCCCTCCCTGTCCCAGTGTGTACCAGGGTGGCCAGCGGGTGCCTGTAGTGTACTTCCAAGTACTTACATTCACACTCTCTTGCTTTTCTGTGCTAAATAATAAGTACGATCCTCCATTTTTCAAAATTTTGCTTCTCAAACGTGTTCTCCAGCTCCAGCAAACTCTGATTCCTCTTCTTTCTTCTTCTTCATCATCCTTCCGGTGCTTCCTTCCGGATTCGTGCTGCCGCTTGTAAAAACATGAAATGTGGAAGGCTCTCTCTAGAGGTTTGTCCGTTCTGGGCTACTGTAGCGGCGCAACATGGCGGCTCCGTAGAGGTGGACCCGCTCCCTGTGTAGGTATAAAGGGCTCGTTCTAAACTTATGCAAACACAACGATTCAATGATTGTATAATTACAGGTAATTAAACACTAATGAGAACATATGAATATTATATTCAATTTCATATTTCAATTTCAAAAGATAAACTCCGCCCTCTTTCACATGAATTTCACATGAATCCAGCTATTTATTTCAATTTTTTGGAAAAGGGAAACAGTGTCCAGAAAGATGCACGCTTGAAACCACACTGATGCACTATGTCAGTCGTTGATGAGATTCTACTGAAGAGCAAGACATGTCATTTAAAAAAACTATGTCATTAAAAAAGAAAAATTATATATTATCCAAAACTTAATTATCCAAGGAGCCCTTAATGAACCATTTTTTTTAATAATAGGGTATTTTATTAACAATAAACACATATTTTAATAACATTAATGCTTTTGTGAGTGCAGTCCTTTATGAACTGACAAATGAACAGTGCTTACGTGCAATTAAAAAAAAATCTGACGAATCTTTAAAACATTGTGTGTTTTAAAACAGTTTCAAAACAAACTTTTAAAACAAGGTGTAATTTCTGTTAACGAGTGTATTTGAGTGTGACGCTCCTCCGTGCCTGCAGGTGGCGCTGCGGAGAGACACAGCTTGTGTTCCTCTTATCCCGAACCATAACGCGGTGCGCATGCGCAGTGGCAATCCGGAAGCTCTGCGCTAAATCAGCGCAGTAGCAGCGCAGTATTACAGCAACGCGATTTTTTTTTTAAATTAAAATTTTATTTTCTTCTTAATGAATGTCGAAGGACAGACGGAATATAAAGTAGTTATAAAATAACCAAAGCTGTTTTCTGGATAAGCGAATGCGCGTAAGTTTGGTGTTTATTTGCTAACTAGCTCATGAAGTTGGTTGTTATGATGAGAATAAACCATAAGAATTTAATATAAATGTTGCTTAAAAAAATATTGTCTTTAGTTGTTTTTTTTCTAAACGACTGCAGGAGTAATTACAGTTGATTTTAAATCATGTAGTCATGTGAATGCGCGGAGTTGAGACTTTAGAAAATAAATAAATAAATAAATAAATAAATAAACAAACAGTGCAGTGGATCCTGATGTGCTTTATATTAAAATATTATTAAACATAGAATATAAATAATTCATAACAAAAAAAAAGAATAAAAAAGCAGCACTAATTGCTGTGTATCTTTTTTTCCTTTTCAAACTCCCTGTGATTATGAGGTTCATCTGGCAATGCATAACTTAGTAAAGGTGGGCGATATGATTGGAATACAATGTCTTGATACTTTTCTCTGATACACGATATCACAATATAAACACACCGATGAGCCAAAACATTATAAACAGTGACCACCGCTGCGATTAAGGGTGACTGTCGCCTACAGCGGTGGATTCGTGAGTCCTGGTCAGCAGAACTGAGAACCTACAGCGGTCCAAGGAGCGACAAACCGTGAAGCAGCGCCGAGTTCCTGGGTTCCCGACGCTGATCAAATCACAACCGCAACCGAATCTTTCCTGTCTCATCTAAACAGAAAGAAGGGCTTCAGTTGCGCAGTCTGAGAGAAGAGATCCCGCCGTGGCCTCCAAATTCCCCAGCTCTCAGCCCGACCACGTCTTAGGCAGGCGATTCATAATGTTTTGGCTCACTGATCTCAGCTTATCTGTATCTTTTAAACCTGGCGATAAAATCTTTGACTATTCAGCTTAAACGTGGCTTATAACAAAAATCACATATTTTTTTTTTTTTAATTTTTCAGTAATGTAATATGAGAAACAACTTAACATCTTGTTACTCTACTAAATTTCCCCTGATGGACAGATCGTATTATTATTATTATCATTATTATTATTATTCCCCGTTTCCCAGCATCAACAACTATTTAAAATTAAACTTTGAACATTTTAATTTAAGGTAATAAAATAAGGAAGTTTTATTTTCTCCACCTCTTTATCTAAACTCTATAAAATTACCTAGACGTTCATCTTCAGTCAGGATAAGCGGTAAACACACTCGGCCTCATTAAAATATGAGCTGGCTGCAGAAATATCAGCCATTTTTTTAAAATATTCGACATTATTGATTATTCAGACTGATCGCTGCGGACCAACTTTCAAACACAAGAGGATTGTTTAAATCATGTTCGTGGTAAACTCATGTGACTTTCATTAAATGATCCTCGTCCTCACTGTAAACTCGATAGAAAGCTTTGTTTTGCTCGTGCCTTTTTTTGGCGAGGTTATTTGTGCGTGAGGAAGCTTAGATAATGAGGCTCCGTTCTGAAATGAATCTGAACGAATCTTTTATCTGAATTGATTCGAGTCGCTAAAATGTTTTAAGTCCTTTTGTTTTTCAGTGGAGGCGTTTTTCTTTATGTGGCTGTGCAAAAAAACCTTTTTGCTTTTGTTTGTTGTCTAAATGAAAGTCAGCAAAATGAATCTGAATGAATCTTTTAGCTGAATTGATTCAAACGATTCACTGGAATAAAAATTTTTTTGTCTTGTCTTGACTTTCAGTTCTGTCGGGAGCGCTAGGCGTTCTGTCATGGCGTCTTCAGAGGATGAGTTCCCGACCCTGAAGCCGCGCCGCATTCAGAACCAGAACGTGGTGCACCGGCTGGAGCTGCGGCGCATCAGCTCCGGCCGCCCCGGCGCTCACTGGTACCGCGTTCGCTGTTTCCACCAGAACCTCTTCCCCAACTTCACCGCCGTGAACGTGGAGAAGCCGCCGTGTTTCCTGCGGAAGTTCTCTCCGGACGGCCGCTGCTTCGTCGCATTCTCCTCGGACCAGACCTCGCTGGAGATCTACGAGTTCCGGGGCTGCCAGGCGGCCGAGGATCTGCTCCAGGACCACGACGAGGGCCGAGACGGCGAGGTTCTGAGCGAGAGCGTGCGAGCACGTCTGTTCTCACGCTTTTTCTCGCTGCTTCACGTGACCAGCGTGGCGTCGAACGGCGAGCATCTGAACCGTGAGTGCAGCTTGTTCACGGACGACGGGCGCTACGTGATCGTGGGCTCGGCAGCGTACCTGCCCGACGAGCCCCAGCCGCACTTTTTCGAGGTTTATCGCAACAACGAGGCGGTGACTCCAAACCCGCGCTCGCCGCTCGAGGACTACTCGCTCCACATCGTCGATCTGCACACGGGGCGCCTCTGTGACACGCGCGCCTTCAAGTGTGATAAAATCATCCTGTCGCATAATCAGGGACTTTACCTGTACAGGAACATCCTCGCTGTCCTCTCCGTCCAGCAGCAGACCATCCACGTCTTCCAGGTGAGCACTCTCTCTCTCTGTGTGTGTGTGTGTGTGTGTGTCTCTCTCTCTCTCTCTCTCTCTCTCTCTCTCTCTCTCTCTCTCTCTCTCTCTCTCTCT
>JAQQZU010000002.1:25399310-25410610 GCA_030068025.1 Parauchenoglanis punctatus | reverse complement strand
TGGGTGGAACACATGTAGCTTAAAGTTACTTATTGCAGTTTAGTTTCAAGTAGAGGAGAGGAGTGATGGAGGAGATGATGAGAGGAGTGATGGAGGAGATGATGAGAGGAGTGATGGAGGAGATGATGAGAGGAGTGATGGAGGAGATGTAGAGGAGAGGAGTGATGGAGGAGATGTAGAGGAGAGGAGTGATGGAGGAGATGATGAGAGGAGTGATGGAGGAGATGATGAGAGGAGTGATGGAGGAGATGTAGAGGAGAGGAGTGATGGAGGAGATTGAGTGAAGATAACCTACTCTTCTCTCTCGTTGGTGTGTGTGTGTGTGTGTGTGTGTGTGTGTGTGTGTGTGTGTGTCCCTTTCCCAACACCCTCACATAATTTCCGCCTGGCTCATGGCCTTAACGCTCCATCCACATCCCGTGTTTCCCAGAGCAGCGTCTCCGCTCGCAGGAATCGATGTGAAGCATCATTTCATTTCCTGCGGCATGCCGAGCGTTCAATTGTTCGGAAATCCCGTGAGGAAACAGTAAAGGTGGAAAACACACTCAATGAAATTCCATTTCTTTAGCAGCAAGAGGACAAGCCTGAACTAAACACATGTGTGTGTGTGTGTGTGTGTGTGTGTGTGTGTGTGTGTGTGTGAGAGGTCACACGCTGTTCTGACACTTCCGCTTTTTATTTTAATTATTGCACAAGCTGTATCTATGAGGACACGCAATACTGAGGACACGCCATCTATGAGGACACGCCATACACAACTTCGTCTCCACTGCAGACAACAATTCCGACATGTTTCCCTGCACTTAGACCAGAACAGAATTCCCAATTAGCTACTTTTAATGGATGTCTAATGCCATTTTGTCATTTATTCTGTTTGTAAATGTTTCAATCATGAGACTATAAACCCCTGTCTGAGACACATCACTCCGACGTCAGCCAAACCTCCTGGCTGCAAAAACGCGTTCGCACACTATCGAATCGGAACCCTTTCCAAACCAACAGAAGATGGTTGTTGTTCCTAGGTTCAAGGAGCTCTGTATTTGCAGCACCCATTTCACCTCAGGTAAGTAGCTACTATCATATCAGTGACGCTGGCCTGCTAACTAAGAATTAACATCGCTAGTTAGCTAAAGCTAATTTATATCGCTTTAACAAACCTGAAATAAACATCACGAAACTACCTAGCTCACGCTAGATATCGGAGTTGTCTATAATAGTAAATGATGTAAACATTAGTTAATGAAGTCTGTGTAAAGTGTGATTAATGTAATAAACACTCAGTATAAAATCACCTTCATATAACACATTGAATGATTTTCAACCAATGATCTGTCACTGTTGTTGCAATAATGTGGGATAAGTACAGAATCTTAATGAGAATTGATTTCCTCCCAATTTAACACACCTTCAGATGCCAGACTCCCGTCTCAGAGCTGAGAAACTTAACAGTCTCTGAGAAGCAGGGTTATATAAGGGTTCCTGTAACAGGCTGTAGGGAATAAACAGAATTTATTCGAGACTGGACCCTGGTGGACACCAACACGACGCCGGCGTGGAGACACAGAGAGCTGGGAAGTTATAAGAAAATTGAAATTACTGTGCAGGAGAAAGAAAACAGCATGCTTACTGCTGAGAAGGAAGGAGAGGACAAGTCTGTGGTTTTTATAAAAGACAGATCAGATTATTTCAAATATTTGGATGGCTAAAAAATATTCAACAATTGTTTTTAAGATATTTATTGTAATGCAAAATAAACCTGAATTGTTCTGGAAGATGAGCTATAAACCCCTGCGTTGCTTTAACTTCTTTAGTTCTGGTGTTCTGTGTTATAGAACTGTGTTCTCAGGTCTACATCTGACTTACTAAGTGCTGACACTGGAGACTCCTTCCATAAATGTTAAGAAACATCTCCTTATGGAATCTCCTATCTGACAAATATAACATATTTGTCTATTATATGAATAAAATAGACAATGTTCTGTTGATTTGCTTGGAGTTATTATTGCACCTATTGGCCAAACATGAGAACTGCAACAAGCACTAATAGAGGTCCATTGGGGAAGGAATCACACTGCCCCATGCGCGGGGGAGGAGCAGCAAACAAGATCGATAAGGATCAGTTTGCCAGGGTTGTGATTTTTATACCAGATTGTGCAAAATTAAAAACACCCCTCAGGAGCCAAGATCTTGTTTTTCAGCAAATAATCAGAAATAAATCTAATATATCCTAGCAAATAAAGGAATAGTGTAAGGTGTACACAACCATTTCTATTGTAAGATATATTGCAAAGACGGAAGGAAAGGGAGTGGATAATGTCCATGCATTCGAAATAAGCGTGAAATACCTGAATTTTTGGCAAATTCTGGGTCTTTTGTGTGATTTTTGAGATGCAGTTGATCTGGAAACGATGCTGAAACCTGGCAACCCTGAATATCCCTGAACACAGTTGAAGAAAGCCGCTGAAATGGAGGTGCTAGGCTGCGCGCTGGATGACTGAACGTTGTCGAAGCTTAACTGCTATAAACAATGAGGGTCCACTAAAAATTCACTAGACAGTAGCTTAGTTGAGTCTCGACTCCATTTTGTTGTGATTATTAATGTCCAAATTCCACTGCTGGAATACAGATACGAACGTTAGGGGCATTAAACTGATACAGATATGGAGAAAGTCATTCCATCACACCAGATCAGTGCTAATGCAGTACAGCTCAAGCATGTGTATGAGTATATACCACATAATCTTGCGTAATGACTTATTACACATTGTAATTGTGTATAACGAGCACATCTTGGTGTGTGTGTATGATCAGCGAGTAGAAGACTTTACTCCTGTGCTTGTGTTATTTACAGAAGGAAAACAGAACCTCCTTCATTCAATAGTGCAGCGGTAAAGCCTATGTAATATAACTCGTGCGTTAGCGACGTGCAGCTTGATTACGCCTCGGCTCGCCCTGATGGCCGTGATGGATGCGCGGCCCCGGCTCCAGCCTGCAACGTTTGCCTCACGCACATTCAATGGAGCCCATTATCCTTGGATTAGCTGGACAATTGGGAGGACTGGGGAGTCGAGCTGACCGCCCGAGGAGCTCGTGACTCAGCTCGGCTCACCGGGTGGTCAGACCGTGTGTGTGGACGCTTCTCCGACTCGCGAGTCCGTGTTTTTTCCCCTCCAGCTTGCTCTCGCTCTGCATTACTGGGAAAAAGTCATTACGGCAGCAATTATGCTCAAGAAGATGTACCCGCTCCTCTCGACTCGGCAAACTCACAAACATCCACAAATTGCTTTTTGCTTTGGTGGAGCAATTTGTGCACCTGTGTGTGTGTGTGTGTGTGTGTGTGTGTGCATGGTCAAGGAGGCCTAATTTCTCTGTATAGAGCTCCGCATGGTGCGTACACTGCATTATATTCTTTAGGGAACGTCCACTCGGCTGGTCAGCATGCTTCTGCTAATTGGTCATAATTAAAGGCTTATGAGTAGCACAGAGAGCACAGGAAGTGAACCAGAGAGAGAGTGAGATGGAGGAGAAGATGGATAGTGAGGAAGGAGGTATAAAAAGAAGAGAAGAGAGGGAAATGTGGAGGTTGATAAAGGAGAGGAGGATGACATAAGCAAGATCCGGAGTTAAAGCACCTGGCACTTCCTCCTGTATTCAAAAACATGTTCATCAAACTTCAGCAACATTTCCATACAGCAGAGAGAAAGAGAAAGGGAAAGAAAGGAACAGAGCGACAGAGAGTGGCCAGAGAGATAGACAATGTAATGAAGACAGATAAAGAAGGGATGTGAGAGAGACAGAAATACAGGATTCAGGGAAAGAAGGGAAAGAGAGAGACAGGAGCGGAAAAAAATAACAGGATACAATAAATGGAGACTGACAACTGTAGAAAGAAGAAAGAAAGAAAATGAGAGATGCAGAGCATGGACGCGATAAAGAAATGGTGAGAAAGTGAATAATCACATGCCCTCTCATCCCGCCATCCCAATAATACCCTCACAATGAGTATATGCATCAAACACACTCACACACTCACACACTCACGCAGAGGTGGGGAGAGTAAGCAAAAACTATACTCAAGAAAAAGTATCGTTACTTTGAGTGACTCAAGTAGAAGCAAAAGTATTTCTTGAAATAATGGCTTGAGTGGGAGAAAAAAAGAATCTGATAAAATGCCTACGCAGGCAGTGAGTAAATCTGTGATATGATAAGGAGTGATGTGTGAATCTGTGCTCTTGCATTCCTAAACTGTGCACATGGAGTGAAAAGCACAATAAACACAACGTTCACAATTAAAACTGTAAAACGTCCGATTCAAAGGTAGTCTGCAGCGGTGTGCGTGCTTTAGGAAGCCGAGAGCACGGATTTACACATCGCTTTTCCCACATTCTTTTTCTCAGCTGGACCTAGGGGGCGCCATAGGTTATGGCTGTATAGAGTAACTTTAGCAACAATAACGTTAGCTAGCTAGCTAGGTAACGCGCCTAATATTACCTAGCTTTATAAGTTAACTCAGCATGGACGCGTACATACCTCCACATGGTTTATAGGTTGGATGTGGAAGTCTGGAACACGGTTTTGGCTGACGAAGCAGGCAGCGTGTGATGTAACCATTATTCTCAGTCGTGTGGAAAGAGCACAGCGCGTGAAGGCGAGGCGGGGAGGCAGGCTCTCTGCTGCGTACTACTGCAATCACAGTGTTCGTTTATTCCACATCTTGCAAACTATTGCAGAAGTCTATACACTCCGTGCGTAGGATCGGGGGAAACATGTCCACGACAACTCTTTTTCTTCCTTCCTTTTTTTTTAAACATTGCCTTTATTTGATTTGCTATTATTTATCTTTTATTTTCTTCTCCAACAAAACTAAGGATTTCATTGTATAAAACTTGTGTATGTGAATAAAAATCTTTTTTTTATGCATTACAACTGCTCAGATGAGTACAACTTATTGGAAAAAGTTTCTTAAATACGTGTAACAGAGTAAACGTTACATGTTACTACACACCTCTGTTAGCCGGGCATGGCTGAAGGGCACGGTCTCTTAATATACACCCCCACCAACCCCCCAGTGCACCTCCAAGCCCCTCCTCATGCCCCAGTAACCCCTAATTCCCCATTAGACCTCAGTACCCCCCTAACTCCCTCCTCAGACCCCACTCAGTGCCCCCTCTTCCCCCAACACTTCACATCCGTTGCTCTGAAAGAGGAGGTAAAGTGAGGGTGAATGTGTGCATGGTGCAGTGCTGCCCCCGTGTGGCTGTTTCACAGAATACAGATTGTTCACTTTCTTTCTTTCAGAATAGATAAAAGAACCAATTTAGATTAAAAAAAAAAAACAATTATCACCTAAAACCTAATTAGCAGCTTCTGTCAAAGAAACTAAAATCCTAGTTTCTTTATTAAAAGGATTTCTAGATTTAAGAATATTATTGTCACAAACACAAGTTTCATACAATGAAATTCTTAGTTTTGCTGGAGTAGAAAATAAAAGATAAATAACAGCCAACAGTTGTCATGGACATGTTTCATGCAATCCTACACACAGGCTGTATAGACGTCTGCTATAGTGTGCAAGATGTGGAATAAACTAACACTGTTAGATGAAAGAAAGAAAGAAAGAAAGAAACAAACTGTCTACTTATCCCTCTATCACAACAGGATTTTGTCTTTTTGTCCATGTTTATGACTGTCTTACAAAGTCAGAAAATATATCAACAAGAAAGAAAGAAAGAAAGATGTGTAATATTTGAGTAGAGAATAGGGTGCTTTAGTTTATCATGTGAGAGAGTGAAGTCGGGAGACACGCAGCTCCACTCTGCTGCTCCACTGACCGCTCAACACAGCAGTAAGTTCCTGTCGAGTCCAATTAACACAGACATCGTTTATTTCTAATGAGTCGGACTGTAGATTCGATGTGAGAGAACATCTCTGAGGAAAAGCCACTCAGAATTCACATCACATCTAATAAACACTCACACACACACACACACACACACACACACACACACACACAAAGCTCATCCTTATTCCTCCTTTTCTTTCTCTCTTTGGATGGCGAGTGATGATGTGAAATCAGATCTGATGTCTGATGTTTTTATAAACTATTACACCACGGCGCTGCTGAGCTCTGGCTTCTGATTGGTCAGAAGGTGTTGATTAATTTTCTGTAACAGCAGCTCTGACAGCAGTGAAATCACAGCTTCATATTAATGTGCTTGTTGTGTTATCGTTTCTGTAGTAACAGCTCACTCGCAGGGAGTGTGTACATAATGTGCCTGTATATCTATCCATCCATCTGTCTGTCTGCTTGTCTGCACAGCAATAGGTAAACAAAGACAGACATACAGAATGGTAATTAAACATTCAGGAATAGAGACAGGTGGAGAAACAGACAGACAGGTAGACAGACAGACAGGTACACCGGTAAATAATCATATGGATAGACAGACAGATAACTATACAGACAGGAAGACTGACATGCAAATAGATAGGTAGACAGAGAGAGAGAGAATTGGGCAAAGATAGACAGGCATAGGCAGGTAGGTAGGCAGAAGGAGAGAATGATGGATAGATATGTGTGTATGTGTTTGCGTGTGTGCGTGTGTGTGTGTGTGCGCGTGTGCGTGTGTACGGTGCATTATAGAGCATGACTGCAGTGTTATAATCTCTTCGTGGCCACATGGTGGCGGTGTGCAGCTGTGTAACAACACGCTCCTCAATCTGCTGTGGCTTTCATGCACACACACACACACACACACACACACACACACACACACACACACACACACACACACGGAGAGAGATAGAGAGAGAGGGGGTATCATCACACCTCAGTTTCATAATACACACCAAAGCTACTGACATTTCAACCGACTAACATAACACACTGTTTATAGCTCCCATGCTGTAATGTTACCACACACACACTCACACACACACACACACACACACACACACACACACACACAGAGAGAAAGAGAGAGAGATACAGACAGAAATGTAAGCATTTAATTACTGAAATATGTTTGGATGAGTCTGAAGTGACATTTTAAAGGTCAGTTCCTGCAGGTTTATTGTCCTGAAATCGTCTCTATTTAACAAATTCAGATATGTAGCATATCACCATCCGTCCATCCGTCCATCCACTCACCTTTCCACCCATCGGTCCATTAATTCATCCATCCCTCTGCCTTCAAGTATAAGAGTGAGAGAGAGTGCATAAATGAAAAAACAGCACAGCGAGAGAACAGAAAGAAGAGACAAAAATAGAGAGGATACAATTTTTTTTAATTAAACTCAACAAGAAAGCAAAAAGAAAAATCTCCTTTGGTCCATATTTTCTATCCCGTGTTTGAAGGCAGTGATCTAGAAGATATTGAAAAACTCTGTCTTGGGAATAATAAGCACAAAAAAAAAGAGAACATCTGCGAGACTCTGAATACAACGACGCTTTTTCATACAAATATGAGTGAAATTTTGGACGGCAGCTGAATCTGAAGCTGTGTGCCTACGGAAATAATCGCATCTGTCCTCTCACTTATGAAAACAATAATCCGTATATTAGAAGTTATTTACAATGTAAGTTATTTATAATGATTTGAGGTAAAGTAGGAAAGAGAGCAATGAATGGAACGGATGAGGAAGATGACGGAGAGAAATAATGAAAGAGCCGCTCGCGTGTAACGTCGCTCAGCTCAGTGTGATTTTAGTCGGCCGTGTAGTTTGGTAGAGACATGCTGCAGGAGAAAGGAGAAGATGGAAGGAGAGCGAGAGAGAGAAAGAGAGAGTCGAATAGCGGAACAATAAGACATGTGGTAATGGTGGTGGAGGATGCCCGGGGGTCGCTGGAGATCAGGTCACAGCAGATGAAATATGCTGATTGAGCTTTTTAACAGTTGCTGGCAGCGAGACACCGTCCCTGTGACTTTCATCCCCACACTTTCACTCAGCAGGATGACATTTAAAATATGGAATGTCATGTATTCCTGCCTGTGAGGATTTTTCCAAGACACATTGTTTTTTCCCCGAAAACTGCCGTCTATTCAGGCTGGATAGCATTGGGTCATGTCCAATTCAAATGTTTGATTAGAAGGCAGCACACGTCTATCCTTCTCTGTCCTTTATATTTGATTTTAAAGCACCACTAATTCTGTGTTTCTATAGCAACAGCTCACTCGCAGCGACTTATACGGCAGAGGGATTCAAAAATAGTCCATTTATGGAAGGAGTCTCCGGTGTCAGACGTAAAGCCGTAACTTCACGTTTTCCGACGTCTTCGGGACAGAGAATTTTACGCTTGTTTGTGGTTTCATGGCAACATGAGAAGTTGCATTTTTTTCTTATTAAAAACGGCGAGAAGAGACGCTGGTGAATGAATGTTTACAGCTGCTATAATGTAAGTGATAAGAAGTACTAACTTGTTACATGGACAAAGCTATAAGAATATAGAAACCATGTCAGCTAGGTCCTGTCTCAAACAAACCTTCATTTGTACTGGAGCTCAAACAACTAGATAAAGTAGCGGGCATTTTTTTTTTTTTTTTTTTGCTAATCCACTTAATCCATTAAATTAACATTAATGCTTGGTTATAATGAATTATAATATTATTTGAAATATCTTAAGCAAACTTCAGTATGGTGAAAATCCAGATGCTAATGAAGCTATTAAACAAACATGTTTATTGCAATAACAGGTTTAGGAACAGGAATGTGAGGGATGATTTATTTCGTCCGCTAGGATTATTAATCTGATTCATCACTATGAGTCAGAAGTTAGAGTTGCAGAAGCTTGAATTTGCTCCTGATGGATTTGGTCCTCCTGATCTATAACGCTGCTGTCTCAACAATGCAGAAGACTGAAACAGATTTATTTTTGTCTGTAAGGATGATCACACCTCTGAAAAGCTGCCACTTCTCTGCCTGTACGTTGAAGGCATTCTAGTGAAAGTGATCGTGTCTGTCTGAAAGGGGAAATAATACAACAGGTAACATCTTCCCCAGACGCCACACGCTCACGCTCATCTGTCGAGGAGGCAATGCGTTGGTTTGGATTCCGAGCTTGTCTCATCTCGTCTCAAACGCAACGTTGCGCTGTTTCCATCGGGAGTGTGAGCTTTAGACGAGTCAAACAGGATGCAGTGACGCTGACTTCCCTTTACTCTTTCCCTAAGGAAAATCATAACAAAAAAAACCCACCTGCTAGAAGCAGTTAGACACAACTCAGGAAAGATAAAACGGCGTAAAATGCATGACATGTACAAAGAAACACAAGTGGTGGGAATTCTGACTCTTTTGGGTGAGTCACTGCGTTTGACTCAGCTCACAGTCAAATTGTTCAGTATACAAATGACTCCTGAACTGATTCTGAATAGAACGTTTTCTCATGTAAAATATCCTCGTATTAATATTTCCATGAGAAAGGTTCCTTGTGTTCAGAGTCCGTGAGAAAAGTACAATACAAGGAGCTTTCATCTTGTAAATATCAACATAACTTTTGGATTTATGTCTCTGACTCTAAACAGGAAGAACTTTCCTTGCATATACATTAACACGTCTTTTGGCCTTAAGTCTTTGACTCCAAATATGAGGATCTTTCCTCATGTAAATATTAATATAACTTTTAGACTTAATTCGGAGACTCTAAATATGCCGAACTTTCCTCATATAAGTTTCAGCGTGACTTTGTTCGGAATTCAGGAACTCTGAATACAAGGAATTTTCCTCATGTAAATAATAACATAACTAAGATACCACCCCTTAATGCAGGGATCTCTCCCACGTAAATACTAATATAACTACTGGACTTAAGTCACTGACTCAGGATGCAAGGATTTTTTCTCGCGTAAATATTAACTTAGCGTTTAGTTTTAAGTCACCGACTGTGAATATGAGAAACTTTAATCATGTAAATATTAACAAAACTTTTGGTCTTAATTCATACGACGCCATGTAAATATCAAGGTAACTTCTGGACTTAAGTTGTTGGCTCTGTGTACAGCCCAATAGTCTACATCCAGCGTTGTGAGGATATCTACTGTTACGTAACACTGTATTTAAAGTAAATTTAGTTGCACATCATTATCGTAACCGATCTTGTCTTGTTAACGTCGTGATTTACACATAAAGAACAGACCCCAAGCCAGATTTGTCCAGTGAGAGCACATCAGCTTGTGTTTTAACTCCGGTTATGAATGCGTATCAGGCTTCTCATGACACACTCTTCAATATCCTCGGCTACATTTTTTATTATTTTTTAAATATACTTGCCAATTGAATCACCGTCCCACTTGTACGTACTCACACGTGTGAAAACATAAACATTTTATTTTCTCTGGAGTGATGCGTGACAATGAGAACGCAGTCCCGAGAGGATCTGACAGTAATTCTCAACATGGTGTGTGTGTGTGTGTGTGTGTGTGTGTGTGTGTGTGTGTGTGTGTGGATAGAGCTCACTCGTGGGATTTGAAATGGAATCCACGGACACACGGTGATGAGTTCTTGTCAGCATCACAACACCTTTTCTCCCTGCTGGAGTGATTTTAGGATATTAGTATGAGCCAACCTGTGACATGAATTATTTAGTGCTATGCTGCGTTTTCAATAGTGACAGATTTGCTGCATTAGCTTAAAAAAAACCACCAAAATAGTGCTTTGTGTTTGACAGAGGAAGGTTCATGTGTATGAGCATTAATCCTGAGAAAATAAGAAATTAATGCATGAAAATAAACCAACTACAAAACCAAACTTCACTTATCCCATTAGCCCTACTGCCCCAGCCATGGTTTATATTCCACACCAGTACAACTCTACACTGGGTGTACAAACCGTACGGTTAGTTCCTCTTGGGGAACCGTTAAAGGTTCTATGGAGAACCCATCACCAGAGCATTTCCCTACCAGAAAAGCTCCCAAGGATTGACTTGGAACCCTTTTGGATTCAACTTTATGGTTCTACATAAATCCTTTGAAGAACCCTTTTTTTCTAAGAGTGTGTGCATTAACTGGGTAAGTGTGCAGTGCAAACTACAAATTACTGGTGATTTTCTTTCTTCCTAATACCTAGAACCTACCAGGTGCTCGGTACAGTCTTTAAGGGTGCATTGGATAAATAAGTTTCCTGAAAGGGCATAAAGTGTTTTCCTGTCAGAAAGGCATCTGGTTTTATGGAACCTGTTTTATGGACTATGGAAGAACCCTTAATTAACTAATAAACCTGCAAAGAACCTGTCAGAGACTCGAACCAGGCGGGACACAATTGCAGATCCGTGAATAATATCCAGCAGGGGTACAGACAAACGCTAA
>JAQQZU010000002.1:25385545-25399210 GCA_030068025.1 Parauchenoglanis punctatus | reverse complement strand
TGGAAGAATGGTCAAAAATTCCCATAAACACACTCCTAAACCTTGTGGAGAGCTCGCCCAGAAGAGCTGAAGCTGTTCTAGCTGCAAAGGGAAGGCCAACATCATATTAAACCCTATGGATTAGGAATGGGATGTCACTTAAGTTCATATGCATGTAAAGGCAGGTGAGCAAATACTTTTGGCAATATATGTGTATATTTTTTTATATATATATATATATATATATATATATATATGCGTGTGTGTGTATACATGTAAAGTTAATATATTTTTTATTATAATAATCATTACCACTTCTAATTATTTTAACTGTTGAGAGAAATCTCTTTAAAAGTTTATAAAATGTTGTATAGTGTTTAGAGACACGCCCACACCGGGAAAGTGGATAATATTATAATTATGGTACAGCTAATCACTCTGTTTGAAATCCTAACTTTTTTTTATTTAATTTTTTTTTTATTAAATATCCTAAAATGTATAAATGGAAACATCCATTTCATCAGACAGCAATTCTGCTTAATGAAGAGAAATGTCTGTAAAACACGATCAAAGATTTCCGGAGTTACTGCAGCCGTTTCCTTCCTACATCCGCATGTCAATGAGCATTTAATGAACAGAATTCCCACTGAACACGTAGCCATGGCGATGCTCATTTACCCCCCCACCCCCACACACACCACACACAAAGCGGCCCTGAAACATTTCAAATCGCAAATGATATCAGCTTGGAAAATCTTTTTATAAATCATCTGTATGTGAGAAAAACATACTTTATACAGAGTGTGCACACGCTAACCAAGGGAGAGTGAGTTGTATTAAAGTACCCCACAGTGCTGCTGAATCCCCTGGATCCTGATTGGTCAGAAGGTGTTGATTAATGCTCTGTAACAGTGGCTCTGACAGTAGCGCAGGTTTATATTAATGCGCTCATTATTATTAATACGTTATCGTTGCTATAGTAACCGCTCATACACAGAGGACGAGTAGAGGAAACGCTACACTAATAGTAAACAGATTAAAGTTTTCGGTAAGGAGATATTTTATGGAAGGAGTCTCCAGTGTCAGCGCTGTGTAACGGTCAGAGGTAAAGCTGGAACTTCTTCAGGACAGAGGAGTTTACACTTCTTTGTGATTTCTTGGTAATTTTCTTTCCCCCCAAACACAACCTCCTATTGCATAGGTTATGTATAAATATGTACAATTCTGCAGGTGGTTAACACGCACATATTCGCACATCCAGTAGCTGTTGTGTGCTAGTGACCACTAGGGGCACTGTGTGTGATATTGAATAACTATAGCACTTTACTGCAGTAGTAATTAAGTTTAATGATTATTAAAATCATCTAGTGTTCTCAAGCTCGACATTCTCTTTAGCTCGTGAGTTCCTAATGATTCCTGACGATGTCCGGGAGTCCAAGGGAGCAAAAGGGACCGTAGTAATTTATATCATATCGCATGCCCTTTTTAAAACCGCAGCTAGCAAATAAAATCTGATTCGAACTCGGGATCTAAACTGCCGATCTCCCGGGCAAGACAAGAGGGCAAACATTTTTCTGTTGCACCACTCGGGAGTGCTAGATAAGAATTATATTAAAGTTATGAAACAAAATCCAAAGCTAAAACAAAACCAGTTCCCGTGTTACTTGCACGCCAGAGACACGTTAACTGCAAATTCAAAAGAGAAACTGGTGAGGGAACGACTGTTTATAGCTGCTATAATATAAGTGATAACAGGAACTAACTTGTTTTGCAGGACATTAAATGTAAGTACTATAAATGGATAAAATGTCATTCTTTACTAAATTTATTAAACAACTTTGACTTTTTTTAATCAGTGTAAGCTTGAGCAATAAGATAATAAAGTATAACATCATTTGATTATTCCTATTTCAAAACCAAGACAAGTTGATTTGCTGATTTCAAACTGGGCTTTATTTAGCAAAATACTATGCTAGCCAGTTATAAATCACTTTCTTAACCATGATTCCTGTAACCATGACAACAAGGATACATCTTTATTCATAATGTTCTCTTCCTCATCCTTTGTGGTCTGATGTCAGGGTGATATCTAGCACAGCGTATTCGTCATATTCAGAAACATGAAGAAAAGCAAACGCCAGGTTTTAACATCGCAAGCCGATCACGTCTCCATTTTGTGGTCAGAGGCTGTTAGAGCTCTTTCCTGGACCATAAGAACTCTGATTTTTTTTTACCCGTGCTGTGAGAGCTGCTGTGATGACCGCACGAGTTAACAAAGAAAAGACGGCGCATTGCACGGCTGTGAAATATTCATAGGAATTCTATTTCTCCATCCATGAGGGAGCGCTTCCTGTCACCGACGCCGTGTGAGTGCCGAGCCGGAGCAGCCATCTCAGCCACGGAGCAATAAACCCAAAGACAAAAGCTTTCAAAGATCTGTGACCGTCTCGGTGTCGCTTTTGTGTTTCTGTAGTTTGTTTCATCAGATGAGATATAAAATGTAAAACCGAAGCATCTGCTGACTTCTCATTCAGCTGTGTGTGAGTTCTAATGAAGGAACCCGAAAAGATGTTTTAAAAATGAAGAGATTTTGGGAACGTTAACGTAACGCAGAGCATTGTGGGATTTCAGTAGAGCATTCTCTGCGCACGTAACTATAAGATGGCTGTAAAACCCCAATACAGTGCATGAGGTCATAAACACCGTGTAGTGGGACCAGTTATTTAGTGAATGTTGGTTTTTACACCGCTGACAGGTTCTCTTTGATCTCAGACACTGTTTTATGCCCCGTTCCAGCACTTGAAGCTCATTAGGTGAGTGAAAACTTCCTGTTTGAATACCCCTTATTGATTTACCCTCACAGTGAGGAAGTGTGTAACATCTACATCACACAATTTGCCACTTCCCACGCAAGCGTAAGGGGAGTGACTTTTAAAACAGAATTCCACTCGGTCAGATTCCTACTGTGCCAAAATTGTGTGTTCTGTCTGGGTGGGCAGGGCATACTACTTCTCTCTCCTGTCAATCATGGTGGCATTAGCCAATCGTGGGTGTCTATGAGCTCATGTATGCAAAAGAGGGCGGATATGGCTTTCCTCCATGTGCGTTAGGGCTGATTCACATGACTAGCGTCAGGGCATCGAGTTTAGGCACGCATTGCCGTTGTTTTCCTATTAAAATAACACGTTATGCCTGCGTTCCGACCTCAGCGTAGTGGTCAAACCGGCCGTTGTAACGCTCCACTCAAAATTCATTTAAATAAACTTTGACCCCTTTTCCCCTGACCTTTCCAAGCGTTAACTAATGATTTTACAGCGTGACGTCCTGGAACATGGGTGGTGCGACACCAGCACGAAATATATTTAAAGGTTTAAATACCATGAATATGGAGGATAAACTGGGGAAGTTTATACTGAGTGTGAGTTGTACAACACCATGACCTCGCTATATAAATAAATAAGTACAATTAAAAAATGTTGTTACAAAAAAGAACCTTTATCTTATTTTTTGCAGACATGCATGTTCAGTATTCCTCCTACTCTCACATTTTAAAATAGCTCTTCCATTTGCACGCTTGTGACGTGAGTGACACACTTCACACTGAGTGACGTGTCCGGCCTGTGCTGAGCGTTGTGTTGATGCCCCGACGCTGGTCATGTGAATCGGCCCTGTGATGCAGAATCCTGTTTCTGTACCTTCACTGATCCAAGTGCTGTATGTCGAATAAAACTGTGCAAGAAGTAAAACGCATAAAAACATCATAAAACAGAATAACGTATAAAACAGAGGCGAACTAAGAGCAACACAAAAACGTGTCAGACCCTGAACATAAGCTTTATATAATATCTTGCTAGCAAAGTAAGCAAAGCTGCGGAGCACCAGGTTTGGAATTAGTTAATCGCATTTGATGTTTCGAGCCCAAGCTCACACAGGAAACACCTTTTCCACATTTTCAACATTTCATCCATTAATGTTTTGCAAGGTCACAACATGAACATTAAACTGAATAAATTGAATAATCCTTTGCAAATCCATTTTAGTTAATGACTTTTTAACCATGCTTACAGCTTCCCAGCGCATTTGAAATCGTTTCTTCTCAGTGTTCACTTTGTGCCTTTTTTCTGTAGTCATGACTCGTATCATCAGTAAATTAATCTGCAGGTGAAATCAGGGAATAGAGTTTTATTCTGTGTTGAACTGTGTTATTACAG
Organism: Parauchenoglanis punctatus; assembly: GCA_030068025.1. Taxonomy (NCBI): domain Eukaryota; kingdom Metazoa; phylum Chordata; class Actinopteri; order Siluriformes; family Auchenoglanididae; genus Parauchenoglanis; species Parauchenoglanis punctatus. Next base: position 25,395,020 of record JAQQZU010000002.1, on the reverse strand, counting down.
TCTGCTGCCAGAAAAATGTTCCTCATGGCCATTTAAATGTGCAATTTTTTTAAGCTTTTGTGCACTCTCACTCTAACACGTATGAGCTCAGAATCTCCGATGATGTTGATGACCTCATAGTAGTTCTCGGCCTCCAGCAGCATCCAGGTGATCTTATTAGCCAGAGTTGGGTGGATTTTCTCGACCAGCGGCAACTTGTATTCATGTGTACAGAGAGACAGGGCGAGTGTGTGAGGTGTATGACGGAGCGAGCGAGAATAGAGACAGAGCAAATGGTCTGAGTCAGTCAGTCATGTGACCTGGGCGGGGCTCAGGTGCCAGACTCCTCCTCTGCGGGAGGTGAAAGCGGGTGCTCATAGACGTTTTCAGTCTGCACATGGAGACGCTTCCTAAACCGTAATGCAGAAGTTAAACAAAAATAGTGCAGAGCAGGAGTGTATATTAGCCATGTTCACGTGTGGGTTTGTGTATACGAGTGAGAAACTCGCATGCCATCGGGACCTGGTCGTCTACCAGAGCTGACTCTGACCTGTAGATCGTCACAGGCTTCACAGCTGGTGGATACATAGGTACATCTCGGGAACATAGGATATTATTATTATTATTATTATTATTATTATTATTATAACAATAAGGCAATTAGATTAGTATTCTCATTCACATACGTGATCTAGACCTTAGACCGTCTTCCTGTCCCACATCCTGCTGTTCATCTCCTTCCTTGCCTTTGTGGCTTCCTCAGAAGGTGAGAAATTCATGACGCCAAATTCCCTGGAGTGGCTGTTCTCTATCACCACCTGTAGGAGACAGAGAAGAGACACATTATGCTAAAGTGCTAATTAGGAGGGAAAATTAGAACTGAGGAAGCATTTCTTACTAGATTCACCCTTCCGAGTCAGTAAGGGGAAGTGGACACTGGCTATTGAAAAGGGAATAAAATGGAGGGATTGTTGGGTGAACGTGACCTTTGTGCAGGCGATGGTTCCAAATTGCCATAACTCCATGAACAGACCCTCATCATCTACACCGGCATCAAGGTTCTTCAGACAGAGGTTCAGACCCTACAGAGGGCAGAGTCAGCATACTTTGTGTGTGTGTGTATGTTTGTGCGTTTACCTGCTCAAACTTGTTTGAGTTTGGTCTGTCTCTCTGCTTTAGTCTGTGTTCGGCCCACGTACACCTGCCTGCAGCCCAGCTCCTTTACATTCATCTCAGCCATAGCCTACACACACACACACACACACACACACACACACACACACACCATTAACCAGAGGTTTTCCTGCTGTAGGGAAACTTTTCTCAAGGTTGCACACTAGTACACTAGACTGCAGTGCACACTCATGTTCTGTGCATCCTCATTAGATCCCAACCAGCACACTGGATATAAAAGACCATCAAATAAAGAAACGGAGAGACGGTAGACGGATCCTTTAACCATGTTACGAGCGTTGTCGTTTGTCCACCGGAGGACACCCTGCAACTCCACTGTTAGCAACACACTTGTTTGGAACAAGAATCACAATAATCAGCTGACCTAAGCAGAGTCGAGCAGAGCAGCAACGGTGTGTCGAACAGACGAAGGCGTTCAGCTAGTTAAAAAAGTCAGCTTCAGTTGTACACAAATTAATGACATGTATGTACAAATGGTATTTTGTAGTTTTAACTGATTATATTTTTTGTACAGTTTCTCTGTAAATAAATAAACGAATGTGTCAAAGTATTTTGTAGTTATATTAACATTGCATGCATGCTATATTTGAGTGGATGAATTAAACTTTTTTTTTCTCAATAGGCTATACCTTAGACACACAAACTAAAAAATGTGCATGTTTCCAGATGATTAGTTATGTATATAAGCATAATTAAAGTATGTAGTTCAAAATGGGGTTTCATGTACATAAGTGGCCTGCTTGATTATTTTTAGTATGATTCACAATATTTTAATACATTTCTATTTGAATGAAGAGGTTTTTTTTTTGTTTTTTTTTGATGAATGTGTATCAGCTGGTCATATTGGTTCTCGAAAATCAGACCTTGTTAGAGGTATCATTTATCTGTGCCAAAAATCCCTTATGGGTTGTGCCCTAGTCCTTGTGCCTCTCACATCTTATGAAGCCAAAACCTTTTGGTTCTCATGTGTCATGACACAAACACTCATCACAGGACCTGGAGCACTGCAGCAGTGATTTTCCAGCTTGGTGCATAAGTGCATAACTCACCAGGTGGATGCGAATGTGTCGAACTCGTAACACTCTGTTAAAGATCCTCACCAAACTCACTGAAGATGTCTTTCAGCTTTGTGTCGTTCACGTCTTCACCCTGGTTTTTGATGTGGATGATGTTGAAGACCTGGGAGCGGGGGCTTACCTCAGCCTGATGCTCCTCACTGCTCCACTCCTCACTCGGCTCCGTTCTTGCATCACTGCCATTGGTCTTTATGCCTTACGCAAACTAACAACGCCACAGAAATTCCCTCACGTGTGCTTCACAGAGGCTCTTCAGATCCAAACAGCTCAAAGCCTGATGTGTGTGTATAACAGGACCTTCCCAAATTAGGAGAAGGTGTTATAAAGGACCACGCTGTTAATCAACTTGACCAGGTTTTTGATGAGGAGGTTTCTGATGCCGGTGTTCCTCTGACACCACGTCATGCGCATGGGCCGCCCTATAAGGATCCGGATCCAGCTCATTAATTTCAATAAAAAAAATAAAAAAAAGACACCATATACAGTCAGATTCAGAATTATTGGTAAAGATGGCTAAGGTTGTGAAAAATTGGTGGTTAATTAGCTTAATTTCACACGGGGGGGGAAGGCAGAGAACTGAACACAAACTGTTAACTGTTACGTATTTCTTCACAGAAGAAGTTTTTCTATAAAACCATGTCATATAAGGAACATAGCTTGACCTTATCCTTGAGATAAAGCAGCAAAACAAGGTAAGTAGGCTATAAACTGCTATGAAAATGTACGGCTCGTTGTTCTCCTGTGTTCTGTATTGTTTGTATTAGCATCAGCTCGATGCTGAAGGTTGATGTAAGCGTAGTCCCTGCAGAGCCGGATGGAGTAAACGTGTCCTGAAGGGTTGAATTTATCCACGAGCTTCGGCTCGGTCACGTCAGGGTGCAGATCACCCACATGCAGTACGACCATCAGGAAATTTGGCTTCATTTTACCTAAAGATAGAAAAAGTAAATCAAACGCTCAGTGGTGGAGAAAAGCAATAATGTCGACTGAACTGCCAGCTGAATATTTATTAGGCCCATCAACACGCTAATGTACTGATGTAAACTGAATAGCCTTAGCATAAGCACACTAAAAACACTTGTCTCCATGGATACTGAAGGCAGCGAAGAAATCCTACAGGTTCTTCAAATTAGCAGTACAATAGTAAAATGGAAGAAACAACGATAAACAGGCACGCTATGGGTATGTGTTGTCTTGGGATTAGAAATGATTGCAGGATTATTTTCCACACAGACAGATCCTCACCTTACAAGGAGCTTGGAGCAATCCAAAAATGAATGGAATTCAAATAGCTTAAAATATTTTTACATAAAACCGGCAACTGAAGCTTGGAAAAAAAACTTTCAGTGCGTATGCATTCACTATAAAGTGTCTCAACAATTAACTGCATGCTAATTGGCTGCATGGCAAATTTATTCATTACTCTATGTATATGCTCTTGTTCTTCTTCTTTTCATAGAGTTGTACCATTTTTCCGGGTCACAGATTTTTACATCGAGATATGAAATTTGGCACAGCTGCAGATCCCACAAGCGAATGTGGAGCTTGTGCTTTTGGGAAATGTCGGAATTACGGTTGCCACATAGTGACCCTTCAGAGTAATCATTGTGGTGTAGCAACATTCTGGGATCATATAGAAACCTCTTAGAAACACCATAGCAACCACCTGTAACTCCATAAGAGACACCTAGCTAAACTCTAGCTAGCAGCTGTTTCCTTAGCAACAACCTAGCTACACCCTAGCAACCAACTGGGTTAGCATAGTAACCACTCAGCTACACCTAGCAACTAGCTGTGTTTTCTTAGCAACCATCTTGCTACACCCTAGCAACCAACTAGATTAGCCTAGTCACCACTTAGCTACATCCTGGCAACCATTTTATCCTTTTAACCATTAAAAATGTGTCAAGATTTTTAATATTCTAATCTTTTACATATTGCAGCCTTTTAACCTTTACATGCATAACTGTTCAATGTTTTAACATTTTTAAATCAGTGGCCACCGGCAATCTGTCTAGCATCAGTGCTAACTGCTCAAAAAGTATCTGCATTCTCCTTTGCTAATTTTGGAAACGTAAACACACATTTATTTTTTAAATTTTGTAAAAAAAGATTTTGACACGTCTCCAGTATCCACTGACGAAGCAGTGATATTTTCCTTCCTGAAATAAAACCGAGCCTTGGTGAAGAGTTCATCACAGACGACGAAGCAGAGCAATTCTAACACTTCTAATCGAGTCCATGGCCCAGCGTGAGAGGTTCAGAGGTTCGCTTATAATATGAACGTCTTAATATTTAATCATTCCTCACTGTGACTCAAGCTGCGGGGAGACAACAGGGATCTCGGGCTCCAGCAATGCCTTTGAGTGATTGTAGACGGGGCCGCGAACGAGGACGGAGGAGGCTTCCTTTCAAACTGAAATATTAAATTTGAATTACAAAAAAGAAGAAAAAAAAAGCTGGATGAAGACCTGCTGTGGTCGCTTTAGGAGGCGGAAGTCAAACAGAATTAGTTAAACTAAAAAAAAAAGGAGCAGCGTTAAAGCCTGGGAAGTTGCAGATGTTTTATTTTAAAATGCGACGGACACCACTCTGCTGATTGTGTTTAACAGGCTACATTTCATGCCAACTATAATAACTGACAGGACAACAAGATGCTTTAAAATATCCTCATGCTTGTAATACGTTTTAGCTATAATTTCTTACATGTTTACTGTAATGCTTAATGTTCAGGGAGAAATATAGTATAAGGCAAATTGATTGCTTAGCATGTGTGGGTTTAACAGAACTGAAGAGCAGAAGCGCTATGCAGCATTTATACACACACACCAGCTTAGCCTCCATCTTACGAGTGTCCAGGTGTAGACCTACGGTTTGGTCAACAATGCCACACGAGTGTGCTAGGTGGCGTTGTACTTAAAAAAAAAATAAATAAATAAATAAAAAAATCTGACAAAAAAAGCAAGAGCATTAGCAGTGACATTCCATCAGTAAGAGTATTGACATGATCTTCTTGGCTAAATCATTTACTTCTCAGTCGATTTCTTATTATTCACGTGCTTCAGTTGGGTTTAATAAATAATTCATAAGTTAGATGCAAATCTGACTGTACAATGGCAAGAAAGCAGCTTAGCTGCCTGGAGTTCAAGCATAAACAGTCCCAGCGGCTTAAGCATGGTTTTTTTCCCATTTATGCTGAATGGAATGGAAGTGAATTTATTTATAGGTATCTGATTTTTTTATTCTATTTAAACACTGATCGAATAAATAGATAAAAATCAACTGAATAAATACTGCATTTTAATAACCGAGGGCAACTACTGCAAATTTATAAGCCTTTTGTGCATAAACTATTGAATGCAGCGTCCTCCGTTACTGTTTCCAGTTTAGCACCTGGGATCAGCTGATCGCTGGACACGCGGAATATATTTCATTCAATATTAATCTCATGTGATGTCACTTTGCAGGTCATTTAGTTCTGCGGTTTTAACGCGATTTGTTTTAAGACTGTTTAGAGTTCAGCGTGCAAAACAAAACTTACTTTACTTCAGTTAAACAACACAATAAAGATGTATGAATTGTCATAAAAGTTTACGTAGCACTCTAGTTCGCAGCGCTGCAGTGGAAGTCCCGAAATCCTTTACAGTGTCACATGTTGAAGGTTTTCTTAGACTCCACCATTTATGACGGAGATGGCGTACGGAATTCAAACGAAAGGAACGCGCCAAAAAAACAACAGCTCTTGTCGACTGTTGATTAGCCTACAAAAGCTAGCTAACAAGCTCAAAGGTCTGTATGGGTAGAAGTGTATTTGGGTGATTCAATGAATTTAGCTCTCATAACGATATCTCAACATCTTTCTGCTGTTAAAAGTAACAGTTAAGGGTTTTTTTTTTTTAGAAGAGAATTAGCAAATGCACAAAATGTGGTTGATTAGCATGCATGCTAATTTCCTTAAATTTACATTTTAATCTGAACTTTGGGTAACATTTGAGTAACTTTCTTTGTACTTTTTCTTCTTCCTGTGATCGTCAAGATTTTGAATGATGCAACTTCTTGTTGTGGAATGTTCCAAATATTTCATAGGGGTGAATGTGTTCAGGTAGTACGGCTCATTTCCTTTTTCTTTCTTCTTTTTTTAAAATTATCATCATTTTTTAATAATAATGACTCGTGGAGAAGGATGTTTCAGGTATGAGGTGTTAAATGGATTCACACATTAATGCAAAAATTAATTTTTGACATTTTATTTGCATATATTTAAAGCTGAAAACAGTCATCGCGATAAGTGCTGTCGATTTTGAAGATTTCTTTTTTCCATTATAATATTATTATTGTTTGTGACTGATGAGCAGGGCCCTTTAAAGCTTCACAAACAATAAGAGTGTGTTTTCTCGCTTAAACCTCAGTGAGGCGTGAAAACATTTTCGTTTTCCTCTTTGTAAAGATGTGACAGCTTGAGACACTCCGACTCGAAAACCGCATGTGACACGTTCTTACAGGTGCCGCATTGAATACGTAATTGCTCACGTCGCTGCCCCCTGGGGATTGGAAACGTCCTGCCATTTTCTTAAACAATTACGCTGTAATATCTGCAATTCCACATGGCTTGTGAAAGAGTTGCTTAATATTGTCATATTTAAAATAAAGAATTTGTGAAAGAGTCTTCATTTTAAATCTTGTTCTGTGTTTGAACCAGTTATCAGAGGATCAAAAAGTATCAGGGTCCTCGTTTCCTTTTCCTTTGCATCCTTTTTGTCCCCCACCAGACACAGTAGGAAATGATGCAATTAAAAACACTAAACATTGTGTGATGACACACTGACTAACTGTCAGCAAAATATTTGAGCATGTGTTCGATATAGAGATGAAACTGTTGTCTTGTCAGTGACTTCAAACTGGAATCATTTGAATCAATTCTGTTAAATGATTCATTCTGATTCATTCAGTTTGTCCGCAAATTTAGCCTCATCATGCTGACATCTAATTCACAAAATGAGACACAAGACATGAGCAGTTTCAGTCATGAAAAATGCATAAAGATTTTTTACACTGAATCCCAGCAGGAGAGAGTCATGAACAAAATGATTCACTGACTCGAGAAGAGTGACTCAGGTTCAGCACATGTACAACTAAAAATAAGAAAAAATATATATATACAGATGTAATGTAAATTTACAGTGCATGAAATCGGTGTGATAATTATGAAGTTGGTTGATTAATTTTTTTTAATACCAGCAGCTCTAACAGTAGCGTTTCTATAGCAACAGCTCATTCACAGGGACCTGATGGCAGGACGCTTCACTGATAGAAAATGGATTAATTTCTGTAACATTTATAGAAGAAGTCCCCAGTATCAGCGCTTTGTAATAGTCAGATGTAAAGCTGTAACAAGTTTACACTTCTTTATGTACACATCCCTCAACTTCTCATATGGACATTTAATTTATTTAACATCTCACAAATCATTCAGTACAATAAAAAGACGTGTGTGTGTGTGTGTGTGTGTGTGTGTGTGTGTGTGTGTGTGTGTGTGTGGGGTGTAAGAGCCGTCTCCTCGTTCCTGATTCGTCTGACAGCATTTACACAATTGATGTGTTATTAAAGATGGCCGACTTCAATCGATGTCCCTGGATGCTTCCCAGGTCTCTAATTGATGCCTCCTTGATTCCTCGATCCTGCTTCCTTCAGATCCTGACCTGGAGATCGATCAAAACCCGCCGTCTTTAAGAATGTATCAATTATTTAAATGTGCTCAGAGGGTTAGAGGAAGGAGGAGAGAGGAGACGCTTTCTGTGTGGAGGTTGATTTTATTTCAGGCTTCACCTCTTTGGATGGATGGATGGATGGATGGATGGATGGATAGTCAACACTGTACATGTTATTAAATCAATTTGACCCTCAAAAATTTGTGGGGTTTTTTATTAGCGAATCTGGATTTCCTGCCTCTTCTTTGTATATCATACTTCCTATGAAGAAAAGCATTTTCCAAGAATTTTGTCAGTTCTCCATGTGGACATTGAGGTTTGAACCCCTTTAATTAAAGGAATAAAGGATGTAAAATAAAGCTTGAGGAAAAGTGTCCCCTGAATCGTGCTCTTCATGAGCACTGATTTATTCTCCGATTCTGCACAACATTGATGAGATGAAGAGCTTTGATTATACACTTATCTCTGAACCGCTGTAGAAGGACATTTTACAGTTCCTGAATAAAGATGGCCTTTTTCATTCCCAGGTTTTGGTCAAAACAACTTTTGTGTTGTAAGAAATGACCTTGCCTCGCCTGTCGCTGGTTGAAAGTCTCTCAGGAACGGCGCTTCAATCTGCAAACCTTACACATGTTCATGATGCACAGCAGCAAATAACCCACTGATTATTCAAATCTATTACACACAAGGACGAGGAAGAAGTGCAAACATTCTGCAGCCAGAAACTCCTTTAACTGGAAAAACATATTTTATGAACTTAATCTAAATATTTCTCACTGTTTAAATGTAATAAATATACAATTAATGTTTTAAACTGTTGAAAGGTGAGATTGTTTATTTACTGATTTTTACCTGTCAGGTAAAAAATCTTCTCAATGTTTGTTTTTCTACAGATTAAGGGAACAGTTTGCCTAAAAATCAGTACACATGACTGTAGACAAAACAAACCAACAAAATTATTTTTATAAAAATTAGTAAATATTTTATCTAAATGAACAAAGTAAATAAATGAGTAAATACGCATATCCCCACAAAGAAATACACAATAAATTAATAAATATTACAATCAATATTAAAATTACAATAAATATTAAAATTAAAGGGCTAGGGGTGAGCGGGTGGGTGAGTGAGTGGGTGAGTGAGTTGATTGGGTGGGTGAGTGAGTTGTTTGGGTGGGTGAGTGAGTGGGTGAGTGAGTTCATTGGGTGGGTGAGTGAGTGGGTGAGTGAGTTCATTGGGTGGGTGAGTGAGTGAGTTGATTGAGTGAGTGAGTGAGTTGATTGGGTGGGTGAGTGAGTGAGTTGATTGAGTGGGTGAGTGAGTGAGTTGATTGGGTGGGTGAGTGAGTGGGTTCATTGGGTGGGTGAGTGAGTGGGTTCAATTGGTGGGTGAGTGAGTGGGTTCATTGGGTGGGTGAGTGAGTGAGTTCATTGGGTGGGTGAGTGAGTGAGTTCATTGGGTGGGTGGGTGAGTGAGTGTGTTGATTGGGTGGGTGAGTGTGTGAGTTCATGGGGTGGG
>JAQQZU010000002.1:25375186-25385445 GCA_030068025.1 Parauchenoglanis punctatus | reverse complement strand
GAACCAGACTCAAAAGGGATCCCATCCTCATTTGGGTCACACTGTATAGTTCAATTACAACTAATACACTTAATACTTAAGACTTTGACAATTACGCTTCTACCTCCTCAAGACAATGATACTCCTAACTCCTCAAGAGGCGAAAGCTCCACTCTACCTCCCTTTCATCCATCGCTTCTTGTACCCTATCATACGTTCAAGACCCTGACTCCTTTTCCTCCCTTCCACTGGAGTTAGCCACCGACACTCTCCTCTCCTCACTTTCCTCATCTATGGATCTCCTCTGCCCACTATCTTCCAAACCCAGGAAGAACTTTCACCCTGATTCATGGCTATCGGATGTGTTGCATAGCAATCAAAGAGAATTAAGAGCAGCAGAGGGAAAGTGGAAGAAATCACAACTTGACACAGATCCGTCGTCTTACCATGCTTTCCTGTCCAAATTCTAATCTGATGTGACTTGCTAAGTCTGCCTTCTGCAAGAAAAAGCTGGAAATCTCTTCACAAGATCCTTGCAAACTGCACAATATATTTTCTTCATTACTTAATCTGCCGGCTCCTACTGCTTCATCTTCCTTGACTGCCGAAGACTTTGCCAACTTTTTGGATCGGAAGATTAAACAAATCTGTCACTCCCACCCAAACTCCTTCACTTCACATTAACGATTCCCCCTCACATCACTGGCACAATCTAGCAACAGATGAGATCCTGCAAGTCATCTCATCATGTAATCCTACCACCTGCCCACTGGATCTTATCCCTTCCACAATGCTCCAGACCATCTCTCAAAACCTTATCCCCTTCACCACTATTATCAATATCTCCATAACATCTGGTCATGTACCAACAGCATTTAAAAGAGCCCTCAGACATCAGAAACTATGGAACAGTATAACTTCTCTCTTTTCTTTCTAAAGTCCTTGAACACACTGTCTACAATCAAATCTCTCTCTATCTCTCAGAGAACAACCTCCAGGATCCTATCAGTCTGGTTTCAAAGTGGCACATTCCACAGAGACTGCTGTATTTGCTGTCATTGAGAAGCTACATGCTGTTAGATCAGCCAAACTGTCATCAGTCCTCATCCTCCTCGACCTTTCAGCAGCATTTGACACGGTCAACCGAAAGACTCTCTTGTCCATCCTTTTGAGTCTTGGAATTTGTGGCTCAGCATGGCAATGGCTCGATTCCTACCTAGAAGGTCCATCATATCAGGTGACATAGAAGGGATCCAAATCTGCTCCATGCAGGCTCTCCACTGGCATTCCTCAGGGCTCTGTACTTGGTCCTCTTTTATTCTCTCTCTATACAAAATCTCTTGGTGAGGTAATATCCTCACCTGGGTTCTCATACCACTGCTATGCAGACAACACTCAACTAATCCTCTTTTTCCTCCCTCAGACACTCTTGTTTCTGCCTAGATCGCTGCATGTCTGGCAGATATCTCCTCATGGATGGCAGCTCATCAGCTGAAACTCAACCCCAGCAAAACTGAACTGCTATTCATCCCAGCTAATTCATCCCCACATCAGTATCTTGTGATATGCCTGGACAACTCTCTGATCTCTCCTTCATGTTATTTTCCTTTCATATTGCTAAACTTCGGAAGGATTCGTCCATTTATTTTCAACACAGGCCACTCAGGTACATGTTCAGTCCCTTGTCATCTTGAGACTAGACTACTATAACTCACTCCTGGCAGGTCTGCCTCTGAGTGCCATTTAATATCTGTAATTGTTCCAGACTTCAGCTGCACGACTTATTTTCAACCTTCCCAAGTTCTCCCACACCGCACCATTGCTACGCTCCCTCCACTGGCTTCCTGTAGCTGCTGTATAAGATTCAAAACACTGCCAGCACCTTCTTACCTGCACTGCGCTCCCGTCGATCCTCCAGCACTGCTCTACTGGTCCCACCATCTCTCAAGGTACAAGGAGGACATGCATCTAGACTCCTCTCTGTTTTGGCACCTGGGTGGTGAAATGAATTTCCCCTAGATGTCCGAACAGCTAAGTCACTGGGTGTCTTCAAACGACAACTAAAAACCTACCTCTTCCAAAGTACTTGGATTAGCACTTGCAACAATGCACATCTGCATGCTTTCTTCTGTATTACCCACCAACAAAGTTTTTAGACCAATGGTATGCTTAGCCTTGGTCCTAGTGAACCAGCATCAGAATGTATTTACTGATGGAAACTTCAAAGCACTTATGTGAGTCTCTCTGGATAGGGGCATCTGCCAAATGCTGTAAAAGTAAACGTTCTTGAAATGGCTAGATGTTGTGAAGGGGTTTTTTTTAATGAAAAAAAAGGTAAAGAATTCTACAATCATCCACTTTAGTTGTCTTCTGTGGTCTTCCAGGCCTTTTGGTGTTGCTGAGCTCAGCACCTGCCACTCCTAAAGTTTCTGCTGTCTATTTGATTGGTCTGTTTTGTTTTTTAACAGCCGTCAAATGCAAATTAACACTTGGACTCATCTCCAAACATTTTATCTCCTTAATTTGTTATGAAATAATGAGGAAGCAGACCATAACTGTCACTGGTTTTATCCGTTTTTTCTATTATTATTATTATTATTATTATTATTATTGTATTTGTTTCTTTCATCTTCTTTTCCACTTCTACAGTTTAGTATTTCTTTCTGTCTGTGTGTGCACGCGAGCGTGTGTGTGTGTGTGTGTGCTCCTGAATCTCTCTGACTTTCATGCCTTTAATAAGAATTAATAGATTAAACATGTTTGCGTTTTAAGTCATTAGACACCGTAATGAGGCAGGTGTAAATAGATGAACTATTTTCAGATTAACTCTTCAGCTTTATTAATAATGATCACAGGGTTGTTAGAGATATTAGCATTGTGGGGAATGAGATTATTTCAAAACTCTTTTATGTTCTTCTTGGTACGGTTCCTGCATTTCCGGTTCTTTACACTGCACTCACTGTCTGGAAGAGCTCCAGAAGATGAAAGTCTAAATCAGATATTTGAGAGAATCTCCAAATCTTCACACTGTATGCTTCATCACATATATACCCATAACAGTTAGATACCAGTTTTACAGTTATACCACAGTGGAGCTGAAATCTGAAATCTGATTGGTCAGTGATGCTGGCTGTAACATGGACAGGTTTATATTTATGCACTCATTCTAATATGTTATTGTTTCCGTAATAACAGTTCATAAAGTAAGGAGGTGTTTATTTTTTAGCATGTATGGAAGGAGTCTCCAGTGTCAGCGCTGTGTAACAGTCAGAGGTAAAGCTGTAACTAAGTTTTCTGACATCTTCAGGACAGAGGAGTTTACACTTCTTTGTGGTTTTTCGGTCACATAATAAGCTGCGTTTTTTGTTAGCGAGGCTAAAGAGAGGCTGGAGGAGGAAATGACTGTTTATAGCTGCTATAACAAGTGAGAACAGGAACTAATTTGTCTTGTGAGCGTTTTTAATGTGTGACATGCCGCCCATTAATAAATTAAATGTTGTAATCTAGAGGAATGACACACTCCATATTGCGCAGTTATATGACAATAATTCCCGACATGGATGATTTTTCTATTCACCATGTGCTTTTATTACGACATGCTCTCCTGGTTGGTTGATTACCCTAATGTGTTCACCTGTTACGTGTGTCACCTTTATCAGGTTGGTCAGTTTCTGCTCTGTTGATTCTCTTCCACTTCTTCATTAAGTTTTATCTTGCTTTTAAATTTCAGAAAATTCCATGTCCTGTAGTTTTTGAAGTACTTCCTAATCTTTGTCCATTTACATGTTTTGGCTCTGGATTAGTGTGTGTGTGTGTGTGTGTGTGTGTGTGTGTGTGTGTGTGTGTGTAGATAAAAGTCTTTTAGACACTGAATCTTGTAGCAATATGAAATAAAACGCGTTATTATTTTTGCTAGTGTGTTTTGGCTTTGTCAGAATCAGATCAGTGTTGTGATTGTTTGTGTGTGTGTGTGTGTGTGTGTGTGTGTGTGTGTGTGTGGCATTATACTGGCAGAGTGTGTTATTGTGAAGCGAGAGGAAGGTGATAAATGGCTGCGGCTGTTTCCGTCTCTGCTCGATGAAGAGATTAGCTTATGTGGTGCCTGTGTGTGTGTGTGTGTCTGTGTGTGTGTGTACATGCAGTTGAGCCCAAGGCTCTCTAATCATGCAGTAAGGACAGGGATACATGTGTTTACAAAGAGATCACAATACTGATAACAAACATGGATAATTTAAAAACACACACATATACATGGGCAAAACACACACACACACACAGAGAGAGAGAGAGATTCAGGATAAGAAATTGTGTGTAGCCGTGCTGGGGAGAGGTTGTGTGCTGTTGTGTGTTTGGCTCACAGGAAGCTTATCCACCATCAGTTTGGTTTCTTGTTTATAATTTGCATGAAACGAGCTCATTTTAAACTGCTGATTACATCTCTGAGATTAAAATCCTGAATTTAGGGCAGTGTGTGTGTAAAAAAAAAAAAAAAAAAAACCTGTACCGAGAGGTTTAGATGAAGTGGGATTTATTAACTCACCTTATTCATAACTGCTGCTGTTATTTCTATTTGATTTCATTTCATTTTTATCCTTCACACACTTTACACTTTATACAATGACTGTGTAAGATCAGGAAAAGTTCAGACATGTGAAAAGTTTCAATGGTTAAGGGTTTTTTTTTTCTCTTTCAAGTAGTATAAACGAGCTTCCTCCAATTTATGACCTGCCCCTCGGAGTTATTAATTTGCACACGATCGCTGGTCCAGAAGTGACTTCCAGATAAAACACACCACGAACTGATGCATTAATTTATTCGCCTTGGCTCCGCCCTATTCAGTGTTTTTATATACAAACACCTCAAATTACATATTCATTAAAAAAATGCATTAAACTTACACATTATTTTGCTCATGTGAAAGACGCAACCCTCAGCAGAACCCGTTTCAGCTGCCACGGTGTTCTGGCCGCAAATATGTTTCTTGATCCTGTCAAAATTTTATTGTTAAATATTATAAATTGTATCGGAATTTGTAAGAAAAGAACAAACCATTAAGCTAGTCCTCAGCCATAACTTTAAAGTCCCTGTGAAACCTCTTGAGAGCCATGGTTTGTTGGATTGTTGAAGTTTTTGAACCTACGCATTATTTCACGGCAGTAGCGTTGGAGATGCGCCGTGCCACACCCCCACCTGAGCTAAACAGTAGACAGAAGATTAGCATGCTAGCTAAAGATGGATAGCGGTGTTTAACAAGAGAGTCTAATGAGATTTTCTCACACACACCTGTCCTCTTTAACCCAGTCATCGTCTATCGTCTAATACCCAACACACCGAGACGCCACGTGTCCGTGGAGTTATGGCGTACGTGTTTGAGGCGAGGTTGAGCACCGGTGACGGACAGACCCAGGGCCGTCAGCAGGAGATGTCTGACACATCAGAGTGGAAGATAAAATGGTATCGCTGACTCTGACTCATGGAGACGGTGAACGATTACAGTGCTTACAGAGCGTTAGTAAAGTCAAAGCCTTAAAACAAAGTCCGTCTTCTTCTAAATAAATGAACTGAAACCATTTTAGTTGAAAAAGGAAGTGGTGTTTATGAAGACATGATTAAAAACACACCAAGGGAACATGTTTACTGCCGACAAGCTGCTACTTTAGAGCAAGGGGGCGGGGCATGAACATTCTACAGAGCATTTAATTGGACGAACACAACAGTAGTACAGGATGGCTCACCTTATAATACTGTAAAACTGAAGAGTGTGTTTAATTTCATTTCATTCTAGATATAGTAAGATATAGTGTCCATTACAGAACGTTCTTAAACACTCATGGGAATTTTCATGAATTCATGCTAGCTAGGGAACATGTGTTTAATTAGCCAAACGGGTACAGGTTTTTATTTAATTTATATTTATTTACATTTAAAAGATTTAACATGGAAGCATCAGGAATATACAGCACTACAGGAACAACATGCCGGCATTAAATCTATGAAAACAGACTGAACACCAGTATAAACTGTTTACACACACACACACACACACATACACACACACACACACACACACACACATATGGAAGGCATCCACATCACGCTAATGTAGCGCTGTTCTCTGTAAGCGCTCTCTCTAAACGATTCCCCGCCTCCATTTAAGTGCACATTTCCTGCTAAATTGGTCAGCATGTTTATCGTTTAACAGTCTCAGTCTGTCAGGGTTGAAAGACTCCGGGTTTTTTTGGTTGTTGTTGTTGTTTCTTTTTGCTAGCAGTGCTGAGCATCCTGGACTTCAGAGAACTTGATACATCACAAATTGAGCTTGTGAGCACTAAATGGCATGCTGCATTAAACACACACACACACACACACACACACACACACACTGAGATCATACATGGGTTAAACACACCCTACAGTATTTTATTCCTCTTACACCACAGCAATTTACCAACAGTTACAGTTTTTACAGTTGTTTTTTTTATTATTATTTGTTAAAGAACGATACGTCATACTTTGAACTTTTTTTAAAAATCTATTTACATGGCGCGTCTGCTGTGAACGAGCTGTTGCTATGGAAACGATAACGTATTAACGATAACGAGCGCATCGATATAAACCTGGGATTTGCAGAGCTGCTGTTCTAGAAAATGAATCGACGCCTTCTGACCAATCAGAGTTCTCTCGGTACGGTAACTACAGAGCTTTTCAAATAAATCACATGACTGAAGGCACATAAAAGCAGCTAAACCTTTTAAAGGAACATTTTTTTAGGAATGACTCGTCCTTCCTGCTGAGGATCTGCTCCCTGCGTTCTGTTCTCTCCGGCTCCTGTTAAAAAAACGGAACGTGGCGTCACGTCCATTAGTCTCTTAGCAACATATCACCTGAAGTCAAAGACGCTTTTCTTTTGACAGGAAGAGAACAAACCATGGCGTGCGGTCCGCGTGCACTTCCACGCAGTCTGGCTAGAATCTAGTCTTAGCGTAACCCAAATTTTATATAGAGTTATTTAATTAATTTATTCATTTGTATAGCATCATTTTGTAAATATAGTGCAATTTGTTTATTATTTCAGAAACATTTTAAGTATGTATTCTAACAATCCATGATGTGGTTCGATTTTATATGAGCGCCTAATAAGAAAAGCTCAGATGCGTTTTTTGCGCTAGCGGCATCTGTGTCCTGTACAAATCCTGTGAAGTTCAGCGTTGACGACGCTCAGCGTCCTCGCCGCAAAACCACCCTCAGCGTCTGGCCGTTTTCCCGCTGCGCTCATGGCGCTTTCAGCTGAAACACAACCGAGGTCGTCAATGTCAATTCTCTCTCACCGACCAATCAAAATCAAGAAGGGGTGGGACTTACGATATCAACACTGTCGACAATGATGGAGGAGAAACTGATCCTGACTATCTCTGACAACCCAGTTATTTTCGATCTAACGCTGAAGACTTATCATCATCAATATTTGAAATAAACATGATTGCTTTCTATTGTTTTAGCTAACCTTTCTAAAGTAAATCAAAACTTGGCGTTCATAACAAAGGACTGTAGATGTGCTAGACCTGGCAACAAACACAGGCCCTAACTCCGCCCCCAAACACGCCTCTAACCTTTACAACTTTTGACACAAAATTGACTCTTGGGAATTTTTTTTGTAACAAATTTACAACCGTAAGACTGTGAGATTAATTACTATTGTTATTATATTCATATAATATAATTATCACTATTATAATAATTACACGTTGGTGATGGAACTAACCTTGATATAAATGAAATCATATTAACTGAAGTCAATTGAATGATAATTCATGTTATTTTTTAATAATAACTCAATCAGGGGCTCCGTTTGTGAAGCCTGGGGCTTGAATTTGTTCCCAGAATTAATTATAATTATGACTCATAAATATTCTCATAAAAGCGAATAATGGAACATAAACCCTTGTGCACTATCATGCTGTAAGTCACCTGATGGACTTGTATAAATCAATTCTTGCTTGTGTTTATGATCTTGTGCGCGTTAACACTTAACATTATGCTCATTAACATTATTTACTGTATTAATTATAATGAACAAAATCAGAAACCTCAGCACTAATACACCATGAATAATGTTAACTGACGATATAGTCGATGTTTGTTTAGTAAAACAAATGAATGTTAATAAAACACGTTCGCCTGCATGGTTATTTAAAAAAGTCTGTATATATAGTCAGCAAAAAAAATCCCGTCCCTGGTCTCGGTGTCTAACAGGAGCCGAACCCGATGTGATTTCCTGCTGTTGCAGCTCAGCAGCCTCAGGATTCTACATGTCGAGATGCTTTTCTGCTCAACACGGTTATAAAGCGTGGTTATGTGAGTCAGCGTAGCCTTCCTGTTAGCTCGAGCCGGTCTGTCCGTTCTCCTCTGAGCTCTCTGATCAACACCGAGGCGTTTTCCTGCTTTTTGTTTGTTTGTTTTGTTCCGGATGTTTTTGAAATGCTAAGAGATTTCTGACACACACAACCACCGCTCATTTCAGACACGTAGCATTTAGTCATCTCCATCACTATTTCCGTATTTAGAATTTTACTACTCTTTATTAACGTTACACCTACACCAAATATAAGAATGTTTTTATCCACAGTTTGTTGGGCTTCTCGTTTCTCCATACACGTCTAAACGCACGTCTAGCATCAGAACCACCTTTTAGCATCTGCTCATTTAAAACCTCGGCTTGCGCTTCGGTTAATGGATCCTGCGGTGGGTTTTCTGTAATGCTCCAAATTGTTTTCATCAATAAGAGAGTCTGCGGGAACAAAAAAAACAACAACAAGAAAAAAAACTAAAACCCATCCATTATGATTAAAGTGGACCAAAGCGTGGTGGCGGTGGGCTTGTGGCAGACATTAGCTCTGATGTTTTATCTGCTGAGCCATCAGTAACACGTTTCTGATGGAGTTGCTCCACATCTTCAGCTATTAATTCGCATTCCGTCTGCCTGCCTAATGCTTTTTTACCACTAAAATCCCTCGGCATCAGCACCTCGGCCTTAAGCGGCGCCATTATCGGCCAGTTCACTCCATTTTCCTCATGACTTCATTGAGCCTCGGGGCTCGTCCTCGCCACCGCCGCTGGTTTCAAATGTTCATGGCCTTAGCATTCTGCTGTGCATTTGTGGTTGCTTTATGGCCCTGCGTTAGGAGTTCAGGCTCCACGGGAGGAACCAGACGCTGGATTCAGAGCTTCTGCTTGTCGTGCTAATGCTCCTACGAGAGCCATTACGAAGCATCCATATTCCCTCTCCCTCATGCCAACGATTAGAGGTGAATTTATGCCTAAACGGATGGAGCAGCGCGTAATGTTTTCTCCATGCTCACCTGAGGCATGGCCTAATGGCCCGAGGCGTATTTTTACAAAGCTGAACCTGTGCTTAGTTGCTTTTTTTTTCTTTTTTTTTCTTTTCTTTTTTTTAAATGGCCAGTTTAACATTTACATAGCACTTTAAAAAGTGATGAAATGTAGAAAGTTGGACATTAAAAACAAAGAGAGGAAGTCCATCCTTCATGTTTCTCCAACATCACAGTGATAAATCAGGTGTTTTGCTCTGAATGGCGTTAGCTCTTCACTAAAACACACACCTCAGGGAACGTCTAATGGTTCCAGACTGATTTTTTTCTTTTCTGCAAATTCACGGCTGTTACACAAAGCTGAGTCTGCGTTTAGGTGCTTTAAAAATGCCTCATTTACTCCAAATGACTGTATAAAGGGACAAAATGTAGAACGTGGAATGTTAAGGGCTTCTGCAAAGTGGCTCATTGGTCTTTTTTCGCTGAACAAAGCACTATCGGCACTTTCTCACCTCTTGCCATATTTTTAAGACCATAACAGGCTTTTTGTCCTCCAGCAGCTGCTGTAGTTTCTGCAGAAGATGGATGTGAATAATAAACTGAAGTTACAGCTTGATTTAATCACTGATTAACTGATTGTACAATGAACTCTTTTTGGCAAATGTTTCTTTTTCTGTTAAAAACTTTTATTATATTATATTACATTATTATATGGCCTGTAAGCTGACAGCAGGTTCCTCTCCTGGGAGCCAAGAACAGGATGATAACAAGTTTTCATGTCCAGAATGTACGCGATTAGATCAAAAGTTAGTTTTAGCCACGCCCACTGCTGACAGGTGGATAAACTCATGCGCATAGTCGTACAGTCTCCCCCCACACACACACACACACACACACAGTGGAACGGGTCGTGCTGAGGAGCTCAATAACTTGAACTTTAACGATTCCTTT
>JAQQZU010000002.1:25330891-25348694 GCA_030068025.1 Parauchenoglanis punctatus | reverse complement strand
TCCCACACTGAGACCGACACACAGGCCACGCCTCCCACACTGAGACCGACACACAGGCCACGCCTCCCACACTGAGACCGACACACAGGCCACGCCTCCCACACTGAGAGTGACACACAGGCGTATTACGTCTCGTCTCACACAAACATAAGGATTCCTTTTCATCATGAATTAAAAAATACACATCTGAAGAAGATCTAAAGCTTCATCTTCATGCGTTTATTAAAATAGTCTTTTATTTTTTTAACAAATTGCTTTACGATGCACTTTTAACAGACGTATAATTTCCCTTTTATGTAAAAGTTAGCGCAGCCGCATCCGTTCCGTTTCATCATCAGTTCTGTTGAAGCAGCATCTGCTCGGGTGAAGAAACTCCGCTGAAACTTTTCCTCTGTAAAAAAGTAACTTCAGAGTCAGCACAGTCCAATTTGCAGCTTTGGATGTGGAGTAATTGGCCTCATCAGACGTTTCTGCTGAGTTTTCTCTGTTCCCTGCGGTGTAAAGCCCGAGACGACCTGCTGCGAGTTTACAGAGGAGTTACATAAACACGCCATGAACACCAGCTCTGTTCACGCTGAGCTGCAGAACTCCGCCCCTTTTCTTTTTCCAGGCATGAAGTGTAGTTAAAGGACATCTTAAGACGATCGCGTTTTAAAAGTAACTGGAGAGCATCTGACCTTTAATATCCGCTGTGCGAGATAACGAGCCACACACCGCGAGCGTCACTGAAGAGTTCGCTAATTACGCTAAACGCAGCTGTACGTGATAATCATAAAGTCATGCAAGCTTTATTCCACTGGTTTCAATATATACAAAAAATATACAACGTATTTTTGTACACATTTAAATATTATGGCTAATGTTTGAATAGTACAGCACGATTAAGCTCATAAAATAAATTTAAAAAAATGTAATAAGGATTTAAATCACAAATTAGGTAAAATATTACATTTTTTAAATATTCAAATTAAATAGGTAAATTAAATAATAAAATTATAAGTGAATGGAAAATAATTGAATAATAAGCAAATTTAAGTAATAATTCAATTTGTTTATTAATTGAATTAATTATTTGAATTTCGTCTACAGTTAAAGGGGTCCTGCAGACAAAAATGTTGAAAAAATAATTAGTTTGCTCACCAGCTTACACTACGAAGACAAAACAATCGCAGTTTGTTCTCAGTGTTACTGAGAAACCGCAACGCGACAACTTATAGTTACAGCTCTACCTCTGACTGTTAGGCCCGGCTTACACCGTACGACTTTGTGCTGTTCCAGACGAAAGATGTCCAGCGTGAAACAATCGTGGCGATTTCTTCGGGCGTGGCTCCTAAACGGTGGTCCTACATCGAGAGGTCCAAAGACGGCCGTTGAAACGGTCAAGCGACCAAACATAACCTGCGAAAACGTTCTGACAGCGTGAGGACTTTAGGATGACCATCTCACAGCGCGTGTGCTGCTTCGGCCTACGTCTACTGACTAGCCGATACAAATGCAACATGATCAACTGCATATTCATCAACGTGACATTGCGCTAAACCCCAAACAGCATGGAGGCGAAACGCACAAGGAAACGAAACAAAACAAATGAAAACAAAATGAAAGGAAACACGATTCATCTTGTCCTGTTTAGCACTCGTGCATGCTGATGACGTTTTGTTCTGCCACACTAACTTGCGTCGTAGTCTGCGATTCACTAGGTGTCCTCATCGTACAGTCTACACACCTCATACTTGATGTCCTACCCAAGTTTATGTCTCACAGTGTGATTTGTGATGATCTCATAAGATTGCTGAAATCACACAGACTGTAGAAGGCCTAGCTCGGCATCCCAGCGGCTGGGTAAACGTTCACAGCTATGGGCAATGCACAGTAGCCAGATTACCTAATCTGCATGTCTTTGGATTACAGGAGGAAACCGGAGAACCCTGAGGAAACCCACACAGGTACAGGGAGAACATGGAAACTCCGCACAGGAAGGCAGCCTGCGAGGCGACAGTGCTAACCGCCGCACCACCCTCAGCTTTAGAGGAGTTATTTGGTGATAAATAAAAGGGGCGTAGTTAACAAGGTGCTTGACGGTTTGGAGTCTCATGAACGAGTGCGCACTTTCCAACACGCACCTGAAGCTCCTGACGGTTCTGTAGCAAAAACATGATCTGTTCTGCTGTTAACTGCTCTGTATTTTGAAGTCTATTCTAGCCGCCTGTGCTGATATTACCACTCACAAACCATCATTAGTGAGCAAAGTGATGGCACAAACCAAGGCAGCTAACGCTAGCTACATTTCATAATAATCTGCAACTGACTGTATGACATTAGTTCACACTCAGACTATCTTGGTGAGGTTAGCCATCACTCTTTTTAAAACCAACTCAACTGAGCGTTCGGGACGCCATCGCAACTTCTTTCAATTTGATCACATTTAGGATTAAAAGCTGTACAATGGGACTCAATGGCGCCATGTTGTCCACACACACGTTTATTCCACATAAATGATCAGTTAACGAGCGGTTCTCCAAAGCAGCGCTTCTCAAGCACAATTAATGTTTTACTTTTACATTGTTGAAAGTGTTTTTGTTTCATACCGTTCTTCTAATAATTATTTCCTATCTGAGCAGGTTTAATCCAAACCGCAGTAGCGCAGGCCTTCCGTGTCACGCTGAGCAGCTACGCCCTGAAATTACACTTTGTTGTTGCTTTTTTGTTCATTTGTTTGTTTTTTGTTCAGCTTGGACCTAATTGTGTTCTGTTGGTGGAAATTGGAGGAATTAAAAAGCAGCAAGCGACACGTCTGTCCAAAAACTGTCCAAGTATTAACATATTAAATATGTTTGAAGAGCTGGATTGTGTTGAAATTGAGGTTGAATTACAGGACAAATGTGCGCCAAAGGATTTTTTGTTTTCGCTTTTACACAAGCAACCTGTTGAGTCTTGCAGATCTGAAATTTTACAACAGCATAAACAACAGCATAAACACAACACACACCAAGCATAATCCTTTACGCATATTTTATTTAGTTTAACGCTGTGATGGTGTAAAATAGAAGATCTGCAGTGTTTTCGATTTGATCTCTGTGCTGTGCTGTGTTGCAGGTGCGCCACTTTTAAATCTGCCCAGTAGGTGGGACATGATGCTCAGATCATGGACCCTGAGTGTGTGTGTGTGTGTGTGTGTGTGTGTGTGTCTCTCTCTCTCTCTCTCTCACTCCGTCTCTCTCCCTCTCTCTCTCCCTCTCTCTGTGTGTGTGTGCGTCTCTGTGTGTCTCTCTCTCTCTCTCTCTCTCTCTGTCTGTGTGTGTGTGTGTGTGTGTGTGTGTGTGTGTCTGCGCTATACCTACCCCGGTGCACGCACTGATAGGACTAAGTGGAGGCGCACGCGGCGCTCTGAAAGAACATCTACGATGCAAACCATGCAAAGGGAGGAGTACCAAACCGAGGATATCGATTTTTCAGCCCATCCTACACTAAAGGAGTAGTGTATCTGTGTGTGTGTGTGTGTGTGTGTGTGTGTGTGTGCGAGCGTGTGTGTGTGTGTGTGTGTGTGTGTATGTATGTGTGTGTGGATATTGTTCCCCTTGTTTTCTCCTCTCTTCCTCTTTTTTTCGGAGAAGTGGAACACCGTCAGCACCGCATCCGTGTTATTGCTGCATCCCAGCGCGCGGACAGCGGGACCTCTCAGCTTGTGTGTATGTGTGTGTGTGCCTGTGTGTGTGTGCATGTGAGTGCGTGCCTGTGTGCGTGTGCATTTTCTCGCTTCTGAAAAGGAAAAGAGGAGGGGAAAAAAGAGAAATTAAAAGACTAAAACGGAGCCCCGGAGTGCATGCATGCAACAGCGTGGCGGGGGAAAGGAGGATGGAGACGCGTCCGGTGCCGCCGCTCCGCTTGTCCTGGAGGCTGTTTCTCTTCATCGCCGTGCTGCGGCTGTGTGTGAGCTCGGTGCTGGAGTGCCCACCGACCTGCAGCTGCTCCAGCACGGAGATTCACTGCAATAAATCGCACCAGGGCAGCTTTTTCCCGCTGCTCGCCCTGCACGAGACGGGCATGGACGCGGGCGCTAACGGCACGCACAGCAGCAGCAGCAGCAGCAGCATCTCCGAGCTCTTCCAGAACATCACCTCCATGTAAGTGTGCGGGCTTTCAGTTATTTATTTATTTTTCTAAAGAGAAGTGTCACAAAGTGCGTGTGTGTGTGTGCGCGCGTGTCATGTTAATAAACTCGCTCCTGCACGGGTGGGTGAGCAAGCGCGCGCGCACACAGCGTGGGAGGCTCGGTGCGCAATTGAACGCACGACTTTTCTTATTTTGTACTTTGTCTGCTTGGGGTTTGTTTTTTGTTTTTGTTTTTTGCATTTTTTCAATGAACCCCCCTCCAATACACTCATAATCTAAAAGTCATACATGTGCTCATGCTAGATGTTTGAGTGCCTCTCTGTCTAGTCTAGACAATCTAGAGACAATCTAAAAGAATCTTTCTTTTCTTTTCTTTTCTTTTATTTTATTTTAATTCTTAATTTCTTTTTTTTTCTATCAAAATTTTAGAGCATGTATTTCCTAAAAAAAAATAAATAAATAAAAAATACATTTGGGATCAATCCTGAGCTTCCTGACGCATCAGGATCAGTGATGATTCCCTTCAGGAGTTCATCAGAAAAGCATAAAACACGACAAGCTCAGGAGATTTCTTTTCCTAAACATGCAAACACACTACTATGTGATTTGTTTCCAGAGAAGCACACTGTGTTTTTTCCTTGTTATTTCTCCCTCAGAGAGAGAGAGAGAGAGAGAGAGGAGTCTTTATTAGGGCTGATTTGTATTCAAGGCAGGAATCAAAGAATTTTTTTCCTTCTTAGTGCACCAAAAGAAAAGAATTAGGCTAATAAGAAAACAAAAATACAGCACGGAGTTAGTTCTAAGCAGAGTGTGTGCAGTATAGGTGTATCTGTAGCCTGTGTACATAGCCTGTATGTAGTGTGTGTGTGTGTGTGTGTGTGTTCATATTAACAGCATATGATTCCCAGCTCTGAGTTTCAGCGCATTTCCAGAGTGTGGTGTCGGATCAGACGCTTCGCTTTCCGAATAATAGTTTTCCTTTTACTTTGGAAAGAAGGTATAATCTGTACAAATCTGTTTTTCCTCCATTTGAGATGTGTGAAATGGTTGTGTGGTTTGGTTGGATTTAAAAGAGAGGCATCATCATCATCATCATCATCATCATCATCCATGTCATCATCGCTAAACATCTGTTGAATTTTTAAACGCCGACACACCATTTATAGCTGATGATCCACACGTGTTGACTAATTTCACTGAGGAGAAATGAAGGTCTGTTACGTCCAAAGGCTTTCCATGATCCCGCTGCAGAGTCACGCTGACGTGTTTCCGATCTACAGCATGTTTAGGGTTTGAGAGGTGTGATGAATCCACGGTATGATAATCATCCTACAGAGTATATCCCACTGGGATGATATTTACACAAGACCTTCAGCTGAGGAGAGAGATCCTACCCCAGGTGAGGAAGTTCAAGGATCTTCGGCTCTTATTCATGAGTGACAGGAGCTCAGAATTTGGAAGAAGCTCTCTCAAAGTTTTTCCTGCAGAGATCTACCTTCTTGAAGGTTTCATCTCCAACACGCCTCTTTTAGCTATCAAGAACTTCTTAAGGCAAGGACTAGATGATGAGGTGGGTGATTATGGTTGGAGCTGAAGTCTTCAGGGAGGCAGATCTCCAGGAACAGGGCTGAAGAACACTGATCTAGGTCTTCACCTCAGTCATGAAGTCGACGCTTTGTAGGAGATCTACAAAGATCTAGATCGTTCTAGATATTTTTACTCATTTGGTTTTATTCTTTTGGCAAATTCTCTCGCTAATTTCAAGCCTTTATTTCGAAACAAAACAATCTAGAACATTTTAAGCTTGATGTTGGTAAAATGTCCAGAAATAAGTTTAATAATCTAATGTATTTTTTTTGTAATCTTATAACAGGAAATAGAATGAATACATTGGATGAGATATTTGAACTCCCTTAAGATATTTTTTAAGGTGCAAATTTCTAGAAAACAAAATAACCTGCTCAAAAAAATAAGACTATTTTAAGCCCCAAGTGAGTAAATATGGCTTGAATTAATCTGGCTTAATGTTTTTAGAATCTCATGATGAGAAATATTATATTATATAACTTTTCCTCTGCTTGTTTTCACTTGCGACGTTCCCTTTGTAAGAGAGTGAGCGGTTTTGCTGCTGCTTCCCAATTTCATTTTTTCCCTTCTCATTTGTGTTTGTTTGATGTTTGTTTTTGTTGTTCTTTGCGCCTGTTTCATCTTCAGCTTCATCGTTCTAACGTTTCAGTTCTCTCGTCAGAGTTTGGCCGCTGGTTGTGAGCCTGAGCGATGGATTTCGGCGTCTGTTCGGGCGTGATATCCATATCATGCTAAACAAATGATGTCACAATATGCCTTTTTTTGGGGAATTTAAAAAAAGAAGAAGTACAGCCTGGAAACTGTTGATGTGAGGTTTTGTACAATGCGATCATAAAATTAAAAAAAGAAGAAAGAAAATGTACTTAGTGTTAAATATTTTCTTTATTGTTGTAAAAAAGAATCAATTATTATTTAGTAATTAATAATAAACAAATATTATAGCTACTGCATTTCCCGCACTTTGGGATCAAGCCTGTATATCGTGATACATATCTTAGATCATGGAAATATCTTCATGATGAATCATGATGAATCTCCGCCCCTAATGTCTACACGCCCTGCACTCGGTACGTTTACATGCACGCTAATATTCCGCTTTTATTCCCAATATGACAATGTTCGGAATTTGTTACATTTCATGAAAACAGCATATTCCAAATTTGGCCTTATTCTGAATTTAGCTTTTTCCGATTAAGAAGTGGGATATGAGGATATTATTCGGATTTTAGGAGCAACGAATGATTTTATGGCAGCGTCACAGAAAAGGATTCGTTCTGGACAACACGGCCGACTTGTCTTCAAAGCGCCGGCTGAAAAAAACCCGTTTGCGATCTTTCAGTGTGGTCTCGAGGGACCGTGTAGAAGCAGAGATATCATTTAAAATCTATTCATATAAAAATGATCTCATGTCTGCTGTACTTACTGGAATATCTGATGTGTGTTGGTGGTTTGCTGATGTAGTGCGTTTATGTGAAAAAGAATAAGCAGGTCAAAAAAAAGGACCCGCTGGAGAGATTAAATGGCACAGTCGAGTCGGCTCGGGAATGCCTCGGGATCTCCCGGGAGGATCGGGAATCTGTGGCTGGGGAGATTAGGGAAATCCGGAGTGATCTTTTCACCCTGATGTCACACTGCAGCAAACGTGGAGAGAAAAGCGAATGACATTAAACGCTGAGAAATGTCCGAAAATTATCTTTAAAACTTTAAACATGCACAGAATTCCCAATCAAGAAAATCCAGAAACGTGATAGCCAAAAGTGTTTTTTTTTTAAGGATTTTAAGCTGTGTTTTGAGTTCCGGGTTATATTTGAAACCACTGAATACCAGGTGATGCTTTGAGAAATGAAATGTTCACTCACTTTCTGAAAGATTGTTTTCAAAAAAAGCTGCTACTTCATGTAAAATTCAGCGCTTCGAAGCTTTCAGCCTTAAATAAATGACTCGCTAAACAAAGCAGCTCCTTCTTTTGTAAACAGTGACATTTTTATTTCTGAATTCAGATGGCTGAGTTGAAAAATTCCAAGTTCCCACTTGTCGTGACGGCAGCGTCTTTTTTTTTTTTTTTAATAAATAATACAGCAGGAATGAAAGGTTCTGCCCTGTGATTGGTTCGCTTCAGCTTGAAAGAGTTTCCCATTTGGATATTTCAGAGTGATGATTCCGAGTTGTTGGAATTCCGAGTGATGATTATGTAACAGGGTGAAAGTAGGATGTAACGTAACGTAGAGGAGTAAAAGTATGAAGTCTACACAAAATACAGAAATACTGGATGCTGGATGTCCGCTGCGCACAAAACATCCAGGAGATAATCGGGATTCTGCAGTGGGAGCTGTAACAGATCCAGCTGAGCAGATTCCAGTGAGAAAGCTTGATGAAATTTAATGTTCTGAAAAAACCGAATGTGTCTCTGTGTAAGAATGGGACGCTCTCAGGACTCCCACAGCTCCTGGATGACTGTTTATAGTGGATCAAAGATGCGTTTTTTTCTGTCTTATCAGGGAAATTGCCGGAATGTTCCTGAATTAAAGTGAAGCTTTTTTTCCCCACTAAGTGATATAGTATAGTATAGTAGCATGCTATATTTTTACCGCAGTTGTATGCATATAAGGATGTATAAATATAGACACTAAAGTGTCAGGTGTAATAATCTCTGTGCATCATGACGCTGATGTATGGCCTCGCGCTCGCTGTGCAGCAGGTGTGTGATGAAGGAATGAGATTGCATTCGTAGTTTAACAGTTCAGGCCACGAGACGGGCGCGTTAACTTTTTTGGCTGTTGTTTTTTTACATAAATCCTAATTACAATAGATTCACATGGCTCGGGAAATTCAGGAGGAAGTGAGGGAAGCCTCAGGAAGCGTTGAGATGATGTTTAGGGTCTTCATTTGGGATTCTGTTCTGCAGAGAGATGGAAAAGCCTTTCCTGTGTTTTAGCAATTTATTCGTAAAGCGTTTGCAGGAGAGCTCACGGAAGAAATGTATCCAGCTTCAAGCTTTCCACTGCTGTACTTCTTGAACCTCGTTTAATGTTTTGTCACTTGGTTTTACATGGAAGTCACTCAGAAAACAAAGCAATAAATGAAGGCAAATAAGACTAGGACAAAAGTAATGGCGCCCTGTAAAAGGAGGAGGAGTCAGTGGGTGCCGAGGCGCTGCAGTGGCTGAGCTGCATTACTGGAAGATTTAGCACACGCCGAGGCTAGGAGGCGCTCTTTCACCGCTAAGCTGCTATTTTGTCTTTTTCAGTTCTCTTGGCCTTATATGGAGTTTTGTGGGTGTGGTTACATGTAAATCAGCTGTGTTAGGCATTTATGGCTTATTTATCTCTTCAGTCGACCGTTTGTCTTTTTCAGATCTATCTATCACTCCCTCTCTCTGTTATGCAGTATAAGGGCATGTCAGTGTTTATTATAAGAGTCTCTGTGTTGTGGATTTGTTCTGGAGTTGTGGAAGCTTCTTCAGGTCTTTGTCATGTTTTACGTTTTGTTTTCCTTTTGTACACGGGATTTTATTTTAGTTACTCATAAAATGATGCACTGCTGAGAGGAAAGCACGCTTTTAATGAAGCAGTGAAAATGATACAGTTACACAGAAAGAATTACATTTTTTTTAAAATCGTGGATATACAGTAAATTAGCTCAGGCAGCGGCACGAGGACAAAAAGAGTCTCACGGAGCTTTGAAATAAGAGAATGTGCTAGTTTTGATTTTTTTAACTCTTTGCCCTGATTCAATATCAGATTGTATTCACTAATAAGGCAATATTTTACTCTGACTGTGAACATTAAAGTGAGCAGGCTCGCAAAAATAAAACCGAGCATCAGTGATTCTCTCGTCTTTCTCCATCTTTAATCTCTCTATCTCTCGCACCATCACCACACATCTCTAACCTCCGGGTGCAAAACAACTCTGAGTTTATGGATCTCTATTCTTTAAAGTTACAGGATACAAGAGTTCAGACGACAAATAAAAGAAGCACGAAAGAACAAAAATGAGTTCCAGTGGAAAACAGTTCCTATTATTTATACATATAAAATGTACTGTGGCAAAAGAATGTGATGCTTTTAGACCCATTTGTTCAGCAATAACTGCTCGCAGAACATTTCTACCGAATTAAGGTCAGCACTTTGACTTGGCCGTTCCAAAACATTCACTTTATTCTTCTTTAGCCATCCTTTGCTAGAGCGACTTGTCTGCTTAGTGTCCTTGTCTTACCGCATGACCCACTTTCTCCTCAGATTCAGTTCACGCACAGATGTCCTGATATTTTCCTTTAGAATTTGCTGGTATAATTCAGAATTTACTGTTCCATCAATGATGGTAAGCCGTCCAGGCCCAGATGTAGCAACACAGCCCACACCATGATCCTACCACCTCCATGTTTCACAGATGGGAGAGGGTTCTCATGCTGGAATGCAGTGTTCTCCTTTCTCCAAACATAACGCTTCTCATTTAAACCAATACTCTTCTGGCTTGTTCACATGATCTTGCAGTGTTTTGTTTGGAGAGCAGTGTCTTTCTCCTCGCAGCCCTGCCATGCACACCACTGTTGTTCAGTGTTCTCCTGATGGTGGACTCATGAACATTAACATTAACAATGTGTGAGAGGCCTTCAGTTGCTTAGATGTTATCCTGGGTTCCTCTGAGACCTCGTGGACTATTACACACCCTGCTCTTGGAGTGATCTTTGTTGGTCTCCACTCCTGGAGAGGGTAACCATGATCTTGAATCTCCTCTATCTGTCTGACTGTGGATTGGTGGAGTCCAAACTCTTTACAGATGGTTCTTTAACCTTTTCCAGTCTGATGAGCATCAACAACCCTTTTTCTGAGGTCCTCAGAAATCCAATTTGTTCGTGCCATGATACACTTCCACAAACACGTGTTGTGAAGATCAGACTTTGATAGATCCCTGTTCTTGAAATAAAACGCCTGGTTGTCATCCCGTTGATCAAAAACACCTGATTTTAATTTCACCTTCAAATAGATTGCTAATCCTAGGGGTGCACATACTTTTCCCACTCACAGATATGTAATATTGGATAATTTTTCTCAATAAATAAATGACACAGTATAATATCTTTGTCTCATTTTGGGTTCTCTTTTAGGACTTCTAAAATCTGATGATGTCGTATAAGGGTTCACAAACTTTCAAGCACCACTGTATGTTTCTGTAATTAGAGACATGTTTCTGTATCCTGTATGAAGGAGTCTCCAGTGTCAAAATGTTTGTTGAAAGGTTTACTGAAAGGTTTAGCGCATGCCGAGCTTAGCAGGAGCTCGCTCACCTCTCTTATGGGCGTGGCTAAATTTAAATCAGCTGTTGTAGTAATTTGTTTAGCATTTATTTATATGTGCAAATGTGTATAAAGGGAAGTAAAACATGTAGGTAACAAGTATGGACCTGACGAGAACGATTAGTTCTCTGCAAACATTCACACACACAAAAAAAGATTGATTAATGAGGTCCGTCATGAAGGAAAATTATTTATAATATTTATATGTTCATTTAACAGCTAAACCTGAATAAACCTGATATCATGGGAAAAATGTGTATTAACGAAATAAGCGTCAAACATTTCATACAACTTCAGAAATCGCAAGTGAAACGATGCCGTCTGTCAGATTTGGGATTTTAATGACTACAGTTTATCACCACGTGAGTTTTTGCTCAGCTTATTACGAGCAAGAGCGAGATAGAGATAGAAATTTCACCTTAAAGATAAGATTAATTACTTTTTGTCTGCTTTTATGCTTCCATTATGATATCTGTCTCCTAAATATATTTCTTCAGGCTAATTGATTACCTGGTGTAACCCATTTGTTCTTGAAAATCTCCATTAGGCTAATTGTTTTTATTTTCTATATGTGTGATGTATTGGTGTTAGCGATGCGCTTCTGCACTTTGCTAATGGGATTCCATGGTGCATGACTGGAATAAAGGACAATCCAGCATTTTTTCTGATCTCCTGTTCATTTATTATCCTCGGCTATTAGAATACAATAGCAGACCTTCGGTAGAAGAAGGTGACCGAGGAAACGCAGACAGAAATTTTATTTTTTACGCTGGAATGTTTTGCACCGTCCCTGTTTTTGAAAGGTTTGAATTTTCCTGCACATGCCGCAAATTACTCAGGCATTATGCAAGAACAGCTAAAAACACATCCGGTCCTGTTTGCCAAACCAGGAAGTAGGAACGAATACCATGGAACAGATCTGTGAGAGATATTTATGCTAGCAGTTTGGAGTGTTAGCTAAAGCACAAAGCAGGAGTGTACGAGTGGAAAAGCCCGGTCGCACCTACCACCTTTGTTGTGGAAGAATCGTCACCAAACTGCGATCATCACTTACAGATGCCGCAAGCCTTCAAGGAAAATATTCAAAACCTCTGAAAGGGGGCAACTAACGAACGACGTGCGGGTCCGTCCCGTGTGAAAGGAAATAACTCTCCACACCACAAGGGTGCAGCAGTCTGGATTCATAATAAAAAAGAATATTAGAAACAGATGAAAGTGTTCCATCAAAGATAAAGATATATATATATTTATAGCTATACAGCTAGCTGCAAAAATCTAAATATAGCTAGATTCAGAATTAAAAACATAGCTACAGCGATAAAAAAAACCCCAAAAAAACCAAACATAGCCAGTTTACAGAGAATAATTAATTTTGCTTTTGCTTCTTGTACTCACCCTTTTAGACATTTTTTAATGTCAGTACAGAAAGATTTTTGGAGTTCATGTTTTGGATTTCTTTTATAGTAACACGATATTCTGCATTTTGTCTTATTAACCCCGATAAGAGAAGCTGGTGAAGGAACGACTGTTTATAGCTGCTGTAACATGACCGAGAGCAGGAGCGAACTTGCTCCATGGAATATTAAATGTAACTGTAAACGGATAAAAAAAATGCTTGTCTATTATTTTCCTCTATATATCTCTATATATATTCTCTATATTATGCTTAGTGATAGAGAATTTATTTGGGTTTTTTTTACAATATTTTTAGCTCACACTCCAAACAGAAACAGGTTTTGCTTTATGGGTCTTCAGCACGTTCTGTATCATCAACGTCTCAATGTCTATACAGTTATCGTTTTTTTTCTTCCCATATGTGATATTTCTGGACCTTTTCATTTATAATGAATTCCTCACCCACGCACAGATTAGCTCTGCAGATTTGATATAATATTTCGTGCAGCTTGTACGTTACACTCGTCCTGCTGACTTTACTATAAGAAAACCTTTTTTTCTGCTACATTGTGTGTAATTCTTTACGTGCAGCATCTTCGCAGCCAGCAGCAGGTTATTAAACCTGCTGCTCTGTGCGTTACCGAGCGACGCGCTCATCTGTCGATGGAAGACATTTCTTCATTTTTTTGGAGCTTTATAACTGTACAGTTTCTGACTGAAGAAAAAAATCAGTGATCGTTCCTGTAACTGAGTGAGGTTAAGATGCACTGGGTCGGCATGTTTTATCCAGTGAGAGAGTCTGTCCTTACAGCGTACTTCAGCATTTCATAATAAATTATTGCATATGATATTTCAGGACTTTTCTTCAATGCATATGATATGAATCATGATATTTAGCTTTGCTAACACAATGCAAAAGAGCAAAACAGTCATGTTGCATTAAAGAATATTTTGTTAAAAGCCAAAGCTGGCAGTTTCTTCCGACACCTGCGTATCAGCCGATATCTGATATACATCATCTTTTTTTTTTTCGTTCAAAGCTTGAAAATGATTCAAAAACGAACTAAAGAGCTTCATTAATTTCACTGGATTCTTATGGAGTTAACGCTTCATTCGTGCAGCGCACAAGTCTTTAGTCTGTCGGTGTAGAACTGAAGCGCTTTTTAAAACAGAAACGAAGGACGTCTTGACGAGACGCGCCCCCGTGACTCAACCTTTACTCCGACACTTGTGAGTGGATCTGATCCCACAACCTTCTGGCTACGAACTCTGACGCTAAGCCGCTAATAGCCTGCTGTAAGCACAGAGGTGTTTGAAAATCGCAGGCATCTACATTCAGAGTTTAATTTCCCTCAAAACAAAGAAAGGATTAGCAGCTAGAAGAAAAGAGAAACTTTGTAAATTACTGACCAAGTCGGAAAAAAAAGTCCATTAGAGCGAAGCACTTCATCCTGACTAAGACGTTAAAGCCTCTTTTGAATCAGTAGCAGCTCTAAAAGCAATCAGGACGCCATGTTCCCGCTGATAGATGGGAGAAACTGTGCGTCTTCAGATCCGTACTGAATGAACGCTCCGCACTGAAGAGCTTTTTAATGAAAACTCAGGGATGATGTGTGTTGTGGTGTTTATTTATTTCTTTATTTTTCTGTTGGCATGATTGCTCCTTTCAGGTAACCAAACAATAGCTTTAGGCTTCAAATGGATTCATAATTACTTGCTTAAAAAAGGTGCTATGTTTTAAGTCTTTCAGGCGTTTCAGGACACGTCTTAAGTGATTGTTATTGGAAAATCATGCAGATTGTGAACTCGTTTTATGGTGTCTTGTTTTCCGTGTCAGGCTGCGTTCACACGTCCGCAGCGCACTTTCGTTCTTATGAAATCCCATGTGACTGCGTCCGCTTTTACTGAGCGTTGCCATCTGCGTATTTGTGGTCACAGAGGAGCCTCCAAAAGTCGAATAAAATTGGAAACATCCAGAATATTGTCAAGCGCTTTTCTAACTTCTGACCAATCAGGTTGCGAGCGCGGCGAGTGAGACACAAGCGTGGAGCGTGATGTGATGCGATGGAGGCAAAATGGCTCATATTACAGAGAAAGCTAAAAATAACAACGTTTTGTATTGCTGATCATATTAAAGCTAATCTAGACAGCAAGCTAGGCTAGTTGGTTAGCTGATGCTAGCTAGAGCGAGAGCATTGTTATGGTGAAAGTCTGCATGTCGCGTGAGACTTCCGATGAAAAAAACCAAAAATGCTGAGCAGCCTCACGGGAAAGATTCCCACGAGTCCAACTTTAAAGCATTCCTGTGTTATCAGTTTGCTCATGTGGTCAAATGATCGAACATCAGCTAGCATTTTAGAGTATACATCTGAACATGCTATGTTTTAGTTAGCATCTCCCCCTAATCTTTAACAGGAAGTGGTTAGCACACTTTATCAGTCACAATCCTGAATTTTAACTAAATTTACTACGCTATTTTATCCGTACAGACTCGGAAAATGACATTTTTCTTTAATTTCTCTCTGCTGTGTTCATTTTGACTTGATGTTGCTTTTGCTAACGTTACCTCGCGGCAAAGTATTTACTGTTTAAAATTGAAAAAATGAACAAAAAAACCTTTTACACTTTTCACTTACACCTTGTGCTGTCATAAACTGTACAACCTCTCGTTAATGTGTGTGACATTGCAAAGAAAAATATGTAGCTAGTACGGCTTTCGCTAATCTGCATGTAACAAACAACAAGCAAACAATTTTCATACAGATTAGTTTAATGCATAATTTGTGTTTAACTAGTTACCTTGACAAGCTATGTACAGCTACAACCCTTTCTCATTGGACAATACTGGACAGGCCACGCCCACAAAAGACAATCTATAAGTGACACTTGCGACTGCTAAAGCGACCGTCGGGTTATATTGCTATACATAATATACTACATTGTAGTAGTGATCCGAGCACGACGGTTAAACAGACACTGTAACCTTCACACCATTAGGAGCTCTTTAGCTCCTTCTGTGTGTTTGTGTGTGTGTGTGTGTGTGTGTGTGTGTGTGTGTGTGTGTGTGTGTGTGTGTGTGCGAGAGGAACTGTCTGGAAACCATGTGGGAATTTGCGCTACCATGCATGCCGTGTGGAGAAACAGAAAGGTGGTAAAGCTTACTGTTGTTTGATTAGACTGCATTGTGTTAGCTTTCAGGACAGGAAGCGCAGCGTGAACGTTATCGCATTCTTCTTACAGGTTCTTACAGGTCGTCTGTGTTTTTTGTTTTTTGCCAAAAGTGATTTATTTTTCTTGTCTGACTTCCTGCTTTGTTATTCTCTCATTTGTGCCTTTTGATGGCTCTGACATGCGTATGGCTTTAGCTCTGATGAGCAGTGTGTTTTTACCTCACTGACCACAATTCTTACAATTCTCAGATATACAAGTATAAAAAAAAGTATAAATATTCCCCAAAACACATTTTCAGGACCTATGGGTTTTGATAATATTAGCTGCTATTGTTTTACACAAAGTAGGAGCTAATTATTTTAGAATGATATGATGGGTAAAGTCTCAAACTTGGTTAAAAGCCAGAAACTAATTATCAACATACAAAGAAGCGCTCTATGAATAGAAAGACAAGTTACTATCTTTCAGAACTCTCAGGCATATTTATAAACAGATTTATGTTCTCATTTAACTACCTTTTTAGATTTTACATCAGATTTACAAAAGTTAAAGTATCCGTGCTATGTTGAGACGCACATTGCGAAGCAAATTCCTGGCAGGTTTAGATTTAGCCACGCCCCCAAAACTGCATAACGCCAACTCTTCCTGTTTTTATAGGGTGCCATTACTTTTGTCCTATTTGACCAGCTAGTTTTATTGATCGTAATTTATTTAGTTGTTTTGCAATTTCTTCCTTTCAAGTCATTATTGTGATACAACGATCTGAGTTTCATGCATCGTTCGTTGTTTTTCTAAGTTAGAAAATGATTCGACTCTGAATCGACTCACCTGCAGGAAGTGAATCAAACAGCGCTGCAGCAGTTTTTTGTAGATTTTTTGCTAAACTGTGCCAAAGGACAGAACTGTGGTGCTGCAGAAACACCATGTGTTCTGGACGTTCAGAGAAAATAAACTCTGGATGTGATTCAAAATATCTTTTAAATTCATCATTTATGTAATTACCGAATCACGTACCAAACCCAGACGATGTGATCTTCATGCTCAGGGAATTTTTCTGATTTCTACATGCACTTAATTGGTAAAGATTTATTTACATTTTTCTGACGCCGTATTTCTGATTAAAGAATGTAAGTGTTTTTGAGTATAGTGTAAGCGCTGCTCCCTCAGCTAACATTTAGTTTTTTGCTTTTTTTGTTTGATTCCTTTAATTATGTTCCCCAAAACTGAAAAGCAAATCAATCAGGCGAGTCAATTTCACTCTGATTCAGATCAGACGAATGGACTAATAGGTGTAAAGGACTAAAGTTTAGTCCCTCTGGTGTACAAAGATGAAATAATAATGTTTTTGAAGCCTCAGGATGTAATTTTTAGGTCTACAAGGTTCCTGTTTGTGCCGTACTGAAGCACGATGAGGTTCTCAAACTGCTTTCATTTAACTGAGATTCACTTTGTGAGATGTGACAGAATCTCTGAATCTTTAAAAAATATTCCTCGCTTAAGAGGACACTCTGAGGTTAGTAATTGGTGGACATCATTCTGCTTCTGAACTGAACAAAAAAATCTTAAATCAGCTTATTTTATGTTCCAACAACATCTAGCATTTTTTCTTTATCCACCGATCACAAAGTGTGTTCCTTTTAAAAAGCTCCATTGCTGTCTGATGTCTGCAAATGGCCGGAGTGTTGGACGTGTCGAAAGAACACTGCGACTCAATTTTCTCCAAATCTCTCATATTAATTAATTATTTCATTGGAAGACGCCTGCGCTGTGATCTTGCCGCTCTGACTAATGCCGTTCAGATATTTTGCTGCTGAAGCTTGAAGTCGACCTTGAGAGATTAAAAGACTTATTGTTTATCCTCCCTCGCAAAGTTCAGCTTCATGCACACTAACAGGAGGGAGCTTTATCGTTTCCAAAAGACACGACTTCCGTTTATCCGCACGGAAATCAAGTAGACTAGAAAATCTCAGACAGGATGTGCGTTAGTGAAGGTCAGCACAAGTAGTACTGAAATCTGAGTTCACGATCAACAGCTTTTAATTTATTACTCATCAAAATTCAATATTTACAGACAGAGACGCCACGCCCCTTCACTAAAACAACTGCACAGAAGCCACGCCCCCTTCACTAAAACAACTGCACAGAAGCCACGCCTCCTTCCCTGAAACAACTGCACAGAAGCCACACCTCCTTCACTAAAACAACTGCACAGAAGCCACACCTCCTTAACTTATACTAAGG
>JAQQZU010000002.1:25276383-25301383 GCA_030068025.1 Parauchenoglanis punctatus | reverse complement strand
AAGCAAACAAGCTAGTTTGCTAGCTAAGGCTGTTGCGCTAATACTGAAGGGGGTAAAAATGAAGCTAATAGAGTTAGCCACTGCATTTTACTGTAAATTTCTGATAGAGCTTTTTTTATATGCTGATGAACACCCAGACGAACACAACCACGTGCGTCAGCCATAAGAGTCAGGATTTTGGGATTAAGCGAGGTTAAAACGGTTTGGAACGTGTTAGTAAACAGCCGCCAGGTTACTAAGCACAAGTTCCTCCAGCCAGGACGTGAGGTTGGTGATTGGCACACAGCCAGCACACTAGGTTCCTGGATTAAATAGACAATTGTAAAAAATGTAGTGAATCGCTCTGTTTGTGAAATCGCAGTGTTTATGGAGCGCTCTTTCTGCTATATGAGATGTCCTTGACTCAACATTAGCTCGCATTTCACATCACCAATAACAATTTTACTTTAGTACAGCAAACTGAGTGTAATGCATCATTCTACAGCGGCTGCTGCAGCGGATCACATCTCTTATTGCGGTTTAGTCGGAAAAAAATGGGAAAAAAAGGAGAAGGAAAAGCTCCGCTGAATGCCACATATACAGGCAGAACATTTGATTTTATCCACTGATGCTAAGAGTGGCGCGACAGGCGCTCAATAGCGGCCACGTTCCAGTCGGATGGATTCGGTAAACAGAGCTGGCATGTCATTTACTTCCTCTTTCTCCAAAGTGAGAAAAATGCGCTACGTTACAGAGAAGGGGATATATGTTTGCATGACTGACTCCAGATATTTGGATGGTTTTACGTATTATAGAGGCACTCGCTGACTCAGCAGATTCCCGCGGCGCCTCCGGGAGCTCGCCGTGTTGAAACAGAGGCCACGCTAACGCTGGAAAGGTTCCGCATGCTGAGGAAGAACTGGTATGAGAACTTTTGTAGTCATGAGAGTTTGGGAATCTCCGATCCGAGGAATAACGTTATAATGGAAATGCTACTTCCTGAGATTTTTCCTGAGAGTTTCTGTTGTCTGTAACAGCACATCCTGAAGTGTTTTATTCCTCTTACGCCACAGCAGCGTACTAACAGTTACAGTTTTTATGTATTAAAAAGCAACATGCAGTACAATGTGACGATGTTTATACTGTATAACAGCTATAAACAGTCTTTCCCTCACCTGCCTCTCTTCACTTCTCTCTCTTGAACTTAACCAGACAAAAGAAAACCTCACAGCTTGTTGCAATTTTCTTTGCTAGCGAAAAATTCTCAAAAAAAAAAAAAGGCATAGACGCCGGGCTGACTCTGGAGACTCCTTCCATAAACATTAAACAAACACATTTCTCTTTGACACAAAAATCTTCACCGTATCGACGTTTATCTTTGAATCCGTTTATTATCAGCGGCGCGTCCGCCACATAAACAAGTCCCTGTGAACCCGCCGTTACTATAGAAACGATACCGTATCTGCCCGAGCGCAGCAGTACTCTCTGCAGGACTCGGTGTTGTAACCTTCACGTCGTCCGATTCATAAAGTATTCGAATAAATCTGCGAGTGCGCTGCCTGCTGGAAACCGATTAATTATAGACGATGGAGGGAAATTTTCACGCCGAGGTTTCTTCTCATCGCCGGATGCCTGGATGCCGTTACTCACAGAATCCTCTAAATTATTGAACACGCCACCTGAAGGTGTGAAAGAATAATTAGGTTTATGCAGAAGCCGTTCCTCGGCACTGTACCAGCAAATCCGAAGAAAGATGAGATGACGGAGCACATTCTTGTTTATTTCCAGTGTTTTCAGCGACGCGATGCTGATTTGCAGGGATTTCTTGAAGGTTTAAATGTTGTCACAGCGAATTCATCTCTCTCACGCACACACTCGCACGCGCACACACACTCTCCGCATGCGGATCTGCAGCTGATGCATATTTATGAAGCAGCTCCGTTGCTCCCGTCGTGACACTGCGTAAAAGCACGATGTGAAGGGTTATGAAATCGCTTAGCTACTCAGAAACCTGCGCTCTGATCAGCGAACCTGAGCGAGATGTTTGTACAAGTGTTCGCTTGTAACTGACAAGAGCCTCGTGCGGCTCGGAGCTGCCAGGATCCTGCCATCAGCAGAAACTCAGAGTGGTATTTCAATATTTATGCTGATTTACTGGGAAAAAAGACCAAACAATCATCTACATTTCTCAGACCACCATATGGCACAGGTTCTCATCTTTTGGTTCCTGTTTGCATTTGCTTCACGTTCTGCTCACTTTCAACAGAGAGTATTAAACAGCAATAACCAGGAGTCTGGTAAACTTAACCAGATAACACCAGTAATAATGGTAAAAATATCCTGTATAATAATAATAATAATAATAATAATAATAAGGAGAAGAAGAGAAGTATTTTATATAAATATCTACATTTATATATCTATCTATCTATTTATCTATCTATCTATAAATGTTTTAAATGATTAAAATATAATAATAATAATATATAATAATAATATATAACAATATCAAACAATCAGAGAATACAAAATATAATAAGTAATGGAATGTACAAGAGTGAAATAAAACATGACTCAAAATTTCACAAATTATTTATGGAATAAAATGATATATGAAAAAAATAAATGTATAAAATGAAATAAAGATAAATGACTCGCTTCTGAAGCAGGAGGCGCCTGATACTAAAGCACAGAGTATGTTTTAAATTAACAAAAATAAAACAAAATATATATTTAAAATATATTTATGTCATGTGATGCAATTATTCAGTGACGTTACACAGTGGCCTTTACATTTCATCCAAATGTATTTATTTGTTTGTTTGATTATTTTGAAAAAGAAATCTGCTAAAATGCTAACATGGCTAGCTCTCAGGCAAAGCATTGAGCTAACATTGACATTTTAGTTCTTAATCTATTTTATAATGTTATTAAACATTCTGAATGTTGAGTTTTAAACCTCCAGAATTAAAAATTGTGATGATTAAATGTTTAAACTTCTCTTGTGTGACGGAGTTAAATTTATTAGCGCGGCACGAAATGTTAACTCTAGACTTCCTGTGTATTTCTGTGTGTAACCGGTTAGTCAGTGTGAGAGACTGTGAGAGATTACGCTGTTCGCATTCGAGCTACAAGCTAACCAGCTAACCAGCTACTCCTTACAGCTGAAGCTGTACAGTTATAGATTTAGTTTAGTTAAGTATGTGCCGTTATGTTGAGCGAGCTACAGTCGCCATAACAACTCTCATCTCTATTTAAACCTAAAGCGGTGATGTTTCCTTTACTCTTGGCTGTGCGAGCGGCCATGTTTATTTGACGTCACGTGCTGAACTCGGCGTTGAGATCGCTTGAGAACACTCACAGGATTTCCAAGCTCAGGAGGTGTTTTCTTTGTTTACTTTTAAATCAGAAACTGGATCAGAAATTCTGGTTTACGAACTTTAGAGGATGTCACGGAATCAGGAAAATCCTTCATGAGACGCTGGCTAACTTCCTAATCCAGTATTGCCGAGCAAAAGTGTTCATTTTCCAGCGCAAGTGTTAAAAATCCCAGCGCAGCCTGTCCTTGCTCGAGTTAACGTGAATAACGTGGGCTAGTTTTCGGAGCAGACAGTTACCTAGCGCTTCCCTGACATTGGCTATGACGTGGTGTTTTGAGAAGTTATTGAATAAATCTCACAAAACAAACCAAATCAAAACCAACCTGCGACGCAATGCTAAATTTGCTTATGCTAATACTACTGCTAATTTGAATGCTAGTTGACTAGCAGTTCCGCAGTTATCTGGGCTGCTAGCTAACCTAGCTATTATTAGTGAAGAACACAATCTTGTTTGTGTTAAAACACATATTGAACAATTTACAGTTTTGCACCAAGCATTTTTATTTGAGAAATATTCTAATCAGAAAGTTGTATTATTGATCTACGTAATGCCTGATCATGAGCTCATGATCATTTTTAAATTAGCATGAAACGGTGCTACTTGTTTGCATGTTGACAGCTAATCTTTCCGTATGAATGCAAACAAAGTGCTGTTCTGTTTAAATCCGGAGAAGGCTGTTCAGGAACAT
This sequence comes from Parauchenoglanis punctatus, assembly GCA_030068025.1. Lineage (NCBI taxonomy): Eukaryota > Metazoa > Chordata > Actinopteri > Siluriformes > Auchenoglanididae > Parauchenoglanis > Parauchenoglanis punctatus. Next base: position 25,297,335 of record JAQQZU010000002.1, on the reverse strand, counting down.
CTGTAATGCAGAGTGTGTGTACGACATGAGAGTCATGAATATGGAGCGCTGCACTCCGACACGAGATATCCGCACACACCACGGAGCCGGATTTCAGCTTAAGGAAAAGTGCGGCTGCGGATGTTTGGGTAGTGATAGTGTGATGCGAATAAATATGTAACAGCTCCAGCTTTTTTTCTGACTCGTACATGGATGTTGCAGGTCCTGTGTGCCGTATCTCCGCTAAACAGAATAAAGAGGAAGCAGAGGAAGAGTGATATCAGAGTGAAGAAGGTGTGTAGGGTTGGGAGTCCTGTGTGCACTCGCTGCATGGTGGTGTGTGACGGGGTGTAGCGGTGTGTAGCGGTGTGTACAGCGTCCTCGCCTCAGGCCGAGTTAATTAAACTGCTGCTGTGTGACATGCGCAAGTGTCTCAGAAACTGCAGCATTTTATTTGATCTTTTTCCTTATCATGACTGTTGTGTGTCAGGTAAGCACCGGAGCTGGAGACGGAAGTGCAGGGAAAGAAGCTTTAATGCAAACGTGCAGGCTAACAGTCTGAAAACACGTGTTCAAAAGGCAACCGCTTTGAAAACACAAGCACGGGTCAAAGACATGACACACTGACGCATTTATAAACCTTATAACCTCTTTTATATCACAGTGGCGGCTTATTATTTATGTAGTTATATATATATATTTTTAAACACTTGTATATTTTGTATTCTTAGTTTTTGTAACCATTTCACACCTACGGAATTAGTCTCATAATTGTTAACTATATAATTTTTTACTTTTTAAATATTTCATATCCTTAATACATTTAAGAATGCAATAATAATAATAATAATAATAATAATAATAATAATAGTTGCAGTAACAGTAAGTAACAAAAAAGTTATTTTTCTTTATTAATTATAATCAATATAAAATGCTATCATTTTATCATTTCATTTTCTTTTTTTGGGTCACCGCCACTTCCCACCTGATTCTCTGTATCTTATCTACAGCCGCTCATCTTAACAGATAATAGTTAGTCTGATAACATTCGACAAACGTTTAGTATCATAATAATAACAAACGTATTTTTTAAGATTTTCGAGTGTAATATGACGTACGTTATTCAGCTATTAGTATAAAAATGTACTTTTGAGATTTTCATATTTTTGAGATTTTGTCCTTGTGTACAGATCTGTAAGTAAAAACCGTTTCAAAATTGGTTTAAATTGGCTGATATGTCATGGCAATAAAAATATTCACAGATGTATATTAAACCGAGCATGAGTGACTCGAGCGCTTGGTTTCTGCCAGTATTTATTTATTTCTCCTGACTTTTCTTATCAGTTGTCTAATTTCAGCTGTTCTTCTGCATGATTAAGAAAGCCCCGCCCCCTTAAGCCCAGCCAATGAGAGCACAGCCTTATAACACAAACTGCTCCGAGCTTTCTAAAGTTCTTTTTAATCACGTTGGCGAGCTAGTGGTCTTGGCATTATTCTGGTCGTTGCTAATACAGGACGCAGCACACGGCGAACAGGAAGTCCGTCTCAGTTCCTATCCAGGAGACCAGGAGAGTTATGAATGGCTACGGCATCATCAGGATTTAAACCTGGAATCTCCTGACATTACGGTGAAACTTCAGTTTGGTAGGCCGCCATTTGGTAGCGCACTCTGGAGCTTTTCCTGGGCTCCTGACCAAGACGCAGAGCCCTCAGCTGCTCAGCTCTGTTCCTGGACCTGAGGCGCTTTGGATCAAACCGTCTGCCAACTGAACAGATGTGGAATATCCACTTTAACCGACTCGACGACAGTTTATCCTGTGGTCTTTGAGTGGATCCACGTTCCCTCCATGATTATTTTATATTTCTGTTTGTGCCACTTCTCGGTCGAGTGCTGCTGAAATATTCATCCATCTTGTTGCTTTAATGTTACGGTCGCGTCACGGATGACGCTCTTTTCCTTAAGAAACTATTATTATGTCTCTGACACAAAAACATACACACATTTTAAACGATGCATAAGATTTTATGTAGTACACACACATTCTAAAGGTTTTATGAGGTCACTTTGTTCATTCACGTGTCGTGCGTGGAAGTGTTGAACAGCATATGCCTTATCTTGTCTTTCCTTTGCGGCCGCACGTGAGACAGTCGAGGCCAGTTCAGGTCCGTTACATGCGGAATAACCGAACGGAACGGAACGGAACGGTAAAAAGAAGTTAAAATATAGATACTTTAAGGAAACGTCTTCAGATTTAGCTTACAGTTTCAGATCTGTGCTCTAGGATTTTGCCGGATTGTTTTTGGAATATTGATGGCATCAAAAAGCATGACTTGCCACTTGGTGCCGAGGATTCTGGGAAGGGTGAGCCGTCCCCTTTAGCCCTGATTCTGAACTAAGAGCAATCTCGTCGTCTGTGGAGGGAAATGGAAATGAAAAGCTTTACCTATATAACTGTAAACCCAGATTAATCAACCAATTAAGAACAAACAAATGATAACTATGAGTGGGATTTAAAACAAAACATTCCCGTGCCTAAACAAACAAGAGCTAAGAAGACTTCCTGTTTAGGCCACACCCATTTCCAGTTTGAATTTTGATACACATTGAACTGTAACAGATGTTGTTATAGCGGTATTTTGCGTGTACTGTTCCTGCTCTTTGTTCCCTCTCTTGCTGGTGTAGTGACGTTAATTTGATGCGCTGTGTGTTTTTTACTCTGCTTCGGCAGTCACGGCTGAAAAGCCCGGCGACGGGTGAATTGCCCGCTTGAGGATAAATAAAGTTGATTCAGTCAGATTGCTTCCAGACAGAAGCCGAGGAGAATCCAAACATCGCTGTGGAGCTGATGGATTTTGGAGCGTGTGTCTAGTTAGAACCCTGTGGACCGATGATGTAAAGCTTCAGGCAGGGTAGAAGAAGCCCAAGTTTGCAAACATAAATTGCATTTTGCAAAAAGAAAAAGGACGGGTGAACAACATTAGCTAGCACGCTTTAGCCAACTAGCTACATACCAGTGTGGAGGTAATTCACTCACCGTATATAATGTACAACATTATATATAACATCTTATTTTATTTAGACCCAAAAGAGTTGTCCACAATACAGTCAGGCGTATGTGTTAACTGGCTTATCACCTTGTGTTTTTATCCTTGTGTGCGGGCGATGCCTCGTACCGGTGTACACAATGCGACACCAGCCCGTACCGCTTCATAACTTTACATCCGAGTTAGTTGGTGGGGACTTTGCAGGAGTGAGTCGATGCTCTGAATCCTGAAAGCTGTCAGGCTCATTAGTGGCCACTTACCCGCTGCGCTCCCCAATCGAAGACTCCATCAATTAGTCCCTTGGTCAATTAGTCACTAGGGAAAAAGGCTCAGTGTGCACTTTGAAACCTGTCCCGTCCATCATTCATTCACTCCTGAGCTTTGATCCGTTCCAGTGGCTGCAGCTATCGATCCTCCAGCAGCGGATACAGCGAGGAGGGCGGCGGGGCGAGAGACCGGCGCGAGGCAGAGCGCTAACCGCTTCATCACACCATTGGTTGGACCTTAATGACCTGAATGGTTTTGATTAACTTCACTTAAAGCTTGTTGGCGAAACAGGAAATGACAGTAATTATGCTGGAGGTGTCCTGGCGCAAACGGACGTGAGGTTTGCGCTTTTCACCAGTGGGAATGTTCTCTCCGTCCATCCGTTAGCCTTTCAAAAACTTCATGCTTAGAGGATATACATTTACATTTATGTCATTTGGCAGACGCCCTTATCCAGAGCGACTTACATATATCTCATTTATACAACTGAGCAGTTCAGGGTTAAGGGCCTTGCTCAAGGGCCCATCAGCGATAACTTGGTAGTGCTGGGATTTGAACTCACGACCTTCCGATCACTATTCCAAGGTCTTCCACTGAGCTACCACTGCCCTAGCATATACTAACAGGAGAATTCCTGAAACCTTTAAACCACGGACAGACGTGATGGTGAACCCCGTGAAGATGGTGAACAGTGAACCTGTGCGTGTGTTTTGCGTGTGTTAGGACTCGCGGCTGCTGGGCAGGCTGTTCCTTTGTGTCTAGGAATTTTTCACTTGATAATTTGTTTAAAGTTTTTTATCACTGTTTTGTTATTACGTCCTCGTGTGGATGCGACAGAACAGGATCCGTCCTGTACCGCTCCTGAATCCGCCTCATCATCAGTCCATGTGTACAAGTCCTCACGTTTGTCTTTTTGAATTTTTCCCTTTTTGATCTTTGTCTGCAGTTTGCCTTGTCTCACGCTCGACCCGCAGCCCTTAGCGTTGTTCTTGAGGCGTTTGTTGTAACAGTCCATGACGTCACTGGGCTGCTGTGCTCAGGCGAGCGTCTTCAAATCGTTTTTGTATCGTTTATTTGAAAACGCTGTTTGTTCGAGGAGCTCTGAAAACAGAAGGGGTAAAAATGACGTGTCTGAAACTAGCGTGCATGTGGACGTTAGGAAGTTCACTCGTTCTGAAACTGTTACATTTCCAATCATTTTGTTTACTCTCTTTTCAAACGCATGATGTGGGAAGCCTATTAAAATGGTTTTAAAGTCATGCTTCAATTGGAGGAAATAAGATGTACTTCTTAAAGTTTGATTCAAAGCTGGCACATGTTTAACAATTATGGGAGATTTCACATGAATCCAGTCGATTCGGTGACATTTCTGAGAGTAAACACACTTCAAAAGGCAGGAGCGCTGGAGTAGTAGCACATGTTCGTAAAAACCCAAACGCCCGTGGTGTCTTTTTCACTTCTTAGAAAAACATTCCTAGAAAAATCTTTTTAGAAGTTTAAAACCATTAACTATCCAAAGAACCCCTGAGGAACACTTTTATTTTGGTACTCTGATAAAATATATGTAATGCATTTCATTAATAATCGTTTACCACAGCATTATATAAGGAATACACCACTTGGGAGCATGCTGGTGCAGGAAAACAATCCGTGATGAAGTGTTTTATTCCTCTTACACCACAGCAATGTACAGCTTTTTCTGTTTATAATTACATTTAAAAATGTAGGCGTTAGAAAAGCCAGTTCCTGTTCTCGCTTACGTTTATGCAGCTGCAAACATCCAATCTCTCTTTCTCGCTTCCTTCAAGTTAATAAGATGAAGAAATTCCCTGTTCGATCCCTTCGAAATCCATCTCCGTTCTCTTCTTCACGTCTCAGACGTGGAAGCTTTGAACAAAATATTCCTTATCTTTTTTTTCCGACGCGGAGACAGCCGGGACCGGTTCTGGTCCATTACATATGGCATGACCACATGACAACGGAACGGATCCGTCAAAACAATTATAAATATAGACGCTTTGACACAATATCTTCAGTTTCATGATGCAGTTTAGGACCTATAACCTCGGATGTCACCGGATTGGTTTTGGAATATCGCTACCACCAAAAGTGGCTCGCTACTTAGCACAAAGGGTTCTGGGAAGAGTGAGTTGGTCTCTTTTAATCCAGTCAACTTTACACCATTTATGGAGACTTCAAAAATGCCAGTGCTGTGGTTGTGTTTGTGACGTGTTTTTATTTCCTTTTCAAATAAGCAAATCTGACGTCCAGCTTTCGGAGCTTCGTGTAAAATAAAAGGTCAGTCTTTCACCCGTTGACACGTTCTCCCAGGCCAACATTACTGACTCGGGGTGTAATCCCGCCGTCTCCCGAACACACAACAGGACTGCGCAAAGTCTTGCAAAGAAATGCAGTAAAAATGACTTTCAAAATTGTTCAGCGTGCCCGCGTGTAACAAGTAACAGAAATAACCCAAATAAAGTCATTAATTGGTCTGGTGACCCTTTTTTATTATTATTATTATTATTATTATTATTATTATTATTTTCTGAAAGAGTAGTCGCAGGTGCAGTGTGTGCAGTTGTATACGGTATTTAGCTGTACGTTTTTCTGCCTCGGCTCTTCTCGAGACTTTGACTCTCGCACTTGCTTCTTCTTTTTGCAGCGAAACCCAGGAGCCTTCATTATGTTCTAGCGTGTAAAAAATTCCTCTCCTATGTGAAATGATGTTTTCAAATAAAAATTATTTCTTGGAAGAGTGATGATTGGAAATCTAAAATGTTTTTGTCCCGACTCAGTAAGGCAGAATTCATCAAATAAATATCTATAACGACATACATGGTGCCTAAGACAGGACTTTTGCAAAGTATTGGATATCCGGATTTATTTTAAGACCTTGTTTAATGATTCTAGCTGGTTATAAATATTTGCAGACCTGGAGTCAGTACCAGATGGAGGTGTGGTTGGGATTCTCACTGAGACGCTGATGATTCCTGCGTACAGCTGCTGGTCGGAGGTCGGGATATCCGCACCTGAGCAGCCGGATATTCCAATTTACAATTTTACACTGATTAACAAATGACTTTATCCGTTTATTCAACGCTCCAGAACATTATTTCTATAGTTACATTTAACACTGTGGAACATCTGTGAACTTATGTTATAGCAGCTGTAAACAGTCGTTCCCTCGCCGGCCTCCACTTCTCTCTGTCTTTTGATGTCAGTAAGACGAAATAAAAGCAGCTTGTCATGTTACGGAGAAGCGTAAACATCAGAAAACTTACTGACTGTGACTGGAGACTCCTTCCAGAAATGTTAAATGAATAAATATGCCTTTACAGAAAACATCACCGTGTCAACAATTACACAGATTCTTTTGCGCGTACGTCATTGTGATCCAGCTGTTACTATAGAAACGATAACGCATTAGAACGAATATCAGCTGGATGTTAAAAGAATGAGTGATCAAAAGGAAGCTAACGATCGACAAAGCAACTGAGCTTTCTACTCGTTAAGTGCTTGAGACGATAAAGACTTGACGGCTTGGGCGTCCTCGGGGACGCGTGACAAGATGGCCGCCTTGTAGAAGCTTAGCACGCTTGAATTGAGTGGCGTTTCCCGAGTCTGCTTCCTCCAGCTGCTGCTTAACGCTCCCAGTAGGCAGACATGAGGAGAATGTCATGGGTGTGTTGCACAATGGCAAAACGACAAGGGCAGGATTTTACATCAGTGTCCAACATGCACTCCGGGGACCCCGGCAGCCTTATCCGTCATTACACGCTCCCTCATTAGCCGGCTTGTAATTGCATTGTGGGTAGTTGGGAAAGTCATAAATCTAGAGGAAACGCATGGGAGGAGAGGATCGGGAGAAGGCTACTACTTCAGCTTGTGGGCCTGAAGGGAACACGGCTAATGTTCTAGCGCGGGTACTTCTAAAGGGCACCGCTGTGTGTGTGTGTGTGTGGTTTTACTCACAGAGGGCTAACGCTACGGTTTTATAAGGTGTCATCGCTCTTCTTTCTTTCTTTCTTTATTCATTTATTTAAAATATACATATACTCTCATTTAACTTACCGTTTGTTCCACTTCCTGAAAATAAATCCACTTTGAACTCCGATCGTTAGCCGGGTTTCCGTTGCAGTTTTGTGCAAAATAGAGGCGATATTTTAAAAAGTTAGACAAAAGTTGTGACTGGACTTTTTGCATTATTTGAGGGTTGTTTTTTTTTAATTCATGTTTCTATTACTTGCAATTACAAATGTAGCGGCTCATGACTACACCTTGGTCATGTATTTACCTAAAATCTGTATTTCTAAGGTTTGACTTTTTGCAAGTTGTTCTGATTCTGATTTTTAACCAGCTTTATTAACGCAGCGTGCCCTATAAACAAGTCATCGTCTCATTAAAAAGCGCTCTTTAGAACCGTTTGCAGTTCTTTCCTCCAGCGTGTCAGCTCTCTGTAAACTCCGGAGCTTGCCCTCGTCTGTCCAAACTCCTTCCTGTCCTCGCTGGCACACGACACGTCCCGTCCTCGCCGCCAACCTGGACTTAATTGCTCGAACTTCCAGAAAGCAAATTGCTTGTTCTTGAGGAGGCTAACGTCCATCAGTACCTCACACCAGACCACTAATAAGGCTAAATATGATTGAAAGCTAGCTGTCTGATGTGTGTTATGTCATGCAAATCAGATCCCACTGGATTTTACGCGTTCTCTTTGATGCGAGGAGATCGGGTTAACCAGAGTGACTGACAACTCTGTTCAACTCTGATGCTCTTAGCATCTTATTTCCAATATCTTTGCTGAATTAAGATTATCCGGATGCTTGTATAGTTCAAGAAACACCAGCCAGGCAAACACACACACACACACACATTTTCACTTATTTAGGCTCTGCTGTCAGTCAGCCTGCTGCTCCTTTCTCCCGTCAGAAAGTTAGAGTTTTCAGATCGTAGCCATCTGAATATCTGAATTAGCATCCCGGCGGTGCTCCGAATTCACACCCATCCAGAGAGCGCTCTGTTACGCAGAGGCTTAGCGAGCTTAGCTTTTGTTAGCTAGACGACAGCTGAAGCTTCAGGTCCCTCCGGGCCAAATTATAAAACTTCATACAGAACCATCTGCCCATGTTGCCGAACATCCCGTCCTGGCGCCGGAGCAGCAAAAAACGTAATTATCTCTCGCTTTTTACTGCCAAAGCTTGTGCGGATGCTACGTTCTGCTATCCGAGACACGGGCGTCTTGAATGTCAATGTATTCATCATGTCAAACTTGGGGAGCGTGGTTATTTGCCAAAATGTCAGATTTATCCGTAAATCCTGGGAAGAACTTCATAGCGGATCTTGTGCCGTGGCCAAGCGGTTGGATCCGTCGCGTCGTCCTTGGCGCTTACTCGCTAATATTACTCACTTATTAATGACAAATCATTTGCTGAAGACTAATACATAGTAAATAAACCTGTGCCTGGTTTCAGCTTAACTAAACAAACATTAATCACGACCCCTAATTAAGACCCTAAAATGAAGTATATGGTGTATTGATGATTTAGTGTCAGTCACGAGTTATTAGTCTTCTGCAAAGAAATCAGCTCTTGACGTATTGTTTAATTTTCTGCCTTTTTTTCGCCATCAGAAATATCTGGTAATAAACGGCAGACACTTTCTGTGAGCAGCAGTGAAAGTGCATTATTAAAGTCATGGGTTAGAAACGGGGTTTTTTTTTTCTCCTCCAAGGCCGACTGTGATATGAAAGGTGAAGGAAAGTGGGGAAAGTTGTAAGAAATAAACGCTGCTGGAATACAAATATAATTATCCTGCCATTCTGTGTTCTGTTATTTGTTCTGCTTTGTAATTCGGAAATGATGTTAACTTTATACACGAGGTGTCAGTTCTCATTCTCAGAGCTTTCATCTTCTGTGAAATACACTCGTGTGAGTGAAGACCGGTTTCTTCTTTCCGTTTCCGAGGCGCAGTTTCTGCACGTTAAAGCCCCGACTGAGGACGAGCCACAGCGACACGAGCGCGACGGCCGTAACTGCCTGCGCCAGTGGCAACGATGAATCGTGTAAATGACCTCACGTGTGAAGTCAGAGCGGCGTGCTTGTGCCATATCGTGTGAAAAAGGTGCATTTTCAACAAAAAGCACTCAAATATAAACTAGCCTGTTAAAAAGTAAACGTGAAAAAAGGTGAAAAGGAATAACACGTGCAGGATGTGGAAAATGTATCAAACACCACGTATGCAGATTTCACGTGTGTGTCTTTTGGTATAGAATGAAATCTAGAACTATTGATATATTCAATCCTTAAATATAGAATATGGAAATGAGTTTTTTTGGTTTTGTTTTGGTTTTTTTTTTTGCGATTTGTGTTTGAAAACAATTTAAAATGGAAAAAGACACAGAATAAAAGAATACCAAATAATCGGCGCTAAAAGCCTCACGTTAGCATTGTAGCTTCAAAAAACGATGCAGACTATGAAAAAAAAATGAAGCCTGAATTGACGGCTTGGCAAATTCACAGATTAGCCATTTCATTTCTTTGAGTATTTTCCATAGACTTAAATAAATGCTCTTTTCACTGGAGTGTTAAGTGACACGTTTCTAAACTACATTTCATGCTCCTCTGTCGAGCCGCGATACGGAGAGCAGAACGCCTCGCTTTGATTCTCGGTGATTGCTGCAGTTTTCTTCCAGAGCCACGGCTTTATCTGCGCGACACAGCGATCGCCCCAAAGTGATATTCACCACGTCTCCTAAACATCGCTCCAGGAGGAAAACAGTCATTAATCAGCATGGGTGTGTTATGAATTCACACTCACTCAAAAGCTGACAGCAGCTGGATCTCCTCACATCTGCTGCTGCCAGAGCCCCAGATTCACCATTAGTCTTCGCCGCTCGCGCTTCCATAAAGAGCAGAAATTACCTCTTTAGTCCTTCTTTATCGGCCGCGACGTGCGCTAATCAACACTTTAGATTTATATCCGATTTAAACGTGCCAGGCTGGAGTGTGAGAGTTCCGTGAGAGGACTAACACTGCGTTATCGGGGAAGTCAAAAGCGACCTCGTCTCCGTCGACGGAGTCACGACGGGCGAGAATTAATTAGTAGAAGCGTTAAGCCTTAACTGCATTTATACATACATTTGTCATTGCATTATATTGCGCCATTTATAGTTATATTTAATGTTAAACAAGTTAGTTCCGGTTCTCACTCACGTTATAGCAGCTATAAACGGTCAGTCCCTCACCTGCTTCCATTTTTTTTCTTACAAAGTGCTGACACTGGAGACTCCTTCCATTAACCTTAAATAGTTGGGTTTTTTTTAAACACAGTTCCTAGAAATTAGCGTGATTGTTTGAAAGACCTGATGTGAAAGTGCAGTTGTGCACTAACAAACATTACTGAACACTCTTGGGCCTTTCGCACTGCATGGTACTGACTCATCTCCACTCCACTCCACTCAACTCGCCTTTGTTGGTTTTCCATCACTCGCGTTTGCTCACGTTTGTCTATGTGCACGTCAAACAGCGATATGACAAGCCGGATTTGCTGCATTTCGTCACGTTTCTAGCGTGTTAGTTTTGTTCAAAAAAATAAAAACGGCGTAAGAAGCGGTGTTGTCTTAAATGATAATTATCTCCGTAACTCCAAGAACTGAACTCTGTGGAAATGAACCGCTTGTTGTCAGTGTACTGTACCAGTGTGGTGCTGAAGGCACAGGGCTGGAAGTCCAAAGCCCCGGCTCACGCCCCTCACCGCAAGGGTTATTTGGGGAAAGTTTTGCTCCAGGTAACTCATTAAAAATTAGCCAGCCTGAGCGGATATTTTGCCTAAGCTGCTGTAAAACCGAACCCTGCTTCAGTCCGAGTGATGCCACGCCATAATGTTTGATTTAACCCCGAACCCAAGCTCAGTTACCTGTAATGCTTTTACCAACAGAGTGAAGTAAAATATCAGTATGAGCTGGCAAATTTTAAATGAGTTGACTGAGAGAAGCGTAATTGTGGCATCTTCGGCTTGCGAGCTGGTGCTCGTGCCTGCTTTAATTTCATAAACACAGTGCTGTGAGGAGAGAAACGGGGCTCGGTGAATGGAGACTAAATAATAATAATAATAATAATAATAATAATAATAATAATAATAATAAAGATGTTCCTGTGTGTGTTGTGTTGAAGATGACGTCATGACAGTTTCATGTGATGTTGCTATGACGCCCAGCTACAATGGAAAGTGAAGTACCTGATACCAAAAGCGAGTCGAGTCGAGGCGGTAAACGAGTGCAGTGTAAAAGAGCTATCTGATCTAACATGTCTATCCGCTAGTTCATGCATGCTAGGTGACTAGCCTGAGCGCTCTAACCCCTCTCTCTCTCTTATGTTTTTTTTTCTACAGACACATCGAGAACTGGATGGGCCTGCAAACCGTACAGGAGGTTGACATGGCCCTGTACACCGGAATCCAGAGACTGTGAGTAGCAGAAACGCGTCCTAGCACCGTATCGCTAATCTCTCCCTCACGCTGAACTCAGACAGCGTGAAACGCAGCCGACATGGCTTGGAGGAGCATCGCTCACGGCGATAGCTGCAGCACTTGAAGTGGTAGATCTATGGATTAGCACTTAGTGACAGAGCTAGCTGGTCAGTTGGGCATTCTCGTCTCCCAGTGGTCGACTTTAGCAGCGTGGATTTTCCTTTTAAGTCAGCCCACAAACAAAAAGATCCTCCCCAAGGCCTTCTTTGCGTTGATGAAATAAACAGCGCTGAAGCAGCCAAGAAATTTAATTACGTCCCCCATCGCCCGGCGTCTGGATGAGAACTCGGCTCAGCTCCTTCCTTTCCTTCTCCCTTAGCTCTCCGTGCTTGGCCTGCTGTAGAGATGTTAGCCTTCCTCTTCCAAAAAATGCCTGCAGATGCCTCGGGAAACTCGTCCTCACACCGTCTTGTATACGCACGCTTCACAGTTCTCTCCTAGCCAATTTCCGATGGCTTAAAGAAATTACAGCAGCACTGATTAGCATGTTTCTCATTAGCCACTAGCATTTGTCAATACTCCAGTAGCACCTAAAACCCAGTCTGAAAACCACAGCATTTCATTGCTTCTTGCTTTATTAACCCTTTTTATTGATCTGACATTATATTTTATGTTTAATTATACTAAAAAAATCAATATATGACTAGGAAACTGCTACTTACTGCTGCTGGAGCTGGAATCGGTTCAGGAACCAGAGAATTACTCTGTAATAACATTTCTACTAGTGTAGGAGCCAAATCTTTGCCTAATGAGTGAGTTAATATAAAACAGGCCTGGGTTTCAGAATATATTGCACCATTAAAAGCTGAATCCATCTTTTACTGATGGTGTAGCTTTTCACATTTGCGTTATCATTTGAGAACTAGCTTCTGCTCGTTCGCATCACCGATAAAGTGGCTGTTTCCTTCTCAGATTATTGACATATTTAAAATGTACAATTAAATCCATTCAAATCATTTGTGTTTTGTTTTATTTTAAAGGAGCTACGACTTTGGTTTCGAGCCCAATGCTGGTGCTAGCGTTTAAACTCATGACCTTCCAAACTGAAGCTCAGTGCTTTAACCACTGGACATTTGAAAAACATGGATCTTTAGGGCTTTTATTATTTTATTTTTTGATAATTTAGGCATCCCAGCTAGAAAGAGCCGGTGAATGGTAGCGGAAATGATCGATGCAGAGACACGAGGATCTATCCTTTTTTGATATTCGTTTAGTACACTGATTCCAATTGGTCAATATTTTCACCACTGTTAAGGCATCTCGGCTAGCAGGATTCCAATCCCAATCAGCAGACCCACCAACAGCTCGAGCGATTAGTCCTGCATCACAAACCATGCCTTTGTGTGGGCTCGACCCAAATCAGAAAGCGTTGATCTGATTGCTCGTTCTCACGCCCGTAATGAAAACAGGAGCGAGCGCTCAGCACGAATAAACATCTCACAGATGCTGCTGATAAAAACGGATTCAATATACATAATTGATTCGAGATGCCAGCAAGAGTAACGACAAGAGGGAGGAGAGGTTGCTTTTCGATGAGCATCCTGGCTGTAATGATACCTCAGGAGGAAGAGAGGATGCTGGGCTTTTTTTTTATCGTCTCCTTTAGCCGTCTAAATAATTATCAGCTCAGACAGCGCCGATGTCAGCTCAGGTTAAAACAACCAAACTGCACCTTTCTCCTCCTCTCACAACTCGTGTGCTTCAACCCAGACCTATGATTTACCTCAAATGCGACTTTAAATCAGCAGGTAATCAGCACACTCGCTGTTTGACGCTGGCGTGATCCACAGGGCCTCTCTCGCTGAACACCGGTTTCCATAGATACCATCATGGCTTAGCCTTCGCAGCCATTTACAATAAGCCCTCTTCGAGTGTGCACACTCCTACAAGTGTTTGGGAAAATGTCACAGTGGTTGGTTGAGAAGAAAAACAAAAATATTTGTGTTCTTTTCTGTTTCAGGACTATCATGAACTGCAATTTGAGGACGATCCAGTCTCGAGCCTTCGCCCAGAACCCACAGCTACGCTACATGTGAGTCTGTTTCCAAAGATTTCCTGAAAGGAAAAACAGACTCAGTCTGAATAGGGTCTTACACTCTCGTGGAACTTGATTGTTTTGATTTGAGGAAAAATGAAAATCCGTATTATACCTTTACCACAGGATTGTTTTACATGAAAAAGCTTTAGCCGGGTCTCTGAAAACAAAATACAGATGTGTCCAGATGTGTACATTTTCTAGATTTCCAAAATATGAACTGTTGCGAAGAACCGTACTAGTTTTGTTCTGTATTGCCATGTGATCAGTTACTTCATTTTGGAATAATATGAAAGCTAAAATGAGGTGGTTTGAATGAGATTTGTTTCAAGTCAGAAACCCTTTCAAACACAACTTTTCATCTCCGTAAAGTAAAATGAATGTGAAGTAATTTCCTCGGTGTTTTCTACACCATACTTTCTCTGCACTATGTCTAGTGTCCTCTCAGCTTGTTAACTAGCTAACTACCTAGTATGCTGACTAGCAGGTTTTCCATAATGGCTAGTGATCTGATTAGATTACTTTCTGTCTGGGTAGCACATTAAACTAGATGTGCATTTCCTGAAGGAAATACTAGTGCTTACTTAGCAAAAATATCAAAAATTCAAAATATAAAGAGACAGAGAGAGAATGAATGAGTGAGAGAGAGAAAGAGATAAAAAATGAAATAGATGGGGAAGTGAGATATTAACATAGAAAGAAAGAAATAGATCGAGGAGTGATGGAGGTATAACGTGTAGAGATGATATTTCAAAATGTGGAGGTGATTTCAACTGCATGTGGATAAAATGGATGGATAGAGGGATAAAAAAGGGATGTGAGGGGAATATTCAAAAGAAAAACACAAGCACGCTTCCCCTCAACAGGCCGAATGGTTCACAGTCAGAACAAAGTTTCTAGCACAGAATCTCCAGGAGCAGTTAGGCCTCAAAAAGTAAATTGAAGTCAGTGGGAGAAAAACGAGGGATGAAAAAAACCTAAGCAGGAGTGAAAGAGGGATGAAAAGACATGGTGTTGTGCAGAACGCGGTGAATTACAGTAGGAGTCTTTTTGTTTCCCACGAAAGTAACCGGCAGTGTAAATGTCCTGTAAATCAGTGTAAATCTCTTTATTAGGTTTTTTTTTTTTTTTTTTTTTGAATTCTGCACATTTATGGAAATTTATGAAATATCTCTATTCTTCTTAGCATTTTTGAAGGCACATCTAAAAGGTGTTCTTGCATTTCTGCAAGCAGGAACTACCAAACAGGGACAATGCACCTTCTGTGCATGGTTTATTTACTTTCCGATTCAACATTCTATATCAAAGTTACAGTCACAAGCCACTGCTCAGGAGACGTGCCTTCATGCATAATTAATAATGATAAAGTTCTCTGCAGAACCCATTCTGTGTTTATTCTGCAGTAATTTCTCACCCTGCGCTCTCTCAGAGATAACCGTGGGGGGGCATTAGGAAGAGTTGTGTATCTTAACTTTTCTGAATTTACATTCCACTACTGGGAAGCACATATCATCTACATCACGCTGCATGAGTGAACACCTGCAGCACAACAGGAGTAGAATATCAGAGAGGTTCCTTATCACCTTGTTAGCTAGCTAGCTAGGTTTTGGTGAACGGCTAGTTGTCTAATTGGATTGTTTTCTTCCAGGCTTGTAAATATGATGGAAATATAGTAGCTGGGGATGATGGAAACCTGGTAACAGGTGGATCTGGGAACATAGGATTGTGGAAACATACGATTATGGAAGCATTAGTGCTTGGGAATGTAGTAGTTTTGGAATATAGGACAAGAAACCATATAGTATTCAGGAAATATAGGGTTCTAAAACCATAGGGCCCTGCAATTAGAGTGCACTGGGAACACAGGGCTATAGGACCATGGGAATTTAGGAACTAAAGATGTTGGGAAGTTAGGACTTAGAAATATTGTGCTGGTAGGGAACATGAAACCCTGGGAATATAGAGTTCTTGGAACATTAAATTCTGGGAAGAAAAGGGAATAGATGGCTTTGAACAATAGATCTTGGAGAAAAGAGGATTTTAAGGATGTAATTGTAGGACACTGGACATATACTGTTGTACTAAGGTATGATGGAAAATACAACTCTGGGAAGCGTGAATGTGGGAAACATGGAATCTTGGGAATGCAGGCCCTTGGAAACTTAGACCTTTTAGAATATAAGAGAATGAGAATTCTTTAGGAACATGGAGACTGGGAACACAGGGCCTTGGAAAAATAGGTTCCTGAAAACATAGGGCTAATTGGGAAACATAGGGATTTGGAAACATGTGGTTAATGGAATGTTAGGTAATGGGAACTTACACATATAGCACACTATAGAATATAGAATATAATATAGGACACTAGATAAAGTCATTAGGGGACATGCAACCTTCGGAACATAGGACTCTGGGAATACAGAATTCCGGAAGCATGGTAGACTGATGTCTTGATCTTACTGGATGGATGGATTTTATTGACAGGGTCTGGATTTGGTATGGTGTTATTGCGGATTGGAGTACAGCAGGTCAGACCTGCGTGTGACTTACCTCTACAGTGTTTTCTCAAATTATATTTATTAGTACTGTTTTGGTTGGCTGTAAAGGTTTCTCTTTTCTGCACTACATAAACAAAGGTTATTGGAGGTGGAGCGTCTGATTGGTGCCTCACGCTGAAACGAACGAGGAAGCGCGAGAACGGAAAAAGCACAGAGGGCGAGAGATGATTTGGTTAATGAAGGCTGAAACGGGAGAACGTGACAGGTCTGCTATTTCCCCATTTCGCTTGAAAGCGTGATGGGTCGCTTGCTGTCACCTCCTGGCGATCCCACCCAATTTGGGCTGTCCATCACGACCTGAAAGTGCCTCGACGTTTCATTTGAATGACACGCGTGGGTGCATGCAGCCTCAGAAGAGGAGGAGGCCCTGCGTGTGTGTGTGTGTGTGTGTGTGTGTGTTTTTGTCTGTATAATATATCTGTCACTATGTATGACTACATCACACTGCATAAAAGACAGGGATTCATGTTTGAATATTAATAACATTATTTGTTTTTCGCTTTTTTTTTGCAAATTGTCTTCGCTCTTTAAAATCGGAGCAGGTCATTTGCACGTGCTGATACAAAGATCTAATCACTCTCTCCCTCTCTCGCTCTCTCCCTCATGGCTGGAATGAAAAGAGGAGGGAGCATTGCGTTCGCTGCAAATAAACATCTCACTGTTGCCAAGGTTTAAAAATGTATTCGATACACGTAATTGATTCCAGATGCCGATGAAAATAGCGCTGGGCGTGTAGAGATGTGGCTTCTCTGAGGCTGATCCTGTCGTTCCCGTGACTCGGGCTACATGGGAAGGACACAGTGCTCATGCTAATCAATACTTCATTTCAGATATCGATGGCGTAATATTGAGGACAGTAGGCATGAAGATCTAACGCAGAGGAAAGTGTAGTTAAGGCTATAAGTCCTAACCTCACCACTTAACCGCTAACATTTTCTCATCACACCAACTAGAGGGTCATATGATGTTTTAAAATTCCATAGTGCTGCATTGTGGCAGTCTCAGCATTCCCAATCCCTACTGCAACAAGCTGGTTCCTGTTCTCACTTACCTTATAGCAGTAATAAACACTCATTCCCTCACCACCAATCTCTCTTTTTTTCCTCTCTTAAAATGAACAAAACCAATATGTGCAGCATGTCGTGTTTAGAAAGCATAAACTCCTCTGTCCTGAAGATGCCGGAAAACTTAACGTTACAGTTTTAGCGCTAGAACTTGCGACTCCTTCTGTGAATGTTAAATAAACATTTCCTTACAGAAAAATTCATCATTTCAACGATCATAGAAATATCTAATCTGTTTATCATCAGTGGAGCGGCCGCTGTTCACGTCCCTGTGGAAGCTCTGTTACTATAGTAACGATAACGCAGCAGCCTGCGCTACTGTCAGAGCTGCTGTTCTAGAAAATTAATCAATACCTTCTGACCAATCAGGATCCAGAATGCAGTGATGCTGTGATATAAGTTGGGCTAACCCCGCCCCTTTTATAGGTCCCCAGTTCAATCAGCGAGCCCATGTAATAAACTTGTAATTCAGTGTTTTTATACGTTCTACTTTTACAGCCTATCATCATTTCCGGCTTTAGCGTTCACGCAGCGTTGATTTTCTTGTGATGTCTCATGTTAGTCTTGTTTTTATACGATTCTCGCAGGCTGTCATGACTGACTATGTTCGCAGGCTTTTGTGTTCACGCCACTCTGGCTTTTATAAGCTGTAAAATCCCTGAGATTTGCAGAGCCCCCGTGTTGTGAAGTGGCCGCGTTCTGACTCATTTCCTGTGCTTTATGTCCTGCGGGTTCAGAGCGAGTGTGTCATCCATCAGCTCCTCCTACGGCTAATATAATGACCCTTGGGCTCTAACCTACAGATACCGATGAGCTCCTCTGATGTGGATCAATATGGACTTAGAGCTTCTCCCGGCACACACACTCCACTCCTCGGCTCAACAAACCGTCGCCCTGCGTACATGATAATAAGTAGCATTACATCAGCTCGGGGCGAGACAATCGGGATGGATTTACAGTTTCACAATTTTCATTATATTTATGGATTCTGAGGCAAAAATTGCCAATTTAAACATTTCTACTCATGTGTGTTACTTTTACTCACCCACTGCAATTGCACAGCAATTCTCTCTTATTTGAAAGAAAAAAATATAGAAATTATTACACAGATAGCCATTTTGACGAGCTGAATCTTAAAATTATGTTCTGTTGGTTATATAGTGCACTAGGCGCGTGCATTATGACAAAAAATATCATATCACAATACTTAAAGTTGTACAATATGTATCATTATACAGGGGGTCCCAAACATGGGGGGAATTAACACTTTTTAGCAAAATGTCTTTCAAATCTTTCACACTAAGGTTATATGGTGTGTGTGTGTGTGTGTGTGTTTATATATGTATATGGAAATGGAATGTTTAAAGAAATGGAATATAATACTCATAAGTATGTCCTCATTAGTGTATAATTAGCTGTAACTCTGAATCGTTGTGTTTGCGTAAGTTTAGAACGAGCCCTTTATACCTACACAGGGGGCGGGTCCACCTCTACGGAGCCGCCATGTTGCGCCGCTACAGTAGCCCAGAACGGACAAACCTCTAGAGAGCGCCTTCCACGTTTCACGTGTTTACAAGCGGCAGCGTGAATCCGGAAGGAAGCACCGGAAGGATGATGAAGAAGAAGAAAGGAAGACGAGGAAGAAGAAAGAAGAGGAAGCAGTGTTTGCTGGAGCTGGAGAACACGTTTGAGGACCAAATTTTGAAAAATGGAGGATCGTACTTATTATTTAGCACGGAAAAAGCAAGAGAGTGTGAATGTAAGTACTTGGAAGTACGCTATGGGCTCCTGGCGGCCACCGTACGCTCTAGTACACTCCTGGAGAGGGACGGGGGGTAAGAGAGGGGGGGTCAGAAAAAATTCATTCTAACACTGAAAAGTAGGAGAAAAATCTGTAGAAAAATATGCAAATTTAAAGATTGCACTTAAAAAGTACAGCAAATCAGCTGCTGCCATTAACATGCATTTAGTTCAGAATTATTTAATTTAATCTTACTTTTTTTTTTACTTACAAATTTTTCATATTTACAAAATATTTCATGTTACCAATCATTTCTGGGCAAAGGGTATCGTAAGATTATGTAATGAAGTAAAAAAAAAGAAAAAAAGATGTACTTCACCTATGATAGGCGTTTCCCCCCCACGCGATTCGTGCTCGGTCGTTTTCCTCTCCTGGTTCATGACTCTTTCAGATGAAAGACCGAGCAGTGGATGGAGAGGTCGGGTGGGTCTCGGACGCCGGGGGTCTCTCTGCGTTTGAAGTCCCACTGCGAGTGTTTCATGTGTGACAGAAGGAAAGGTTGCGGTGTGAATTCGTGAGCTGATCTCTTCGTCTCTCTCTCTTTGTCTTTGTTTTTTATCCTCTGATGTGAGAGGAGTCTGTGTGTATGATAAGAGATGTTGGAGGTGTAAAGGTTATTCCCACCGGTGCTGGAGGAGCAGCGCTCTCATTAAATCCTCCTCGCCCCTCGTCTCGTCTTTTTTGCTCCAAAATGTCATTTTCAGAAACGAGTCTGTCTCTAGAGAGAGGGGTTTTTGCTGTATTTCTATAAACTCTTTGTCGCCATCTTCTCGCACACGGCCTCTCTCTTTTTTAAGTCCAGGGTTTCTGTCCAGCTCATTTATGCCAATTTTTTTAAAAATTAATAAAAGCAATCATTTCTCAGATTTTTGGATAAAATGCATCTGTAACATCACGTTTGCAAAACATTTTTAATAAGTTGCCAAAAGCAGTTGAAAATGAGAAACAAAGATGTGCATGGGTGAAACAAACTATAGTCGTCAGTGATTGGTCGTCAGGAATCATGGTGATCAGCGATTGGTCTTCAGGAATCATGGTGATCAGTGATTGGTCTTCAGGAATCATGGTGATCAGTGATTGGTCTTCAGGAATCATGGTGCTCAGTGATTGGTCTTCAGGAATCATGGTGATCAGCGATTGGTCTTCAGGAATCATGGTGATCAACGATTGGTCTTCAGGAATCATGGTGCTCAGTGATTGGTCTTCAGGAATCATGGTGCTCAGTGATTGGTTGTTTGGAACAATCGAGTGCAGGACAGATGCTAATATCTTCTTAAAAAGTAACTAGAATTGTCACTAAGCTCTTTTTTAAATTATCTAATTAAATGATCAATTAAAATCATTAAAGGGGCCTAAAAGTTTCCCTTTAAACTGGAAGCAAAGTCACTTCAATGGGCTATGAATGTGCAGTGAAAGACAACATGAAAGTAAACGATGAGCACGGCTGATATTTGATCAAATCCTCACGCCGTTAATCATCTCAGAATTTATTAAGTCAAATGTTCAACTCTTTTTAATTCACTTAAATTTTGATCAGCGCAATTTTTATTTCACGTACATTTTTATCACATTCTCTCTCTCTCTCTCTGTCTGTCTGTCTCTTTCTCTCTCTCTCTCTCTCCCTGTCTGTCTGTCTGTCTCTCATTCTCTCTCTCTCTCTCTCTCTCTCTCTCGTCT